>CP135565.1:4467781-4639065 GCA_032401905.1 Swietenia macrophylla
AACCCAACCGCTCTTAACAGTTTCACTCCCCTCGTTGATGGACCCGCCCAAACCCCACCCAATGCGGGTCCTGACCCGGCCACCCCTACCCGCTCCATCCTCGGATCCCCCACCGCAGCCGCCAACTTCGTCCTCCTCTGGTTCACTTGCTCACTCCCCGAATGGAGTCGTTGTCGTCGGCTTTATGTCCCAGAAACCGGACACCTCCTCCCAGCTCATCAACCGGGTCCTCGATTCCAATGTATTCGGGTCGGGTCGTTTGGACAAGAGACTGGACGGCACAGACAAGGAGGAAATAAAACGTTGGTTTGAGTCCAGGAGAATCAGCTATTACCATGAAGAAGAAAAGGGTCTCCTGTTCTTGCAGTTTTGCTCGACCTGCTGCCCCGTACTTCAAAACTCGAGTCAGTCTTGGTCGGGTTTCGACTCGGTGGTCGAGGAGCATGAGTTCGGGGATCTTCAGGGAATGCTTTTCATGTTCTCTGTGAGTTATTTTGTTTAATTGATATGGAGTTCCAGTTTGTTTATTTTATTATTATGTATATTGCGCTGTGTTACTTTGTTTATTGTTCAATTAGTGCATCAATTTCACTTTTTTTTTTAAATTAATATGTTGTGAGAAGATTAGTTCGTTAGTTAATTAACAAGATTGAACTGTTGTTCTTTTGTGTCACGATCATGAACCCATGCAAACGTAGTTTGGTTAGCTCATACGATGTGAGAAAGATTATGGATTGATTCAATTTTCAGTGGAATGGTAGTTTAGTTTGACTTCTCATTTTTTTTTCCTTATTTCTCTTCAGAGCGAAAGATGGGAATGCTAAATTTTAAGTAAGGTAGTTTAAAAAACTGAGATTTTAAAAGAACTCTGTATGGATCATAGTCGGTTTATCCAAAATAATCTTGTAGTTTTGATTTTAGAATGTGAGTTTGACAATTTGGGTTGTTTTTAAAGAGCTCCCTTCTCTTTTCTTCTTATGTTTCTAAGAATTTCTTGCTCAGATTTTGGTTGATATTTAACCTTTTCTTTTTAAATTTCAAAATTGAGGGTGTGTTTATAGTTTGAATATTTTGATAAACAGTTTATATAATTTGAATCAATAATGAAATATTGTATTGGATTGTGTTTTATGTGCAGTTTGGAAATGCAAGCTTGTATTGTGGTATTGGCACTTTACCAGTGTCAATCTAATTGAATATCCCCTGGTTCTAAGTATGTATTATGAATCCATTAAAATAATGCGTGAAAGACTATGGAGTCATTCGTTTGCATGGTTAAGGTTTAATTATTATTTCAATTTTACATTAAAAGGTGCATGTTTAATTTCTGTTAATGACATTGAAAGAACCCCAGATTTTGTGCACAGGTTTGTTTTTTTCAAAATAGGTCCGGTTAATTTATGTTAACAATATTGTAAAAATAGAAATTTGTCTGTAGGTTATAGTTTCATTTTGCTGCTGGCCTATTTTAAGTAGTCATGAATACGACATATAAAAGGATGGTAAGGGCATGCTGTTATAACATTGATTTTTTTAGGATGTGAATTATTTGGAATTACAAAGCGCGTGATTTTTATCACTTCTTTGTTTTGTTTATTCTTTTTTAAAGATATTGTAGTTTGTTTGCTCAGTACTTTGTGTGATTGAGTACTTTGGCTTGCAAAGGGTAACAAGACATCATCTCAATAGTTTGTGCATTTTGAAACAAGTGGATCTGGATGTTTAATTTCTGTGTTGCTACCCTGTATTTTTGAATTTGATGGAATTTGCGCTTAGATGATGTGTCTGATGAATAACTGAATTGGCAATGCAGGTCTGCCATGTAATCATATATATTCAAGAGGGTTCACACTTTGACACACAAATTTTGAAAAAATTTAGATTGTTACAAGGTGCCAAAAATGCATTAACTCCACACGTAAGAACTCGATCTATGCCGCCATTGCCAATCAGACCTCATTCTTCATCTCCGTCACGGCCTTCGGTATTGGTAACCTCCTCTAGCAGTTCTTCTCCTGGTAGAAGTGTTGGTATTTCAGGTCACAACGCTTCAGCTGTCTCCCTCATGTCAGGTTCAGGTTCCTATGCTTCTTTGTTTCCTGGGCAGTGTACTCCTGTCACACTCTTTGTTTTTACTGATGACTTCTCTGATATGCCCAATCCAAATGCAATGGTGGAGGAGTCAACTGAAACCTCCTCACTCATTCAGCCTTCCAGTTTGGGCAGTTTAAGTAGACCTACCTTGCCTATGAAAGGTTCCGGTTCTGTAGTTGTGTTAGCACGCCCCTCAAGTAAGTCGGAAGGTAGTTTTAGGAAGAAACTGCAGTCATCTCTTGAAGCTCATATTCGCTTTTTGATTAAAAAATGTCGAACACTCTCTGTTTCTGAAAGCAGTCATACTGGGACAAGAGGTGGGGGTGCTTTAAGTTCTGCTCCTTTGTTTTCCCTTGATGCATCAAGGGCTGTTGTGTTGCTAGATAGGACTACAAATCAGAGTGGTGAATCTCTGGAGTTTGCCATCAGTCTTATTGAAGATGTCTTGAATGGAGTAGCAACCCCGGATTCTCTTTTGCTGGCAAGTCATAGTCAGAGTGCAAGCAAAGAAGATATCTTATTAGTAAAGGAGTTCATTTACCGGCAGGCTGATATTCTAAGAGGAAGAGGGGGATTGGTCACTAACTCCAACAGTGGCTCGGCTGCTGGTGTTGGTATGGTTGCTGCTGCTGCTGCTGCAGCTGCTGCATCAGCTGCATCTGGGAAGATGCTATCTGCACCTGAACTTCCAAGTTTGGATATATGGTTGTCATCAAGTCAAGTTATTCTACAAGGAGTTCTCTTTGCAAAACGTGCATGTGTAGATGAAACTGAAGTCAGTAAAAGAAAACTTCGTCAAAAGAACACTGTATCACCAGAAGGTGAAGGGATTACTTCAAAAGGAACAGATCCTTTAGGTATTGCAGTATCTTTGTTGGAAAGTGGTGGTGGACTGAACAGAAAATTTTCGACTCTGTGGTGCGAAAGATCTATTCCGGCTGCTAAGGATGTTTATTTGAAAGGCTTACCTGCTTGTTTTCCCACATCACAGCATGAAGCCCATTTGGAAAAAGCTTTGCATGCTTTCCACTCAATGGTCAGGGGACCTGCAGTTCCCCTTTATGCAAAAATGTTGGTGGATGAATGCAAATCCATTTGGGAATCTGGGAGGCAACTCTGTGATGCTGTTAGTTTGACTGGGAAACCATGCATGCATCAGAGACACAATGCTGGCAATGATGAATCACTTATAGGAGTTGCAGTCAAGCCACATTCAAGTGGATATGTTTTCCTTCATGCTTGTGCTTGTGGCCGTTCACGGTGTCTACGATCTGACCCTTTTGATTTTGAATCCGCAAACAACACCTCTTGTTTTTCAGACTGTGACAAGTTCCTTCCTAAAGTGGAGTTACCAGAACTGAGCCCTGCTGGGCCTGTTCATTCATATTCGTGGAGTTTGATTCGTGTTGGAGGTGCTAGGTACTATGAACCTTCTAAAGGTTTACTTCAGAGCGGGTTCTCTGCCACTCATAAGTTTCTGTTGAAATGGACGATTTTCTTAGAGAAACAGAAAACTCCAGACGATTTGCCAGATAGAGCTTTGCAGCAAGGTTCTGTTATGAGGTCAACTGCACAGCCCAAGATTGAATTTAACACAGACATAGACATAAAGAAGGTTGGTGACACTCAGTTGTACACTGTAGACATGACTGGAGTTGAAAATAAGACAAAACCCACCGAAAACATAAACTCTCATGTTGATAAAATTAGCTTTGGTAGAGGTCTTCCCAATTTTACAATGAGAAAACCATTTTCTGAGGTTGTTGCTGGAACAGCAGCTACAGATTCAAAATTTCCTCCTCTCCGGCAGAGGAAACAACCTTATACAGGGTCAGAAAAGGGTGTCCAAGAAAATATGGCAAGAGACCAGAGTGGGGAACGGGTTCATGCCAATGTTGATCAAGGATCTCAAAAATCTGAAGATATTGCATCTGTTCAGGAAATGTTAAATGCAACCAATTCAAGTGGCAGGGATGGTGACCCCTTTTTAAGGATAGGCAGTAATGTAGTTCCTGTAAACATTGGTAGTGCTGAAAAGGTTAAATTAAACCCAACCCTGAAGCATGTAATAGTGTATGTTGGTTTTGAGCATGAGTGCCCCCGTGGTCACCGTTTCTTATTGAATCCAGAGCATCTGAATGGACTTGGATCCTCATATTCTTTGCTTGTGGAATCTCATACTCATTCTTCTACAGATACTTTGGAACACAATCTGGCAAATTCTTCAAAGTTTGGCAAAAATGGTAGTCATGGTAAAGTTCATCGAACGGCAAATGGAGTGACTGCTGCCACAGCTGTAAATAAGGTGAGAGGTGTCAGTAACTCAAAGGAGATGGCGCCAAATGGTAATCTACATAAAGAGAGGTTGATACAGATTTCCAGGAGTGGGAAGGAACAAAATCATGCAGCTGTTGGCGTTGTAACTGTACCTTATCATGTAAAAGATTTTGAACCAGGCCTTCAATCAATTAGCCTTGATGATGGTGGATCTGCTTTTTCAATGTTGAACAGAAACTTACCAATATACATGAAGTGTCCCCACTGTTGGGCCACCAAGAATAAGAAGGATCCACCAAAAATTAAGTTTGCCGGCTCAATATCACAGCTTCAGAGGATATTTCTGGTACAAAATGTTGCTTATAAGCCCCTATCATCTGCTGTCTTTAATCCTCTTGAACTGATAACTGCTCTGTTAATTTAGCTATAATGCATGCTGATGCAAATATTTATTTTAATTAATTCAGATTTCTCATTCCTCAGTATAACTATGTAAAATGACTGCTCAACTTACTGATAGGCTGTTATCCCTCTTCAATGCTTGTTCAAACTTTTGGTAATTTTTAAATGGTTATGCTCTAAATGGATGTCAATGAGTTAATTTTCATGGATAAGGGGATTCAGATCTGATTTATATTTGTCTTGTGAAGTGCTAAATTCTCAGGAAAGATATATATGCCTCAGTAAATACTCATGAAACTCTTATAATTGTTGTCCTTAAACTTTGCCAGATGACACCCTGTATTATAGCCATCAAAATAGTGGGTCATGAGTTTATGTTCTTTTAATGCTTCCTTGGTTACTAAGATGATTGAAAAATGCTGCTTTGTGTAATTCTATGATAGCAAACCTAAATCTGTAGGATTTTTTTATTGTGAAGACCAATAACAGTTTTGTTTCTTCTTATTTGTATTTTTCGTTTAGGTTCAGTAGTGTTATGTAGTCAATGTGCTTTCTGCAGAAAAACATCTGTAAAATGTTTCTTTTTCTTTCTTTCTTCTTTTTGTTTTGGTTGTAAAACATAATCTATGGAAAATCTTCTGTATCATCACTTAGGCTATGACGAAAATGCTTTCTGCATCCTAATTGATCCATATTTTTCATTGCTTTATGAAATTAAGTCATATGTTATGCTTGTCTCAGAATCTCCCTTTTTTTTTTTTTTCCCCTTCATCTTTGTCTTGATTGCTTTATGCAATTAATTTGATGCTATCTGGCGATGAAGACAGACAGTTCATATTCACCAGAAATTTTCTGTTAACCAATGTGAGAAAGTGTTGCCTCTAATCTGAATCTTGATTTGTACAATAAGCTGAATAACAAGTTATAAAACAATGACTCTTTCTGGAATTTATTTATGTTCAAAATTCTAGTCTTCTGCAAGGAATAACAAGATGAACACAAATCTTTCTCTTGTGTATGTTAACTGCCAGGACTTGGAGGTTAATAGACGCAGCATCTTTGACTGACATTATCAATTGGATATGAATGTCATAGAATTAAATTTCACTGCAGTACAATATGTTCCTTTATTTTTGGACTTTCTTATGGTTTTTCTTTCCTGTTCTTGAAGGATGCATTATGTTCCTTTGTTTTTTCTTCTAAGTTTGGCATGTCCTTGTGACTTTTTTTGATCTTTGTTTTAGTTTTTATGATTTCACTTCCAGTGCATAATCTCTTTTTATTTTAGGTAACACCTACGTTTCCTATTGTGTTAGCGACATGCCCAGTTATACAATTCAAGGTATCTTTCTCATTCTCTCTAGAGTATGGATGCATGAACATTATTGTTGTTTGAAGTAGAAAGTAATATATTATGAAAGACTCAGAGCATTACTTATGAACATAGGCAATTTAAGTATCCTTTCTTTTTCTTTTTTTTTAAATATTTCCTTGCATGTCTGTTGAGTTAAATCTTTGTGCTTTGGAATTTGGGGCTGACTAATTACTTGGTAGGCTTCGGATCAATATTTATATAGTCTCTTTACTTTATCTCAACTTTAAAACCAAAGAATGGAAATCATAAAAATTAATCATCTTCAAATTAGTTGGCTGGTGTTATTACCTTGGACTGTTTTGGAATAAGATAGAATAGATTTGTTCTTGGGTCTAAAATGTTTGTGCATGATATTTTCCAGACACTGCAATTTTATTTTAAAAAAAAGGGTATTTGGATGTATTAATCTTGGTATCACTGTTTTTGGTCAATGTTGGCTAGATTTGGTTGTAAATCCCAATTTTTGTTTTCCTTATTGTATAGAAATCTTTTACTTGCAGACATCGTGCCTGCCTTCATCAGTGCCAGACCGTGAACAAAAGTTGCAGTTCAGTTTTGGTTGTCCAGTAATCTTACCACCAGAGAGTTTTCTTGCGCTTAGACTACCTTTTGTTTATGGCGTACAACTGGAGGATGGAAGTGTGCAGTCTCTAAACCCTTTTGAGCATGAACCAGAGAAAACTGCCTGGATTACTAAGGGCACGACATTGCAGGTTATGTCTAAGGGAAGCTGGAGTCAAACTTCCTAAACTTCACAAATAGCTTCTAGAGTGATCTGAATTACTAGTTATTTATCATGAGCTTGCAGAGGCAGATTTTTCTGATCAGCTCCATGTAAACCCGGGTGAGGTTTGGCTGTTTAAATAATGTTTTGAGCATTGGTTACTCCTGTAATTTTGTTTTGATTTTTGTATGATATCTTGCAGTTGACAGTTGTAGACTTGCTTATGTATTTTTTGTCAATTTTTTCCTTCTCTTGATTCTTTTCCTACGCTTACTCCTTGGCTAATATGTTTTATTTTTCTCGTCCAAATTTATTCACTCTGGCTAATATTCTTATGCAAAAATGTGCAGTGCAACTACAGAATGCAAGGCATGAAGGTGAATGCCGGTAAAAATTGATGACTGCTTAAAACAAGAATATGGCAGATGATAGGGTACATGGATACAAAGGGAGCTGAATGGCAGAAAAAGGTTTTCAGGTAGCTGATCCCAGATGGTTGTAATCATGACTTTGCTGAGTTGAGGGTCAGCTTCGTGGAGGTCATATTATGCATAATATTCTCAAGTTAGAATTAGAAACTTGTGAGATGTTTGTGGCCAAAGATACTCTTTTTTTCTTCTTCATTTACAATATTTCAAGTCACAGATTGGAGCATGATGGGATGCACATAGAAATTGGAAGCTGTGACCAGAGGGAAGGAAGTGTATAGCAAGCTCACCTACTGCCAGGTCATTGTCTATTAATTACTCTCTCTCTCTCTCTCTCTTTCTCTCTCCAATGATTGTTAATTATTTTCCTCTTTCTGCAACCTGAGGCTGCCTTTTAACTATGTGTAATTTGGACATCTAGATTGCCAGTGCCCGTGATGGGTGTTTTCTAGTGACTGTTACGGGCTGCATCTATCTTTACCCTCACTGATATTCCATCTCACATATGCTAGATAAATAAACATGTGTGAAAGCTTATTCTTTTCTAAAGGATTATACATAATCACTCTTCTTTTCACCAGGTGATAACACACAATGTCTGGGAAGGATCAAAAGATACCCACGTGATTAGCTGATTGTTCATCAAACTTTTATACCATCTCTTGGGTAACTCTTCTGTTATGCACTTCTGGCTGTTTTATAGCCGCATTGATATTCAGGTCAAGTTTGTAATTTAAAGTTCATACAGCTTGTGTGTCCTAATGCGCTGGTTGTTTCTGCATTTGACATTTATCATACTTGGCCAAGGATCTGGGACAAGGCAATTGTTTAGTGAAAGAGCTTGCAAAGTTGGGAATTGCTGGCAAAGCTAGTGGGTGATTCATATGGCATGTGTGAATGCTAATTCTATCAGGAGATAATCATTTGCTTAAGATCAAGCTTGTAGTGTTACAGCTCGTCTTCTTTCCCTCATACTGGTTTCTGAATGATTTGGGCTGAATCTCTGGATGGAAAATTGATTTCATTCGTGTTTTCCGCATTACAGATTTCATTATCATATGAAAGTGCTGTGTTATATTGATCAGTTCTGCATATGCTCTACTACAATCATGGTGCAGTTAGTTAATAGATCTTGATTTTGAGCTTGTTTATCTTGTTTATCTTGATCAAGCATTTGGGATCATATTCATTAGTAGCGTAAAGCAGTTCAGGCTTTTAAATATTAGTGTCTTAAGATGTGGTGGAACAACTTTTGAGTTGCAACACAGACACCATTCAATTCATTGCCAAATGAGGACAATGTACGTAACATTCCCCTGCCTGAATTCGTATATCACTGCCGTGCTAACCATAATTCGAAGAGTTTGTAGATATAAATTGTAGCAACATTAAGATATTACGCTTTTGTATCTCATGGTGACTTCTTTCAATACCTGCTTCGGAACTTCTCAAGACACCATCGTGCCTCTGCTTGCAAACCTCGTATGTTCATAGCTCTACTTTTCAACGAGTTTCATCACCATAAAAGGGAAAAGTTACCTTAATACTATTACCTTTTTATCTTTAAGTGAAGAGATGGCAACATTAAACTTTAGCGTAACTTCCTGTGCATTAGATGTCGTGTGGTCATATTTGTCGAGGCTTGGGTTCGGGATACTGGTGTGGTAGCATAGAATTAACGCAACAGAACAGCGGTTGGAGTATAGCCCAGAGCTATCAAACAATGCTGAATTCTAGCATGAACCTCTTGATTACTATTATTGTTGAAAAACCGAGAAACAAAAACAAGGAAAGGAGAAGAAACTTGCATTTAAAGTAAATGTTAATACAAATCTGGTTGGAACTGTTGCCAAATTTGAGTTTAGAACATTGAAGCTTTCTAGGGATTCGGATGCCTTGTAAAGTGATACAGCCACACCTTCCCCTTTGCCGCAAACCTATTGCATGTAAAACTCTTTTCCTTCCACTCGAAACATATCTATATCTAGAATGAGAGTGTTGAGAAAGGAGTGCAAAAGGTCAGCATCATCACCTCCATTTCAGCAGCTGCAGTAGCTGCAAATTTTAACCACCTTGTCTCTGCTTTATTATACAGCATTGCACACAGACAAACTCCTCAACCTTTTTTGATTTTATTTGTAAAGCTGATGCTAGGATATTAATTTTTTGCTCCTCTTATGATTGTTTGCCACCTTATAGTGTGGCAAAATTCTTTAGGTTTATCTTTCGTTCTTCTTCACAAGTATAACTACATACTATACTTGTTGTAAAATGCTAGCCGAATCAGTTGATTTCACATTGTAGCCAACTTGTTATTTGAGCTGCCGTTTCTCAACTTGGTATCAGAACCATGGCTAACCTGCCAACAGCTCCACTCTTCATCCTCAACAATGAGAACAATCAAATTCAAGGCTCCTCATTCTCTCAAGGTACAAGCTTATCTTTCATTTTCTGCACTAGTTAAGTTGAACAGAAATAACTTTCTGGTGTGGAAGACTCAAGTCTTACCCAAGATAAAGGGAAACGACTTAGAGAGTTACGCTAACGGCTCAAGAGTGACTCCAAGCAGATTTTTCAAATTTATTGGTAAGGAGCAAAGGGTTCCATCAATGGCGAAAACAGGATCAATTACCACCCTCATGGTTGTTTTCAACCATGAGTGAAAATGCTCTCACTTCATTCACAGGCTGCACCACTTCGAAGGACCTATGGGATATAGTGACTAGGTGTTTTCTTCTTAGTCGAAAGCTAAAATCATGAAACTGAAAAACTAGCTTCAAAACACCGAGAAAGGTTGATGAACATCTCGGATTATTATCCCAAAATTAGAAGTCTTGCAGTCGCACTTGCCATTTCTGGAAAACTAATGGATGAACAGGATCTAAAAGAACACATCCTCGATGGCCTGCCATCAAAATATGATGCCCCTGTTGTCAATATAGTCTCAAGGATGAACATCATGTCCCTCGAAGGCATTTATACTAAACTTCTCATTTTTGAAAGCAGACTCGAAAACAATAGCGCATCTGGGAGCATTAACATTGAGGCAAATATGGCTACAGGCAATAATCAACACTGCTGGAATCAAAGGAAAAATCAACCTTAGGTAGGAAGAGGACATAACTTTGCCACTAAAAGAGGCAATTTTAAAGGCAGAAACAATCCTTGAAGAAGAGGACAGAACAAAATAACCTGCCAAATTTGTAACAAAGTTGGTCACTTGGCCACTGCATGCTAGTATAGGTTTGTCCAGGATTTTGAGGCAAAGAACTCAGCAAATCAAAAACAATCCTCTGCATTCATCATAGCTCAAGATGCACCAAATCAGAGTGGACGGTACCTTGACAATGGCGCCATGGATCATGTTACCAATGACGTCAACAACTTACTCCTGAAATCTAAATTTAAAGGAAAAGAACTCCTGACCATGGGCAATAGTAAGAAACTTAAAATCTCACACATTGGGCATAGTAATCTCCATACAAGTAATTCTCTTACCTTTAAGCTAAAAAACATACTTTATTTTCCTAAAATCACAAAGAACCTTATGAGCATTTCCAAACTCATTTTCGATAACAATCTTACTATTGTATTTGATAATTTTGGGTGCATTGTAAAGGACAAGAAGCAAAGGCAAGTGTTGCTAGGAGTGGCTAAAGATAGGCAGTACTTGGTCAAAGGGGAGAATAAGACTGAATCATGCTTAGCTAGGAGTCCAAATGGGTTAGAGAGTCGTTTTTCTGCCCACTTTTTTTTCTTCAATAAATGATAGTAGTCCTTTGAATGTCAAACCAGAGCTTGTAAGTAGCCCTTTAAGTAAAAATATTACTGTGTGCACCTTAGAAGCTGAAAATGCTATTGATATTCTTCATAGGCGGTTTGGCCATCATGGTAATCACACTCTTATAAAGATAGTTTCTGCTTGCAAGAATACTTCAATTAATAAAATTCAGTCTTATAACTTTTGTGTTGCATGTCAATTTAGAAAGAAACACAAACTCTCCTTTAAAACCAGTGAATCTATTTCTAAGCAACCACTTGAATTGATGTTTTCGATCTTTGTGGTCCAACACCAGTAAGTTCTAGAAATAACTTCAAATACTATCTTAATATAGTTGATGATTTTAGTAGGTATTGCTGGATATTCCCTCTTCAGAACAAATCTCAAATTACACAAGTCTTCTTAGAGTTTAGAGGACAAACTGAAAGATTGTAGGGAAAGAAACTAATCACCCTTCAAACTGACGTGCGAAGAGAACTCATACCCCTTGTAGATCATTTGAAAAATGAAGGGATAACCATTAGAAATTCATACCTATATACCTCTCACCAAAATGGAAGAGTTAAGAGAACACATAGACATATTACTGAAGCTAGACTCACACTTCTAGCACAAGCTGGATTACCCCTTAACCTGTTGTGGGAAGCATTTCAAACTTCCTTTTTTTTTTTTTTGGTTAAACTTTATCAATAGAATGCTTACACACATCATTGATGACATCTCACCTTATGAGAAGCTGTTCAATAGAAAACCTAACTATGACTTTATCAAAACCATCGGATGTACATATTTTCCCTACCTGAGGCAGTACAATAGACATAAGCTGCAATATCACCCACAAAAATGCCTATTCATAGGTTTTAGTGCAAAGCATAAAGGATATAGATGCTTAAATAGTACAAGTAGAGTCTTTGCAACAAGGCGTATTGTTTTTAATGAGAAGGATTTTCCTTATAGGTCAGATCCATCATTTCTTAATCTCAAAAATCCTTCCTCGGGTCATAATATGTTTGATTGCTCACTTCTTCAATGTGTTCCACTAATCTCTATATCCCCACAAGCAGCAGGTATACAATCATCCTAGG
This sequence comes from Swietenia macrophylla, assembly GCA_032401905.1. Taxonomy (NCBI): domain Eukaryota; kingdom Viridiplantae; phylum Streptophyta; class Magnoliopsida; order Sapindales; family Meliaceae; genus Swietenia; species Swietenia macrophylla. The sequence goes on from CP135565.1 coordinate 4,479,948, forward strand.
CATCTCCCACTGCAGTTGCTCAAGCATTGTCACAGTCATCGAATGCCAATCATTCAACAACATCCCAGCCTTGCCAATCAAATTCAACGCCACAATTCACAAACCAAAACCAAGATGACCAACCTGAAACCATTAAAAACCTTGAAAAAAATAGACAAACAACTGAAACACAACTTGTAGAACCTATTGAAAAGCAAATATTCATCCCATGATCACAAGGTCTAAAGATGGGATCTATAAGCCTGAACTTTATTGTGTTGAGAAGAACCAAAACATTGAAATCATAACACCTACAATAGCTAAATAAACATTGAGAAGTCTAAAATGGAAGATGCCATGACAGTAAAATATGATGCTCTCATGAAGAACCGGACATGGGAACTAGTACCTTACAAGCCTAAAATAAAACTTATTGGGAACGGATTGGTCTTCAATGTAGAGTATAATCCTAATAAAACCTTAAGAAGGCACAAAGCAAGATTGGTGGCTAAAGGATACCACAAACTATTAAGGTTAATTTGTCGGAGACCTTTTGTCCTGTTGTGAAATCATCGACTGTGAGAATCGTACTAAGCTTGACAATGCACCAAAGATAGGACGTCAAGTAGATTGAGATAAATTACGTCTTCTTGCACGGAAGACTAAGTGAAAAAGTTTATATGCCTTAATCTGAAGGCTTTGAAAATCAGAGGCAACCTTGACACATTTGCGAGCTGAAAAGAGCCATATATGGGCTAAAACAGATTCCCAAAGCTTGGTATGAAAGGCTTAAAGCAGCCATATTTAGCTGGGGATTCAAGAACCTTAAATCCGACACTTCCCTGTTTTTGCTTTTAAAAGATAAAGGAATTGTGATACTGCTTGTGTATGTGGATGACATACTTATCACAGGAAATCAAGACAAAATGGTTGAAGAAGTTATTCATGAACTCAACGAAGCATTCTCTCTGAAGGTGTTAAGATCACATATATATATATATATATATTTTAATATTAAAGTCAAAAGGGACAATCATAGGATGCATCTTAATCAATCAAAATACATTAAGGACCTCCTCAAGAAAACTGGAATGTTAGAGAGCAAGGCAAAGCCATCCTTCATGGGCACACATGATAAATACATCAAAGAGGGTGGAGTTGATCTCAAAGATCTGACTTTGTATAGAAGTGTGATAGGTGCTATGCAATATGCCACCTTAACAAAACTAAAAATAGCATTTTCTGTTAATAAATTGAGTCAATTATGGCTTGTCCCAAGCATACACATTAGATAGGCTGCAATAAAATTTTGAGATATCTCCAAGGCACCTCTGATCTAGGTCTTTCTTTACTTCACTGCAAATAGGAAGTTGGAACTAACTTTCTTTGCAGGTGCAGACTGAGTTGCCGACACAAATGATGGAAGGTCAGTAAGTAGTTTTAGGGTGTTCTTGGCTGGAAATTCGGTCTTTTAGAGCTTGAGAAAATAGAAGGCAGTGGTAAGGTCAAGCACAGAAGCAGAATGTCTCTTGCCTTTACAGCAGCTGAATTGACATAGATTTGCTTCTTACTCAGTGAGCTAGGTGTCAAACTTCCTCAAATTCCAATCATATAGTGTGACAACATGAGTGCAAGTTCATTAGCTGCAAATCCTATTCTTCATGGCAAATCAAAACACATCAAAATCAATGTTCACTTTATCAAAGAGAAGGTTGCTATGAACTCAAAATTCAATAGGTTCCCACCACAAACCAGGTAGCAGATATCTTCACTAAGCTCTTACTGATGGAGAGATTTAAACTACTTAAAAGTAAATTCAATGTTCTACCAAACAGTTGAGTTTGAAAGGGGGTGCTGAGAAAACAGTACAGAAGGTCTGCATCATCACCTCTACTTCAGCACCTGCAGTAGCTGCAAATTTTAAGGCTTTGTCTCTGCTTTATCATATAGCACTGCATGCAGACAATCTCTTCAACCTGTTTTGTTTTTATTTGTAAAACTGATGCTAGGATTTTTTTTTTTTTTTTAATCTTCTTGTGATTGTTTGCCACCTTATAGTGTGGTACAATTTTTTAGGTTTATCTTTCATTCTTCTTCACATGTATAAATACATACTTATAATCATTGTAAAAAGCTAGCCAACTCAACAAAATTCACATTGCAGCTAATTTGTTTTTTGAGCTTACTATTTCTCAACGAAAAGCATTGAATTTGCAAGTAAATTTCTCCACTTGCATATTTATATATTGCTTAATTTTTCAAATTTAATAGAACCTGCATTATCTTCTTGCAAGTACGGGTGTTGTGGATTTGAGCTCGAGTTCTCTTTGTGTTTTTAATTTCTTGATATCTTTCTACTCGAGCTAAGGATGCTTCAAGATCAGCAATCTCAACCTTTAGCTTCTTAGCCTTCATTTGTCGCTCTTGTATGTGCAACACCATCTCCAACTATTGAGGTCTTATCCATTTGCACGGCAAGGACATTACACATTATTATAATCATATAAAATTATAGTTTATAAAAACGTTTTCAAAAGCGTTTTCAAAACTGCAGTGTGATTACTCTTACAGACCTTATTTATGTTAGGAACCAAAGCACGCAATTCATAGAGCTTCTCCTTCATCTTTCATGTCCTCCGAGCTCTGAAATCAAAGTTTTTGATTTATCAACCTTTGATTTTCTTGTAGTTATTGTCCTTGTTGTACAAGAAGAATATCATCATCATCAGTTTCCTTCGCATCGCCTCTCCTTTCCTCGTTATTTAACCTTGACAATGATGAGTTTAGAACGAAACTAAGATAAAATTAAAAATTAAAAAATTAAAAAAAAAGACAACTTGCGCAATTAATATCAAACACATCATTTGGGGTTGTCGTCGCACTAAACTGGTTGCCAACACAAAATCCACCAATGAGATAAGAACCGAAACTAGTTATTGGATCGCCGTTTCCTCCTCGAATTAGATCAATGAACTAATCAAAGTTGGGATTGTCAATGAAATCAGTAGTATGAATCCAAGAGTTTCCGAATTCATCCACAGCTTAATATGACTAGAAGTTTTTCTATGATTTCTTTGCAACAAATGCTTGTAAGCTAAGCAAGGTTTTAAACGATACTTCTGTGTGAATGGAATCATTCCCGAGTTGGAGTGAAAAAAACTTAAATTCGAATTTTGAGTGTGTGGGGAATCAAATAGGATTTTATAATGGTTGTTCTTGTATCTTCAATTAAACATACAACAAATCCTTTGGTTTCAGAATGGATTTATTATGCAACTTTCTTTTCAACAATCAAAGTTAACAGTTTATGTGTAATATTGCCATTATGGTGATATGCTCTCCCTCGTATTGAACCTTTCATATGTTTAAATTATTATTAATTCCACAAACTTATCTTATTAGTTATAACACTTAACTTTAACCTATATATAGCAAGAGTAATGCTTCATTTAGTAAATCCATCTTTTTTTTTTTCTAGTCGACACACCATGGTAGATATAATATGAGACTTTTGTTTATGGGACAATCCTCTACAAATGCTAAAGAACTTAGCTAGCAACCCTAAATTTTCCACAATATGGAGATTTCTCCCTTTTGTTTTTTCACGCACAAATAAAAACACACATAATGTTTATAAGATAAAACTCTTCAAACTTTTTCTTATTTCTTTTCTAGAAAATGATTACAACCTAATACTCTCAAAAATTCACCTTACTAAATTTCTCTGAAGTTATTGTAACTTTTGAACTCTAAACTACACTATTTATATGTGCAAAGTACAACCAACATCCTTAATTATTTAAAACTCTATAATTATTCAAACTTTACTACATTATAATTTAACCATATCTAAATGTTTTTTGAAGAAGTTATCTAGGACTTCCACTTCATTCTTACCTCTTGAATTCAAGATCAATTTTGTTAGATAGATTAATCTTATCTTTATCTTCATCAGAATAAAGATCTTCTTTAAATCTCGTTGACCTTACATAGGATAAGTGCACCTCATACTAGGCCTTTTTGATTCTTCCGCAAATGTCTTAAGTTCTCTAACTCTTAACTTGCGAATGTTCTTACCCACATCTTTCTTTGTAAGCCACCTTTTGTACAAACCAGTTCTACATCTATACTATTTATGCCTTTTTGCTATATGTCATGTTACGGGCATGTTTGGTGTATGTTAGCAAATCTATCTACTAGTATTATGGTCACATGACATCTCTATGTTGTCAAAGCCCATGCACGGTTTATTGCCCTTATGCTTTGTTCTTTCATATCAGTTTGTCGAGAGAATATTTTGCCTTTGAGCTCTTTCTTGCACCCAATGTCTAAGAGTTGAGATTAAAAGCAATTGAATATCATGCATTCTCAAGTTAAGAATGTAATAGTAGGGTAATAATGCAAACAACACAGAACAACATTTGGGAACTTTTTGTAATTTTTAAGTTTTCTCCTAAATATGATTCATTATACCTAATGAGTAAATTTAAACTGTGTAGAATCTTAATTACTAAAGCTTATTCACATGACAATGTCACATTAGATTTATAATTGATAAATAATTGAACTTAAAAGGGTTCTTATGTTTTTTTTTCTTGGCAAATATTTGAAAAAAGATAAGAAAGGAATATTATAACATTGAAGCTATTAGATTTTAAGCTACGAATACATCTAGTCTTAAATGAAAATTGCTATAAGTTTGTTTAGCATTACTTTGTTAATCTTAATTTCAGGAAATTATTAGCCACATGAAGGGATAACTCCAATTAAACTAATTTAAGAATTACAATTCTATATTCTTTTAAACTTTTAGAGCTTCCCACAGCATCAAACTTTGTATCTCTACATGCAAAATATGATCGATCATGGAAGGCATTTACCCAGGGTTATCAGAAACATTTCTTCAACAAAAACTATTGGAAAAGTATTATCAAAATCGAGAGTTGAAATATATACAAATTATGCTTTCTTCAAAGTATTATTTGCCCCCTCTCAGTTGAGATTGCTTACGGGATTTTATTGACAAATTGCTTTCAGATTATGATAAGCATTAAAGAATTCTACACCAAGCTATAGTGAAAATTATGACAGTATAAACAAGAACACAACTTTATTTCTAAAAAATAAGGAAGAAAAGAAAATTTTATGTCTTTTTTAAGAACCATCACATGCCTCTATTTATAGATATGCATACAATTTTTTTATAAAAATATCTCTTCATTTATATCCATTAGATTAAGTTTAAACTTAATCAATGGTATAAATTAAATCAAAATATAAAATAACATCTTGATGAGTCATGATTGTTTAGTTCAAGCTGTGGCTTGGCACTGCAACTCTATGTATATAGCCCATAAAATAACCAAAACAGAAAGGTAGGCATTATGGACTAGCACCACACTTATGTTTTAGATTTTATGTATTTGGGCATTCAAACACCATGGGTGTGTTTCTGACTTGTGTGTGCATATGTATGTACGCGCTCGCGAGCGCACGCGTGTGTGTCTATAGTCTCACAATGCATGTTTTTTTTCATGCATACATATTTATATTTAAACAAATCCAACATAAACAACTACAATTTTGCATTATATACAAAGGACATCTTTAATTAATTATAATTAACAAAGTTTTTAACCTACAATTGCACCTACCTAAAAAAATAAATTTGATAAGAGGTCTGCAGCTTAAATAAATTAACAATTAATGCATTGATCGATTTATCTATGTAAGTGTTAACTGCATTTGAATGAATAATTTAGTGTTGATAGCTTCAGCTCTAAATTAGATAATTAAGCCGTAATATATTTTACATTACATATTCAATTAATTATAAGCTTTCATCAACCGTTAACAATGACATTAATTAATGGAATATTTGTCCCAAGACATACTGATAAGCAAAGCAAACAATTGGATGGCACAGACACATGTCCTATATTCATAGTCATGTATTTTATATTCATATGATTCACTAAATTTGATTGTAGCAGCAAACTTTTTTTCTTATTATTTCTTGTTATCTTTGTCTCTGTAGTCTAAGTTATCATTGTACTAAAGTAAATTTTCCTAATGAATTAGTGTTAATCTTCTCTAGCATATATGTCATGCAATGCATGCCATTCTTTGTGCATTTTCTCGTTTTTAATTGATTCTATAGACCAACTATGTGATTGAGCATTTACATTCACTTATATATCCACCTTGTGTAATTTTTATCGTAATAACGTCTTCAATATTTGTTGACAAATAGAGCTTAAGATTTTTAGCAATTTTCAACATCTTTCTTTCCCACAAATTTGATTTTAACTCTTGTCAATGATACTTGTGACTTTTTTCTCTTGTGAATAATCTCATGTGCTTTGTACTTAGACAAAAATCATTGAATTCAAGTCAAGTAATTAAAGTACCTTAGATGTAATGGTATATTGAACAACTTTGTTTTTGGATTTAAGCTACTTTTTAAGTTGATGCAAACTATAAACTCTGTATAATTTTTTATTGAGTTTTAGAATCATAAGCATAACACTATAGTTAAAAACTCAGTCATACTCTTATAAGTATATTCCTATGTTTTTTATGCCATCTTTTTATGTTATCAAAATCTATTTTATTAAAATTGTTAGATGATTCAGATTCTTCCAAAATACAATTCTCAAATTTGTCAAATACTTGATCTTTTTTTGTATAAATGCTTGATCATTAATGGAACTAATATAAATCAAATTTGCTTTAAGATTTTCAACTTGAAGAATATCTTTTTAGTCCTTTAACGTCAAGTATTTCTTTTTCTAAATCTTGTTCTTTTGCATCATTTTTAAAAACTCATATATTCTTTTGAACAACTATGATAATCCACTAAATTTTCACAGTTTTCTATCATATGCTTAAAACATATATTGTCGAAATACCAAGAATTAACTGCACAAGCTTTTAAAGATTTATAAGCAACAAAATCATTAATTTTCAATTTCTTTACCCATGATTTCTATATCTTTGAGAAGTACTAGATTTTAATTTTAATTTTATTTTATTTCTCATGAGTTTTAGAAATTTAAAGCGCCTAAGTCGAATGTGACATTTACTTTTGCAAAAATGAGAAATAGATAGAAATCTTTTGATCCTTACCTTATGAACAAAATGATTTATGATACAAAACTTTACTTTTAATTGTACTAGAGGGATTTAAATCAACAATGAAAGCTTTTGCAAACAAGGTTTTGAAACAAAAAGGTTTTTCACTATAATAGCCAAGTCTTTAATAATTGCCATAATTTTTCTCCCAAGGTTAAAATTTGTTCAAGCTTAGATGTACCTGAATTCCACATCTCAAAGATTGTTAAATGTACTCAAGTTCATATTCTACTATACTTATCCTTTTATCTTTTTCATTAATGATGGTTTCCATATTATTCATCATTCTTTTTACTTCAATTTGTTCATCCAAGAGACTATCAACTTGCTTTTCTAAAGATTTGTTGTGTTTACACACTTCTATCTATTTGTTGAACATCAATTCATAAAAAGCTCATATGATGTCCATATCTAATTTATTCTCATTACCACTTTCATTATAATCAATTTCACAAAGATAAATTTTTGAGTTAGTCATTTATTTTCTTTTGTTCAAACAAAAAACTATTGATTCTATTGCAACAAAACTGAATACCTATAATTTTTCATCCTTTATAGAACTTAAGGTAATATTAAAAGCAACGAAATTAAATATATTTTCTAATGTTTCCTCTTTTGATTCATTATCACTCCATGTTATTTTCATAATCTTTGATTTCTTTTTAAGTGTATTTACACGTTCAACTTATATATGTTGAAATCATTACATTCCTTACATTAAATACCTCTTTTTCCATTATTTACAAAGGGACTAACATGAAACATACTTTTTAAAGGAATTCTTGAAGTGTGTTGGTTTCTTTGTCCCATTCCTTTCTAAATTTTATTTAAGTTATTGTTGAGAATGACAATCGCCTGTAAATTTTTACTTCTTCTTCATTTTTAGTGTCTTTTATTTCGAATTAAAACATTAAACTTTTCTCCTTCGATCATTGCTTTAACTTCATCCCAAATGTTCTAAAACACCCTACTAGTTCTTCCACCTATATTGTATCAATGTTTTTACTTTCTTTAATTAATTGTCATGGCTTTTACCTGAAACTTATTTTGACATGACCGTAGTATCTTTCTTAAGAGCTCAGTTTTTGAATATTTCTCTCTTGAAGGATAAGATTCATTGGTAATATCAATTAATTTAAAGTTAAAATTAGGAAGGAGTCCATCATATTTCATTTTAAAATTGTTTAAATCTAGAAACAAGTGTTTAAAGTTTAGAACACTTCTCCACTACAGTTCTTATATAGGTAACTTGAAGAATATCCCATGCCTTCTTTGTGGATTTGATTCATAAGTTGAAATTGACTTAAATTGATTAATGTTTATAATGTCAAAAATTTAATTATGAACCTTGAAATTATTGTTTGACAAATTATCTTCTTAGCTTGTTCATTTTTCTTCAAGTTTTGATACCATATTTCTTTCATCATTAACCACAGTAGAAGGAGTCTTACCAAGTAGTATAACACACCATGCCTTTAATTAATTGTTTTAATGAAAGCTCTCATTGTTGCCTTCCAATGAAAGTAATTCATGCCACTAAGTATTAGTGTTCGAAAGATTGATCCTTTTCCTCTCTAAGAATCCATATATACTATAACTAATCAAAAACACCAAAACCTTACCAAATAAATCGATGACCCCTCTAATACCAATTGAAAGATTTGTTTTAGCAAATATTTATCAACTTTAATTAATTTAATAAATTAATTAAAATATCATACCTCGGAGCACAAGTGTGAAGCCTAATTTAAAGTATTTTTTTTAAATAAGAATGAGAAAAACTAGAACAATAGAAGAATAAAAAAGAAAAAAGAAGAAAAGAAAGGAAGAAAAGTTGAGAGAGAAGTGAGAGAAAGAAATAGGGTAAGAAGTGGAGTGAAAACTTATCTTAAAAAGAAATTAAAAACTAAGTTGCTAATTTTGACGAAAATACACCAATTTTCCCTTTTAATTGAATTTTGTAAGTTTTCCTATATGCAATCTTTAATTTCATATTTTTACTGTCTTAAGTAAATTTTTTTCATATCACTAATTATTTTGTACGTTTAAAACCTAATTTGTGTATGATTATTTCTAGACTAGCTCCCCTTTTCTATTTAGGTTTTTGGTGATGGTTAGAAATCGAATTTCAAAAGAAACTTGAATATTAGTTCTAGCATAATATTTTTTTTATATTCTTTTTCTTTGTTGTTGAAAATATAGGGATGAGTTAATTTTGTATGGTTGTGCTAATATAATTACAAAAAAAATAAGTTTATACATATTTTGTTTTTTGATGTTTATGGATAGACTTAATAAACCTTTTATCAAATGTTTGTGATATTGTAATGATTTCAAGTTAGTATGTTTTATTACAATTTTTTTACTTTAATACAGTTTTGGTTTCATAAATTAATTGATATTGATCAAAAAAAATTTACGTTGTAAGATATATTTTGAAAATGATGATTTTTTTTAAAAAATTATGACATTATTTTCTAAATTTTATTATTTTTTTATGTTTTCTCTATAGCACAAATTTTGGGTTGTGGTGTAAAACCTCCTCTAACCACAATGATTGTTGTCACTCTTTATTAATAATCATTTATCAATTTCCATTGAATTCACCATTAATTTCATTGGAACACTTTTTTGCTTATCTACGCGATTAATGTACAACATTATTATCTAATGGATGTGATTAATGATGCAAAGCCTTTATGCGTGATCATTAAGAATAATGCTTGCATCCATTGTAGTATTATGGCTAAAACGGGCTAAATAGATATTAGTTTGGATAACACAATCTTGCTCATAAATGTAATAAAATTATCCATGAGACAAATAGAGTCTTGAACTATCTTCGACTTGTAAAGGAATCCATCAAAGCTATAGTGAAAATGTGTCTTCATAGGGTAATTGTCAATGCATATGGACCCAGACTTGGGTGAATCCACATGTCCAACAAATTTCTCAAATGTTCGAGTTTGTTTATAGCGTGAAACAACTCGAACAATGGGTAAATCTATTTTTGGATTCTTAATTCTACTTAATTGTTGAGATTTCTAATACTAATTGTTTATAATTATGAATTGGATAAAATGGAATAACTACATTTATTCTTATTTTTGGACTCATGTTTCTTGCTTTTTCGATTTCTATCAAGATTTCACTACTCTTCTTTTGAAACTAGGCTACTTTTATTGCATGTCCCCTTAAAGTGAAAATGGTTGCTTCTATTTTGCTTTGTTGCTATTTTGCAAACTATTTTCTTTCTTGACCTAGGGCCACAAAGATGAACGAGAACAATGTTCTATGACAAGCAATTCATTTGTTTGCGAAACCCTCCAAAACAATTACTCCATACTCAAGTTCCTAGCAAAGAACAAGCAATATTTCATTGATTCATTTGGTTTCCATATCAAAGCTTAATTTAATTAGGTTTACAATATTTACCAATTTTTTCATATTAACGGTTTTTTCTCCTAGTTAAGGGAGAAATTACAAACTTCTAGCATTTCCTTACATTTAATGCTACTGTTCACCAAAGCTTTAAATGACAGCTTCCTTGTCTTTGCTCTACCAATTTTCTTGGCCTTTTAAGGTTTTGCTACATTAGAAATTAATATTTTTTTAACAATAAAACAGAAGCTAATAATATGTAAAAGAACAAAAACTCCTATTGCTTAATTAGACCAGTTAATCATTCAATTAAAAATAAAAACTTGTTTTGTCATTCCATATCATATATATATATATATATATATGTATAACCTACTTTTTATAGTTAGGTCAAGAAAGATTTTTTGGAGTTAGAATTTTAATAAAAATTCATATATAATCAAACAAGTGATTAAAAATGAAATTAGATCTTGGTAACTAAATAATTGAAACTTAACAATTTAAAAATGCTTTTTCAAGTACTTAAATATTATTCTAATAAATAAAAATAGAAAAGTTTATACGATCCTCCTCATGCGTCTATCAAATATTTTGTAGTTTTTATTAGATCAGCGTTTGCCTAAAATTGCACAAATTTGTCCTTACAATGCTTCCTCTCTCGAATAGATCCAAGCATTTAACATTTGGTAGGCCTCATATAGTAATTATCTAGCTCTACCATATTTTTTGTTTCAATTCTTTTAGCATTGCTATTATAATATAATCTAATTTTTGAGAAATACGAGTTGAAGTAACATTTACTATTCAAAAATAAAAGGTTATTTATTGATCAAATTAGAAGTGTTCTAGAAATAGTTATGATGAAGTAAATAGCTCCAAAAGGTAATAGATAGGATCAAATTAGAAAATAGATTTAATTCATTTTTCAAAATCCTTCAATTGGTATTCTAGTGGTTAGTGTTTAGCTATTAAAACAACATTACCTATTGATAAATCCCTAATCCATTGCCAAACTTTCAATAATTCAAATAGCAAAAAACTTCTTTTATTCTAGTACAGGCGAACATACGATATCAGATTCGATATTGTAAAAAGCATCATTAATTGACTTTTATACTCGATTAATAACTAGAAAATTTTTCATCAATTAGAGCCTTTCCTTCACCACTTTCATAGAGTTCAGTTTGATTTCTATAAAACTAAAATAAAGAAAGAATGTAACTTTTGCTTGGGCCACTTTAATGGTAGCTTTACGTTTTTCCTACCACTCTCGAATATTCAATTACCTAATTAATTTTTTATAACATACTTTATTTGTTTTTGACAGATAAACTAATGGTGTGAAAATATTAAAAGAGAAATAAAATATTTTGTCTATTCCATCGAAAAAAGTTAGGAAATGGGGATAGTTGAATGGATTTCTTAAGTGTTCGTGTTTATTTATGACAAACTTGAAAGATATAGAAATTGCCAATTTTTTTTCAATTTAGTATCTAGTCAAGCCTTCTTTTGTTGCAATAAACCACACCATCAAGTCATAAAAACTTGGTTATGATTTCTATATATTTTTAAGAATATATAGAAATCATTCTATTACCTACATCAAATTATAGGATTTATCAGATGGTAAAATAATACATTGTGTGATATAGTGAAACTATGAATCTTATTTATCCAACTTGTTCCTTTTATCAAATTCTATTATAAAGTAAACTATTTTTACTAAACAATTCACCTTTAAGAAGAAATGATCCTCTTTTTTTATTAAGTTCGAGTAAAGTTGTTTCATGCTCTCAATAAACTCAAACACTCAAAAAGAATCCTTTTTTCGACTATGACTCTTCTATTCCAATCGTTGCTTTTTTAAAATCCAATCCAACCATAAGGATTCATAAGAGCCATAAAAGATTATATGTGATCTTAACACATCAAGGTAACACTCTATTGTTGAATTATATTCCTTACCTACTAGCACCAAAAAATAAAACTTACTAGTTTAAAGGCTAAGCTTAGATAACATTGATGAAATTACTATAAAGGCTACAAACCTAAAAATGAAGAACAATTTAAAACTTAAATCATCTCATCTATCCTCTTAACGAGAAATGTTTTCTAAATCTTTTATTTGAATCGTTTTATATAAGCAAATGGCTTTAATGGCCTAGACAAAAGGTCTTGTTTTGTACAAAATAAACAAAATATTTTATTTTTCCTTTAATATTTTTGCACTAGTTTCTTTTTGAATACCCTAATTCAAAATGAAAGAATTGCCTACCACTAACATATTATTTTCATCTTAACTTGACGATTAGGACTCTTCAATTCATAGTCACTTCTTTATGGTACCAATTGTTACTTTATTGAATTTGACATTGTGTAAATTAACCAACCAAGAAGAAAATGGTACCATGGTTCACTTTCACTCACCATAATTTAATAACTATTTTTTACAATGGTTACAATTTTGATCCTTATTTGTGGTGAATGGTACATAAATTGTAGATAATATTTATCATAATTAATTTTGAAAAATGGGATAGTTGCAAAACCAATCAAGCAGAGAATGAATATTATATGTATTGCTTAGGTTAGATTTATAAGGATATTTATATCTACACAGTTAAAGCCATGTTTAGTTTAAATATTTGGAAAGCTAAAATTAAAGGAAGTTAGAAATGAAACAAATTGATAGGTCTTCCTCTTCACGCCCAATAACTAATGTGATATAAATTTCAAAAATATCAATCTTGAAATCTAATAATTTTAATTAAAATTTAATTCCTAAGAAAACTAAAATTCAAATTGAATAATTTTGACCTTATAATTAAAAGAATAAAAAACAACCGATAGAAATTTTGACTTAATAAGAAAAGATTTGAATGCCACAACAAAATTTTTTAGTAAGTTCACAAAGTGATTTAAAGAACCAAATAGAAGAGTAATACTTTCAATCTTAATTGAATAAAATATAATATCTAATTGCCTTTATAATATTTTTTAAGCTTCTTTATATAAAACTTGTAATTAAAATCATAAACAACTAGAATTAAAAGTTCAAATCTAAAATAATTAAATAAAAGTCATAAAATAATAAAAATAATTAATTAAAATATATGCTTGTTTGGCATTCTTACTAAAAAAAGGAATCCTATCTATATGCTTGGATCACAATAATCAGTTTTTAATACTCTTTAAAAACTCAATTTTATATTTGATGCCATATTTAAAAACACAATTAAATTGTCAAATTCAAACTTTCTACTATAAAAGTCTTAAGTCTTGCCACCAGTTTGAGGAAATAATATTTATGATTATCTAGATGTAAAGATATCACCACTAATTAAATATGAAATTACAGTTAATAAAAATGAAAATAACGTCACCACTATTAATTTAGCCTACAAAGTATGAAAGAAGTAAGACTAACAGCTCATGGAGCAGTTACTTTCAATTTTAAGTAAACCAATGCTAGCTTCACCAAATTAAAATTGTAGGATTCAATCAAGAAAAGATTCTCTACAAAATTAATGGCTAAAATAATAATCTCAAAAGTCTCGTTTCATTAAAAAAAAAAAAAAGAAAACATGAGAGTTTTAAAGTATTACATAAAGATAAAATGCATTTTTAATGCCTTGAAAGCCTCTGGCAACTTCTTTTAAGATAAGTATATCTTAGATAGTTTGGGAAGAGATTTTGATTTTGTGATAATAGAAACACCATCACTGGAAGAACTTTATTACATGCTTTTAAATGAAGAAAACAAGCTAGATGGCTAGAGTATTCTGTTGAACTTAAGCTTTCAACAAAAAGTAACAGCCAATTATGCACAGTCAACTCAATACCAAAAGAGAAACTAAAATCTATTAAACCAAAGCAGACTTTCATTCAGCAATAGATTAAAGGTAGAGGAAGAAATATAAAAGAAAGAGAAAGAATCAAGCTTACATATCAAATCTGCTTAAAGTTGATCATGCAAAAGCTAAATGTTGGCACAGATTCAACAAAAAATTTATTTTATTGCAAGCAAAATAGAGACCAAAGTAGTATACTTTGTATGAACAGAAACCATTGTTGATCTAGCCTAATGCCACAAATCATGTAACAAATTCTTTGCAAAACATGTCAACCAACTCATAATACAAATGGAATGACAAGCTAGTTATAGGCAATAGCCAAAATCTTCTCATTTTTCATGTTGGATGCACTAAACTTCACAAAAAACATTTTTTGGTCATGTTAACTTTAACAGAGTTCTTTACAGTTCTAACATCATAAAAAACTAAATTAGTATCTTTAAATTACTTAATGATAATGATATTGTTATCATTTTCAACAAAAATTGTTATGCGATGAAAGATTTAAAGAAAGAAAAAGTGTTACTTTAAGAAGTGGCTAAGGATGACTTGTACAAACCACTAAAATGTCTTATGCATTTTATGCCTTCATCTAAATTAATTATCTTATTTTCTCATTCTAAATGTTCAAATTTAAATTCTGAGTTTGCAAGGTTTGAGTCCAACATTTTAGAGTCTTTCAAAAACCTAAAAACTTAAAGGGGATTAAAAATATGAGATTAAAGATTAAGTCACCCATGCGTAAGAGTTTTTAAGGAACTTCTCATCTTATGTACAAATTCAAACTTAATTAGTTAAAACATTTCAATTTGCACATCCATTTTCTATTCATCATGCTAATATTGCAAAATGCATAAAATACCCTTTAAATCCACTAAAATTAAAACTAAAAAGGCTTTTGGAAATGATCTATATAGAACTATAAGGTCTAGCTCCTATTTTATTAATTAATATATATAGATTTTTCATGGCTTTTCTAGATGATTACATTAGGTTTACCTAAATTTTTTCACTCATATAAAAATCTAAAGCATTGTTCATATTTGTATAGTTTAAGAACCAATTTGAGAACATTTAAGTCCAAAACAAGGCTATACAAAGTGACATAAGGGAAAAATTTAAGCCATTTGGAAATTTTCTATCTGAATAAAAAATGACTCTTATGTATTCTTGCCCTTACACTCACTATCAAAATGGTAAGGTAGAAAGAAAATACAAATATTTTTAGAGACTGGTTTAACCTTTTTAGCTCAATCCTATATTAAAGTTTTAGTGAGTGATATTTTACATATTTACCTATCTTGTAAATAGATTACTTACACTTATACTTGAAAATAAATCATTATATGAGCTTCTTTTTTATCATAAACTTGACCTAAAGTTACTTAAAATCTTGGGTATCAATGTTTGCTCTTTCTAAGGCCTTAAAAGAACTATAAATTGAGTTTTCACACATCTAAATATGTTTTTAGTGGTTAGAATTCATACCATAAAGGTTACCTTTATTTGAATCCTACAAAAAAGATACACACAGCCAAAAATGTAGTCTTCAATTTGTTTTTAACCCTAACTTTATTTCATATATTTCTAAACAGTACTATGATCAATTAGCATCTCCCTTACCATTCTTCATCATGCCAAATTGGTTCAATCATTAACATATAAAACATTCAATAACAAACATGGTGCCTATTATAGCCTTTCTTACAGCAAAATTTTTTCTTTTTCTAGCCATGAACAACAAAGTCCATAACCTACTTAAACGTTCTCTCACTCGTCATCTTCAAACAAATCAACTCAAAATATTATCCAAATAATATTACTGCCTCAAATAACTCAGCCTAGCATTCTACAAATTAGCCATCTCTTCATCACTAGAATAAAGGCTAGGATCTTAAAACCTAAGAGTTGACAAACTAATCTAATGCAAGTAAGAATGAGTGCAATTCCAATCAATAAAGTCAAAGCATTAAGAGACTTTGAATGAAAGAAAGCAATGAAGCAGGAATTTAAAGCATTGATTGAAAATTAAACTTCAGATTTATAGTTATACACTTCTAACATGAAAGTTTAGTTGTAGATAGATCTTTAAGACAAAATAAAATCTAGATATAACAATTCCAAGACATAAGGCAAAGCATGTTGCTAAAGGTTTCCTATAAACGCTTGAGGTGGATTTTGCTAAGACATTCAGCTCAATAGCCAAGGCTTCAACAATTAAGGTAGTTTAATTTTGATTTTTTTAAAAAATTAGAATTTAAGACAAGTGAATATAACGGGGAGCTGAATAAAGCAGTTTTTATGAGTTAACTAATTGGTTTTAAAGATAAAAAAGACCAAATCACATTTGCAAGTTGAAAAAGGTAATATATAGCCTCAAGCAAACTTTTAAAACCTCATTTGACAATCTCAAATCAAAATTAAGGATTTAAAATTTCACTAACTCAAAATTAAATGTCTCCTTACTTCACAAAATTAATGCTCTAAGGACAACACTATTATTTATATATGTAAATGATATAATGATCATTAGGGACAACAATGTAGTAATCAAAAACTTGATCAAGAAGCTAAATGAAGCCTTTGTAATAAAGGACTTAGGAAGTCTTAATTTCTTCCTTGGTTTTGAAATTACAAGATCGAAAATTGCCTTCATATGTCTCAAACCAAATATATTATTGACTTACTCATTAAAACTAATATATTAGACAGCAAGGGAGTGAAAACTCCAATAGTAATAGGAAGCAAACTTAGCAAACATGAAAGTGAATTCTTTAATGATGGAACTCTTTACAGATATGTGATAGTATTACTAGAGTATGCAACTCTTTTCAAGTCATATTTTATGTACTTAGTTAACAAACTGAGTTAGTATATGCATGAACTAAATGAAGAACATTAAAATACATACAAAAGAGTCTTAAGATACTTGAAAAAGATAGTACAACTTGGTTAAAAATTCAACAAAATAGATTCATTAGAGTTGATTAATTTCTTAGTTACTAACTAGACTGTAGACCTCAATGATAGAAAATCAATCACAGGTTATTACATCTCCTTATATGGCAACCTGATTTCACGAAGTTCAAGAATAACAAGTGGTAGCTCAATCATCTATAGAGTCAAAATATCAAACATTAATACTCATCATAATAGAGATAAGTTGATTTTAATCTCCATTAAATAAGATCAAAATTAAAATGAAAAAGCCTGTTATCTATATGGATTGATAGTCAAAGTACTATTACTCTAGTTGCCAACCTTGTATACCATGCTCGAACCAAACATATTGAAAATTACATTCTTTTTGTGCATGACAAAATCACCAACAAAGAGATTACAATTCAACATATATAAACTGAGTAAGTAGCTATGCTCTTACCAATCCTCTAAGCATGGACAAATTAATGACCTTTAGACGCAAGCTAAATCTTGTAAAAAGAGAGTTGAGCTTAAAAGAAAGAGTTAATAACGAAAGAGATTGACAAGCCTTTCTTATTAAGCCCAATGACTAAAGGTGAAGTCCATGAAAGCTTAATAACTTATGCTCAACTTGACAGCTATCTTCAATAGTACCAAAACAATTAGTTATGTATGACTTTTAGCATAAAGGATATAGGAATGATTTTATGCAAAATGAGTTGCCTTAGCTTATAGTAGTGTGTTTTTCAATATTTTGATTTTTTTAACTTTTAGGGCACCTTTTAGCTTTTGCTACGTATTCATATTTTCTAGTTGTATTTAATAAGTTGTGTATCACTTTTATTTTAAAGTTTTTAATAAAATTCATCTTAAAAAAAAAGGGTTTAATCAAGAGTAGTTACATATACGCCATAAGACTACCAAAAGAAAAGTTATTAAAAAGAAACAAATGATACATCATCAATTCAATCACTAGAAATTACCTTTAATTATGAGATCAACTCTTATAGCCTCTTATCGAGAATAATACTTGCATCCCATCAAGAAGCAGTGAAGATCACCAAAGCGATCCTTCCTCGTCCATCTTTCATGCTGCCAGCTCAAATTGTCTAGGCACTGTAGTCAAACAACCTATCTAATAAAACTTAACCATTTTAACGTTGTCAACGGTGACTTTAATTAAGACCAATGATTGACAACTATCCGTGGTTGCAATGATGTTTACTATGACTGACACATCCAATGAACTTCTAGTTTGTAAGTAATATTGATATGCATCATTTTGATAAAGAAATAGTCCTTGGGGCAGTGCATACTCGTAGGTTTACTTTAGAAAAAAGTAACTACATTATTTTTTTAAATTACTTCAACACATGCCTCTTAAATTTTTAACCAAATATAGGATAAATAAAATTTTGATCAGTTATAAAAAGATGCACCAAACTTACCCTTGAGATATCTTTAAGATTGATATACTTTTACTAAATTTTAAAAGTACATTAATTAAGATATTTAACAAATTTTATTTTTAATTAGTAGATAATATTTACTAGTCACACTGCTTTTTATTTTAAAAGTTAATTATTTTATTTCACACTAATTATAAGGGAAAAAAATGCAACATCTCAATCTCAAACATATACTAAACTAGCATTATCGTTTACCTAATCCAAAAGCAAGCTAAAAAATGGGAAGAACGAGCAAAATGAACCATGTATTAAAACAAGTTCTCTTCCCTCTGCCAGGATAAACATACAATTTAATATTCAGTTTGGGCGTTCTCTCATTCGGCCCTTTGGGTATTTTGACAATAAAGATTTTGTACATGTATTTATTCGTAACCATAAAGAAGTTCATTGTGCCCGTTCTGAAAAACTGCAATGAGCTCAAATCATGAGGACAATTTGCAGCTAAAAGGCACCAGTTAAGTATTAATATGAGAACTCCTGTGCATGGAAATTTAACGCTCCTTATGATCACTGAAGTCCGATGATTAGCACTCTGATATCATGGCAGTCCTCGAATAGTTGAATTACATGCACAACTGCCCAGCAAGCTGAAAAAAGAAATCCATGCTAGGCAGATAAAGGTGTTAGAACGTCAAATCCTTGGTTCAGAAGAGCACCAGCCACCCACAGCTTCAAATTTGGCAAATTCATACTTTTTTCACTGTCTCTTGCCTTATTTTCCAAAAACAATGGATCGGTTACTATTAATATTAAAAAACAAGAAATAAAAACGGAGAAAAGGGGAAGATAGATTACATTCAATATAAATGTTAATACAAATCTCTCAGATTCTGCGGCCAAGTTGGAGTTTCGAACACTGAAGCTCGTTAGGGACTCCAGAGCCTTGTAAAGGGATGCAGCCACACCTTCACCTGTGTTGCTTACCAATCTCAAGTAAAACCCTCTTCTCTCCACTTGAAACACATCCATCTGAAATTAAGCAAAAGAAACAATTTAACTAATGCTTAAATAGCAGTAAATTTGGAAGTACACTTCTTTCTTTACTTTTAGATAGATTGCAAATTTTTAATTGGAAAATCACTATTGTATGAACCTGAATTATCTTTTTGCAAATTGCTGGCTCCAGGTTGCTGCCACGAACTTGAGTCTTCTTTACGTTTTTAATTGTTTCTTGATATCTTTCTGAACCTGCTAAGGATGCTTCAAGACCAGCAATCTCAGCTTTTAGCTTATTAGCCTGCATTTGCAGCTCTTGGACATATAACACAGCATCCCCAACTATTGAGGCCTTATCCATCTGCAAATTTCAAATGAAACAACAATTAAAAACCATTCGAATGCCAGCAAGCTAGCTTTCCATGTGCAAAACTGCAGTGTGATGTGATTTCTTAACTTACCTTGGTTATGTTAGGAACCAAAGCACGCAATGCATAGAGCTTCTCCTTCATCCTGCCTCTCCTCCTTCGCTCTGAAATCAAAGTTCTCGATCGATCAGTCTTCGTTTTTCTAGTACTCCTGGCTGTGCCTGAAGAATCAGCTCCATCGTTATCCTCCTCCTGATTACCGTCCTTCTTCAGGTCTCCGTTTAAACTAGAGAACGACGAGTTAAAAACAAAAGTAAGATCATCAGACACCATTGTACTTTCACCATCAAAATCAAACATATTTTCATTGGTGGAGCCAGACTGGTTGTCAGCAAAACACCCATTAATGAGGTCACAATCGAAACCAGCAACAGAATCCTGGTTTTCTCCTCGAATCAGATCAACGAACTGATCAAAGTTGCGGCCATCAATGAAATCATGTAACTCAAACTCATTTATGTGCATTGTAGGGTTTCCGAATTCGTCCATGCTTTGATAGTGAGAGGTTGTCTTGGCAAACAAAGTTTGGAAGAGACCGTGTCATATCCAGATAGCGAACAACTGATGGCAATTTATACGACATTTTAGTGTGAACGGAATCATAGTGGAGGTATATCTGACGTCGGAAGTTTTAACAATGAGCTCCCCTAGAATTGGTTGTTGTTTTATTGTATTTGACCCATCTAATTATGCTGCGATCTTAGATTTTTTTAATTGAACGAAATGAAAATTCCGTATCATGAAACTTTAAACTGACCTCATGCTTGTTATTGTACATCAATTTTCTTAAGAACATGTATTTTATTTAGACACGGCGTCCTCATACTAAATGACTGGCATCTCCACTTGATGTTAAACAGATATGACTCATTGTTAATCCACATCTGCAGTGTGAAAAGCATCAAATCGGAATTCATGACGTTTGGATTGTAATATTAATTAGTATTGCCCATTTATAATAGTAAACTCGACTCTTTACTCTAAGAACAGTACAAAATCTTTGGCTTTCGAATATATCGATGTAATTTTCAGTTAGAAATATATCAGTATTTCATTTTCTCTCTCTTGGGAAGGATAAATGCTACACGGTTACAGTTATCTAGCAGAATTACATAGCATACTACCATATATGTATAATACAATTTATTTTAATCCTTATCAGCTTACCATATATAGTAATACTTCATATAAATTCTTTTAATTACCATTCAAATATATCCTAAAACATTTTATAAGTTGTAGGGCATCGATCCTACAGAGTCAAATTTAGTTTGTCGATTGAAGGCATGAAGCATCTCAGTATTTCTGAAGGGAAAAGGTTCTGCTTATACAATAAAAAAACAACTTATTCCACAAAATGAATTTCCTGCCTGCCACCACCTCCACCAAAGTAACAAGAATAAAAATAGAGAAAAAAAAAAAAAAGAGAGAGTGCTTGTCTGGCGTGTCAGATACCTAAATAATGAATCGTCCTTCCTTCCTGTCTGGAGTGGCGAATAGAGTTAGTAATAAGAATAGGTGAGGATAAGATCAACCACTTCAACTCTCACATAATATTTACAAAGCCGAGCTTAATTAATGCCATACATACATATATTAATTACTGTTCTCTTAACTGATTTAAGAATCAAATTCTAAATAATTAGTTGTTGTCAACTTGTTGAGCATTCCACAGTGTGTAAATACGCATGGAGGCATGTAACATCTTGTTATCCCCAGCAGTTCATCAGAAATGTCGCTTTAACGATGGCATCGACTTAATATATTTAACAGCATTAATTCAAATGGAGCTCTAAACTCTCTACAGATCTCACTAGGACTTTGCATCGATTATAGAATAGCAATAATAATAATAACAACTTAGACTATATATAGAAAAAAAAAATTCTCTGCCAGCACCCATCAATAATAAAATAACAAATAACGTTATCTTATCATTGTCAACAATAATTAAACTGGTTGGATGTCCGTTCTCAGCTGAAATACTGGATCGGTCTATCTGGGGAAGGATACTACTCTGGGTTATTATTAATAAGTGGTGCAAGCTATCATATTCATATTCTCTTCAGCAAGCTTTAATCCATTTGTTTAAGTACCTGTCAATTAGCTAAAATTGATGTTTAGTTGACTGTGTGTTCCACGATGTATGTGCATTGAGAACACGCGATTGGAAGACACAGACACGTGCTCATCGACACTTTGTACGCAAAACAAAATTACGTCAATTGATTGCAATAAGAGTAAGTTATTTCTCTCTTAAAATTTATTCTGAATACCCAAATATTTTATAATGAATATATATTAAGTAATTTTTCATTATTACAAAAGAAAAAAAAAAGAACCATTTTTATGGAACGGAAAATAAAATGCTATTGACTAAATTAAATAAATAAACAAACAAAAAAATTTTTAGTTTCAAATATGAAAAAATTATCTTTACTCCCTCAAGTTAAGTTTAGCCTAATTATCCATTTTCGTCCGCAGATTCATAAATAACTATGACCCCTTACACGTAGAAATTTAGCGCAATGTATAGAATTATTTGGGTTTTTTTTTCACTTAACTTGAACCAGATTAATATTTAAGATCTAATTCGACCCAAAAATCACTTAAAATGATACAAATAAAATAATTTTACTTGTATATAACTCAAACTCAAAGCCTTCCAAGCAAGAAAGCAAGCAACATTTTATCGACCAAACTACTTCATATCTTAATAGATATTACACTGCATGTAAAATCTATCCTATAAGATATTGAGATATTATTGTTTTCTATATCGAATTTATTAAAATTATCATAGAAGAAAGGATTATGATATCTCAGTTTTACGATGCCTTTTATATTTTTATTCAATGATTATATAAAAAATATATATGACTTTTCCTTAAAAAAAATACACTAATAAAATATTCCAAGAATATGCTAATTGAAAGTGATTTCCAATAATAAATATACTTTTAAATATTTAATAAAAGAAGAAGATTTTTTCTTACTTAATATCTTTTAAATATATTTGATATAACATCAAAATGCATTAAAAAGAAAAAAAGAAAACAAAGATTAGTTATTAAAAATTCAATGTATGTCTGATAAACCTTGGTTAAAGATTGATTTTCTTTTCTCTGTACAACAATATAACAAGATGATCACATGCTCGTATTCCTCTTGGCAGAAAAAAAAATTAAAATATAGGAAACTAAAGCAGAAACCATTTTCTTTATTTTTAAGTAAATATCGAACATAAAAATTATTATTGAAAAACCATTAAGATTATTATTTTTATTTTTGTATATCTAATCATATTGTTTATGGTTCTATTGTCAAATGGCAGTAGAATCAATAAATCTAGGTTATAGACACAACCATATAACAATATAATCCATCATATATCAATTATTAAAATTGTGTTGATCAAATTATTAGCACCGTGTAAATTTATGCAAGTGAAGATGACTTTATTGAGCAACGATGATAGTTTTCTTTTTGAAAAATCATTATATATATATATATATATAATCAATCAATCATTCTAGTAAAACTTTAGATTGCATTTTTAAAACATGAATTTAGTGCAATACAATAATGATTTAGTGAAAAATAGTTAATTTGTACCAAATATTTATTAAAAAGTGTGGACCTTGGCACCTCAATTTCTACATAGATATAGGCCAGGAGAAAGCAAAAGTATCAAATTAGAACATTTGCACATTTTAAAATATGAATTTTGTATAATTTGACGTTAATTTGAGTTGTTTGTGTTAATTTTATTAACAATAATTACTTAAAATTTGTATTTTTAAATATTGCATAAAATAATTATTAAAGCAAATAATTAAAATCGAGCTTTAAGCATCGAAATATAAGTAGATGACCATATGGATGGTCTTGTCATGAAATATAAGACCATAACTGCATATTGGCACACTCTTTAAAAGATACTCTCTTTTTTATTTGTAAAAAAACTAGTAATAATAATAAAATAATAAAATAAAATAGCCAAAATGAGAGTATCACACGTAATTAGCTATATAAAGTAAGGAAGTTAAAACCTATTAAATCCTTAGATAGCAAGATCATGTCAATATCATAATAACAAAATCACCTAGAAAACAAAACTTTATGGGCACTATTTCAAAGTCATTGCCAACATCAATAGATCTCTCCATTTCTCCTCCAAAAAAATTTTCCAAATAATATGATTTGAGAGATCATTTACCTAAACAACCAATTTCAATTCAATTTTACTAAGTTGACTAATTATACTATTTTTGGACTATTTTATCCCATATAACCACTTATACTTAGAGTATAAAATGATAAAATATGTAAACAATATATAAGCGCATAGGATTACACCATGAACATTATTTTTATAATTTTTTTTAATTTTTTTTAAGAATTTTCAATTAAAAAATTTAAATTAACTTCTAACCAATTTTAAATAAAATATTTTAATTTTTTATTTTTAATATAATTAATCATGCTTAATTAAGATATTAATAAATTTTTAATTTATTAATTTTAAAATTTATAACTTAAAATGGAAAGTTTTAAATATTTTATATTTTTAAGTTTTTTAAAATATAAAATCAATTTTAAATAAAATTATTATAATGTTTTTATTTTTCTGATACAATTGATCATATTTAATTAAGAAATTAAAATCAACATTTTTAATTTATAAATTTTAAAATTGATTAATTTAGATAATATTTTTAATATTTTATATTTTTAATTTAAAAAATATATTATAGTGTGTAAGTGGTAAGTCATGCCCAAGTGTTTTTATCACTTGCTACATTACATTATAGCAGACAATTGACTTTAAATAAAATTATTTTAATTTTTTTTATTTTTAATATAATTAATTATACTTAATTAAAAATTAAAAATTAATTTTTTTAATTCATAAATTTTAAATTTTATTATTTTATAACGTGTAAGTGTTTTTTTGCCACTTATATACTACAGCGCGTAAGTGTCCTTTGGTATTTGCGTATTGTAGCGAGTAAGCATTCTTTTTGTTTTACAGTAGAACTCAAGTAACCTTATCGACTGCACACTATAGCACATAAGTAACTTTTGTCACTTGATTAAAGATTTATTCTTAATTTATCATTAAAGATAAATTAGTATAAAAAATAATTTTAAGTTGATTATTTACGTAAATAATTTTTAAAATAAAATTATTTAAAATTTTTTTCTTTCTTTCTCCACATTTTTTCATAATTTATTCAGAGGTGGGCTTACCAAATTATCAAAGACCCAATGCTTATGCAAGGACCTAAATTGTGCCATCCTTTACACCTAGGGATGTTTTTTGTTTGGTGAAGGAAGATGACGGTAAGATCTTGACCATATTAGTATCAAAATAAGACCCAAGTGCCCATCAAATTTTGTTAGCCATTTCCACTCAACTGGCCCAAAACAAGTCCAAAATAAGAAATCACAACCTGAACCAAAGGTTGAATCGGAAGCCTCATGCTAAACTTAAAACAAATTTAGTGCAAGACTATTAAACCTGATTAGGAATAACTAGCTAACTCATTTTTATAGAGGAATCAGCATTTATTGAGCTGACCTTAAAATATATATTTATATATTATGTTAATTAATTACGTAAAATAATGTCATTTAATTTCATGATTTTTAATGATTTTTTTTTTATTTTTTATTGTAATAGGTATGTAAAAGCAACATGTAATACTTTAAACATTTACCTTTGCCAACAGTTAGCATTTCCTTACCTTTATTTTCTGATTTTGTGGAAAGGTTGCTCAACTCATTGGTGGTATTGTTTATTAACCCACTATCTAAATGCATATGTTTGGCATGTATTGTTTGCATTTTACTTAACCACCCCATGCCAACAACTCTTTGCAGTGTAGCCTGCCTTGTTGTAGATTTGACAGATGAGTTTTGCTTGTGTTATTCCTTAGGTATTTTTGTCTCTTTCTTTTTCCCCGAAATTGCCTCTGTTACTAGCAGTGTTTTGACCTCTTCTGCTTATGTTCTTCTTTTGATCCTAGTGACCTGATGTGCTGTGAGAAGCTATATTTACTTTTATGCCTCTAGTTTCTATGATGCTGTGGCTTTTTGGTTTGTTTTTAAAGTACTCCCTACATGTCAGGTTTACTAGCAATTTTCCCTACCCGTCAGGTTTGGTTCTATGCCTTTAATTTCTATGATAGTGATAAGTAAGACAATCTATCGTGAAGGTAATTTCACAATCACGTGGTCACATTCTTGGCTTAGACCCTAAAATGTACACGATAAGTTCTTCATTATTAACATGATTTCTAGTAATAGTCAATACGTCAGCTAAATTCTTAATTTTATTATAATAGTCATTTATGGACATGCTACTTTTCTTTGTCGATTGAAGTTTATTTTTTACCCAAAGAATTCTAGCAAGTAACTGGGAAGAGTACATCTTGGCTACTGATTCCTAAAGTTCCTTTGAAACTAGGCAACTTGTTTAAGTAACCAATTAGGAAGCAATTGATCACATTTTCTTTAACTATGGGTACGTTTGGTTCTCAACAGTTCTAATGGCTCGTCAACCATAGTGTGAAATCTCTTTGGTGCCTTTTTTTAGTGCCATCAATAAAGCACTCAAGATCATTCCCTCAAACTATAGGGAGAGCTTGAGCTTTCCACATAAGATAGTTTTGTCTATTCAATTTGACTAGGATTAAGAATGCCAAGCTACTTAATTGACTTTGAGGAGCCACTCTAACAGCGTTAGCAATGCTAGTAGCTAATGTTGGATATGCAACCGTTATTACCTACTTCAATACCAAGTCAAAAAGGATGTATTGGCGTTTGACAGAGAAAATGTGAAAACTTGTATATTTCTCTAAATGAATGGAATTACAAAAGTAATGTTCCATTTATATACACACTGTGACTCGTAAACCCCGGTGCAAAAGGGGATAGAATGCTTTATACATTAAAAATATTCTAGTTGATCCAATGTACAGTTTTGTCTTGATTCTTAGTTTTTATGTATGCGCCTAGCCTACTGTTAGTTTAACCATCTTCTCAACTTTTAGACCTGCATTAACACATCATCTTCATTTTCATCTTGTTCTTATTCTATATTCAATTTTATCTTTTTCATTATCTTTTGCATCAACATATCTCCTCCTTCTTCTTCTTTTTCTTTTTATATCAGTATTTTGTATTCAAATTTTTACGTATTTTTTTTAACATCAATCTCTCTCTATTATTTAACTTTAAAAAAATAAATTCATACATTAATTTTTTAAAATTTAAACAAATAGCTCCAAGTCTAAAAACAAAGTCATGCAATCTAAATAAAAAAAAAAACCATAATAAATTGTCTCTTTAGTCACACAACCACACCAGCTAAGAAAAAGAAGTAGATGGTAACTATAAGAACAAGTATAAATTGACAATAATGAGGTCTATGATTATGTCGGGGGAGGGATGCGTATCAACAAAATTAGAGGAATTGTCAATTTTTTTAATTTTATAGAGAGAGTCTCTTACGTGATGGGACAAATATCTAAATATTAAACAAAAGAAGAAGAAAGTTTAATTTTAATTTCAGTAGAACATGTTCGAGATGTTGTTATGGGCTGGATCATTACCTTCTCCCCAAAAGACATGTTCATTAAGGTGTGCAAAGCCCCCTTTTAAACTCCAAGAATAACTCATTCTTATCCAATGTGGAATTCCGTCACACTCTCCCTCGTTCAATTCTGTGACGCCCTCGTCACAGTGAGGCTCCCTACGTACTCGTCCGGCTCTACTTCGAGACTTATAGACCCTTCATAAATGTATTGATTATGCGTAGGCGTTTAACTGAGACATTAGAGTTAAAATGGTTTGACTCTAATACCACTTGTTACGGACTGAATCATTACCTCCTCTTCAAAAGACATGTTCGGTGTACAGAATTTTCCTTTATAAATTTAAAAATAACCCATTCGTGATATTCGGTCACAACGTGCTTTGACTAGGATCGCAGACCTAAACTACTGGCCAAGCCGGGCGCAGGCTTCCCGCGGATCCGTGTCATTCTCTTGAATGAAAACGAATTGAACCATACAGACACGAATAAAATATGTGTCAGACCCAAGTGTTATCAGACCATGCCTACGTCAAACCCAAATCAGCTGAGCCCAATTACTGCCTCTATGATAACATACTACATTGGTACAAGGTTGCAAATGCTTAATATGTAATAAATGAAAAGTTGTTTAATGCGTAATGCTTGTACTAGGCCCTTTTTTTTTTATTTTTTCTTTTTTCTTTCTTTTTTTTTTAGCAAACTTCAGCATTAGGGTTAAAAGAAATCTTTGGCATCAATGTGTTAGAAGTTATGTGAACGCAAACTGCCAAAACTATCAGGTGCAGGAAATTAATAATGGAGAAGAAGCAGAATTGAAGAAAGCAGGAATGATTGGTCCTTGATGAAATATACAGCCCAGTAAAAAAGGACAATTTACATATATTCTGCACCCAATAATATGCCTACATTATCCTATGTATAACGTGCAAGACTGACAATTATGCAGACTCTGAAAATAATAAAAATAAAAATAGAAAACATTTAGGTTAAGTATATAATTTTATTTTAAAAAATAAATAAATTAAAAATATAATTATCTTTTAGTTAGTGAATTTAGGATTAAAGAAGAAATAAATGTCTCTTTACATAAAATTTATTTCAAAATAAAATTATTGCAAATCTTAAAAATATATATATAATAAAACCTCATGCACAAAATGATTAAAGACTCATTTTCTTAAGGAATACCATTGAATTAAATAGAATTATGGAGATGTCATTTTAGTAAGATTGATCTTCTTTCTTTGCATGTCTAAATACATAAAAATAATAAGGGATTTTATCTAATACCTATTTTGATATTTGTAATAATTTTATTTCATGACAAATTTTATAATAAGACACATCTTCCTCCGCTTTAACTCTAATTTGACTAATTTAAATATAAATATATCTTTATTTATTTATTTTTTATAATTACAACTCTAATTTATTCATTTTTATTTAATTTTTTCGTTCTTTAATTTATTTATATTAGGTACTAATTTATATTCTAATTTTTTAATAATATAAAATTTTAATTAATTTAAAATAAATATTATTAATATATTATCATATTATTTAAAAAATAATTTAAATTCTTAAAATTTTACAGTACAATTATTAATTAACACCATTTAAAAATTTATATAATAAAATTAGTTTTTAATATAAATTATAAATTTTAATATTAAATAATAAATAATTTTAAATTAATTTATTAAAGAACTAATATATAATGTGCGTGTCTCTGTGTGTATATGTAATTAAAATTTTTTAGGTAAATATTATTTTTTTTATTTTATAAAAGATATCTTCCAAACTCTTAAAATTAAATAATATTAAGTAATAATAAATAAATTAAAGTATATATTTTTAATTAATTAATTTAAAATTAAAAAATAAATATATATTTTTATAAAATTTATTATAAAATAAAATTATTAAATAATTAAGTAAAAGTGTGGAATGAAACTCTCGAAATAATAATAATAATAATAATAACAATAACAATATTAATTTATCTTTCCCTTGCTGTATACAAGCTTTGAGATTCCGGAAGATCGTTGTCTTCCAGGCTTTTCACTGTCCGTCTTCCTTAACAAAAAGCAACTAACGTTAAAGGAAAGATGAGGAGACAGCTCATTTATGGCCTCGATCTATTCTTCTTCTCTCTCTTTCCCGGTTCAAAACACCATTAAAGTTGTCTCGCACGTGATACGACAATGGCCTTTTTGGTAGCCCCATCCTTTCTCCCTACTTTGCACGCCTCCAGCAGCCCCGCTTCCTCTACACAATGCAATGCAACATAACACATTTTCCCTTAAATCATAAATAAAATGAATTTTTTTAAAAATTAACCAAATTAATTTATAAACATAATTATTTCAGTAAATTAAATTTACAAAATATCTATTTTGAAAAAAAATTATAGATAAAAACTTCCCGACGCAATAATGATTATCAAAAAAAAAAAAAAAAGCAACTTCCCCGGGTCCCATATGCTCTTGCCTTGCCACAAATTGAGTATGGAAAATTCTTTTTGACTATGGAAGATGCTCTGATCGACGCAAGGCAAAAAGATTCTTTTTGACAAATAATACATTAAAAGTAGCTTTCTGTTTTCATAAACTGGAATCAACCACATAGGATCCGGCCATCTTGCTTTAGTTTTCAACGGGGAAACACAAATCCCATGCTGAGAAAGAACGGTAAATTTGACCTAGGTGGATTTTTTACTCCTGTGGAAGCAGCAGTAGCACATTAATTCCACGGAAACGTCAACTTCAGAAAAGTTTTTCTCTGGGACAATACATTCACGCTAATCTAACTTAAGCTAAGACCTAAGGTAATCTGGGCACTTTCTTATTTTTTGGCCAGAACATCAAGACTGCAAAAGGGTGATAAGGTAACTGTTGTTACATAAAAGAAAAAATCGTACATGAGATCAAATAGCTGACCTAAAAATTTACTTCAATTATCAGGAAATGGTCCAGCAGGACCGCACCGGAAATCAAATCCCCTTTGCAAATGAAATGAGTGATTTCTAACTCTTTCTATTTTTAACTTTCCAGATAAACAAAATTCCTCCCATGGACGCCACAAAATCTACCATCATTTTTAAATTCAAACCAAACTTTCAGTTTTCTACAATGAGCAACCTCCAATCATAGAGAAAGAGATCCCACTGCGACATCTGCAAAATGCTCTCTAAGAGCAACCAACAATGGCATCACTTGGCACTTTGGATTGGATTACAACTCGAGCTCCTGAAGCAAGCCTGTTGGAAGGAGATCAAACTAAATTAGGCAATTAGAACTAAATTTTAAAATTTGAGCACCTACTAGAACAATGGGAGGAGTCAACACTTAACTTTCTTCAATTTTGATCACCCTCTCCTTCTCTTCTCTGAAGGAGTCCATCCTTTTCGATGGTTTTTTACATGAAACAGATTCAGTGATTCTTTTACTGCTACCATTGGATGTGCTGCCAGATGCGGCCTGTGAGCTGTCCACCCAATCAGAAGAGTTTCTTGGTTTGTCAGAAACAGGGGATCTCATTGATTCACTTCGTGGTTGCTTGCCTAAAGAAACCTTGATTGATCGAGGAATGCATTTCAATTGCCCAGAATTTGAATCATCTTTGTCCTCAACTGAATCCAGTTGTTTACGAGTTCTGCAATCAAATTAATTCTGTAATTCTAACATAAGCAATAAGAACGATTGCCTGGGAGGGCTACAATGTCTCTACCGGTTACTATTACTACTATTACTAGCCTTGAGAGAAGACAAACTACCTCTATCTAATCATAGCCATAGCAAATAATCTCATTTGAATGTCTAAAGCATCTGCATAAACAGTTCTCATAACATGTTATTCAATTCTTAACTCGTAACGTTCTTAGTTCAATGTTTTGCTTTGTAGAGAATGTGAAGTTCAAGCTTCAACAGTAGTAGTCTATTTAAGCTAGGATCTTAGTGCCTTTTGAAAACAAGCTTGTTCACGCAACTAATCCTGTTAAATATTTTAGCTTGATCCAAAATTCATCATAGTCCAACAGCTAGTCTTCCCTTATGTGATTTAGTGATTAAAACAACCTCAAGCCATTCAAGGACAATTTGGAACATTAACAGTCCTAGACTTAAAACATTGCAGGAAAGATAGTCCCTAAATGACATGACCTAGAAGGACAACTAGTGAAACACAAATGGCCGATAGAGCTAATAGTCTGATAATATAAAAATATTTCTTAGCTGACACATTAACCTAGGCTACATTAAAAAAAAAAAAAAAGAAAATAATTAACTACAAGCAATTGGAGGAACACAAAATTACTTTAATGCAAGCATTGCATCTATTTGATATTGTATTAAATCATTTATCAGCCACATGGACGCTTAGCATGCTTGACGATTTAGTGTTAGAATAATACTACTATACTAACAGAATAATACTAGTATATAAAAGCTTGTATCATTCCCTAACAACCTACAACTCTAGCACATGATAGGAAGATCAAAAAAAAAAAAAAAAAAGAGATGAAATCATCACTCACTGATCAGATCCAAAAATATTGATTTTACAAGACACGAGGTGGAGCCAGTCTAACCTGTCAGCATTGTAGGATGAAGAACGCTTCAGACCATTATGCTCAACTCCTTCTTCCTTGAGCATTTTTGTTTCAATCAAGCTCCCACTAAAGTATTCTTTGTCTTCCAATTTCAGGCCCATCAACTTTGGATTCTCAGACAAGCAATCAAGATCTCCCAACATTATCGAAGAAGAAAACAATGGGGAGGGAAACTTTGAATGGGAAAATCTTGGCCGATATGTTGGAATGAGGCCAAAACTGTGATCTTTTACTGATACTGAACCGCAAGAGATCAGTTGCATTAACATATTCGTAGCCTTGAATCGTGCATTGGTAGGCATTCGAATTTCTTCCTGTTCAAGAATCCTAAAACTGTTTATTTTACTAACATCAGCTCTAATCAAAGATTCCAAAGTTTCAGTCTTCCCACCAGTAGATGATGCACTAGAGGAAGATGGAGGAGGTGAGAGCGAAACTGAAACCGAATGGCCACACATCTCAGAGTTATCTTTCACAGTTGGAACTTGATTCTGATAAGTCCCGTTGCTTTGTGAATCTAACAAGCCATCATCGGTAGAAACACCTCTAGTACACGTTTCTCTTGTTTTAGGTCTGTTCACTTTTTCTTCAGTCTGTGTCGAAGCATCTGCTAGCCCATCAGTCTTATAAACCTTATATTCGATCAAGCTTAGAGAACGTCCACAGGAAGAATTCTTTCCAACCGTAGAATTTGGTGACATGCCAGAAGATCCCGGCCGCTGAGCTGGAGGAGAAAGGTCATCATCTTGAGAATGTTTAGTTCCCTTTCCACTCAAGCTTGAAGACGATGAAGAATCATCCTGGCTTCTAGAAGATGAAGGTTCAGGTAATGGTAAGTGTTTCAGGCTTTGAATTTTAGCATTCACACCAGGATTGAAACGACCTGCTGAGATTATTTTGCAGCTTTAAGTCCATAGATTTTCTTTTCCTATTACGCTATTAAATAAAAATGATTGTTTCATTCACCTGCATTGGATTCTTCAAAGAGCTCTGAACCTTTAAGAACATATTCATCTCCATGAGCAGGAAGAATTAGGTCATCCTCGCAGAGATCATGCCACACAAATCCATTCTTGTAACTTCTGCATAATCCAGAAACCCAATAACACTAAGGAAAATTCTTCAGAAAAATAAAATGCAAATTCAGGGTTTGTTGGATCTCTAGGTAAACCAATACATATATCAACTAAATTCTGACAAAAAGATCCTGCTCTAAGCATGAACATCACAAGATAACTAATTAATTGCACATGAAACCCAACTAGACTAACTTGAGGCATATGTGTTGAGAAACACTTTTTCAATTTTTTCCTTCCGCAAACCCCGCCACCGCCCCCCCCATATACATCCTCATGCACTATTTTAAGTTAAATTTAAAGGATCAAGAGAATATATGAGATTCCATTTACCCGATTTTTCCAAAAGAAACATTTGCAAAAATTTAAAAAGAAAAGAAAGGAAAAATATTCGGTCGAATGAATGTTACCTCTTACAAGACCATGAATACATAGATGCCATCCCTCTGCCTCTCAAAACATTAAGCCTGTCTATTACATCTGCACCAAATATAATTCCTGTCAGAAACAAAAACAAATGAATAACCAAACGTCCGCATTTTTCATCAATCAATTGATTACCTCTCAAGTAGAGACCGTCTCGTGAAGATAACGGAACTTCGATGAAGTGAGGGTGCTCGAGCTGGCGATTCTTACACAGATAGTAAACGACAGGCACTTTGCGTCTCAGCTGATGATATTTAGGAGATTTCTCTGTCCACACTTTTGCTCTTTCCGGACTCACTTGCCGATACTTCTTCATTCGTGTCTCCATTTTCAATCTTCAAAATTAGTGGTTTCAAGACTCCTACATTATTGTCACTAGAAACCTACTCTGGTCAAAGGAACCGCAACTGTCACCAAAAATATATCACTAAGAAGCAGAAAAATTTGAAATTCGATATATTGCTGAGATAAAAAAGCAATTATAAAAATGAATTTGCAAAAATTTATAGTTTTTGGAGTGTCAGGCTGGATCATTTGAACTAAGTATGATCCATTTAAAAAAATTAAAAAAAAAACCTGAATCAGAAGCTGGAAGCGGAATAAACGAACCAATTGAAAGACCAAAACGCAGAGACAAATTGCATTTCTAGGACTTAAGGCGAGTGAGAGGGCGATAATTAAGAGATAAAGAAGCTGAAACGGTGCGCTGTTACTTGGTCAGCGAAGAGGGAGCCCGCATTTAAGGCTGAGTTGTGTTGTGGTGTGTTGATGGAGAAAAAGAGGGAGAGAGATACTGTGATTGTTTTGTTCGTTACGTATTGTGAAGTTGTGATTGTGAGTTTAAAGGTGATTTTAGGGCGAGAAGAAGACAAGTGAGGGTGACGGGAGAGAGAAAGCGACGACGCAAAGGGAAAAGGTAAGTGGCCTCTGCTTCTGCTTCTGCGTCTTTCTTCTCCTCAGTTTAGGGTCTTCTTTGGCTTGTTCCGTGACCTAGAAGATCTTTTGTTTTCAGTTTTTGCTTCTTCCTTTTTTATTTTTTGTTTCTTTTTTTCTTTTGGGGCGGTGCGTGTGGGCGCGGGGGTTTTACAGCACAGCCGGAGGACGCAGCAACAATTATTAAAGCGGCGTAAATTAATTAAAAATGTCATGTGGTAGGATACTGCTTTGAGTACGTAATATTATTATAGATGTAAATAAATTTCAAAACAATAATTCAAAAGATATTTTTACGTATTTTTTTTTTAAATCTTTTGTATATTCTTTTAAAAAAATTATAAAATTATATCTATAAATTTTTTAAAATTAATAAATAATATTTTTTAATAAAAATATATTATATTTAATTACTGATTAATTAATTAAAATAATAAAATAACTAATATAATATTATGTGTATTAATTTTAAATATTAATAATACTTTTTACGTATTTTTATAAGATTTAAAGTTAACAAAAAGTAATAATAAAAGTTATTTTTAAAATTTTGATATTCAATTTAATTAAATTTGCTAAATATGTATAAATTAAATGTTAATTTTAATAGAATAATAATATAAATTTTTTTTTTTTTGTGTAAAATTTTAAACTATTTAATTTTATAAACATATATAAATTTATATAATATGAATATATATAAAAATCAGTATTATAAATTACTCACTTATGTAAAATTATTTTAGTAATTATAAAATATTTTTATTATTTATGATTCTACACAAACAAATAATTAATAATACTGATTTATATAAATTCATATTACATAAGTTTATATATTTACCAAAGTAAATAGTTTGTAATTTTATACAAATAAATAATTTATATTATTATTTTATTAAAATTAATTAAATTAAATTATATATCAAAATATAAAATATAATTTTTAAAATTATTTTTTATTAATTTTTTAAATCTCAAATGAAATATATGAAAAATACTACTAATCTAGATAATTTATACATAAAATAATTTTAATTATTTTATATTTCGGTTAGTCAGCTAACGATCTACATAACATTATTATATTGTATTATTATTAAAAAATCCTATCTATTAATTTTAAAAAAATTATACACATATATAATTTTATCAAATTTTAGAATACATATTTAAAAATACCCCTTACCTAAAAAAAAAATTTTTAAAATGTTTTTATAAAAATTTGAAAATTATTGAACTTTGCACATCAAAGAAGGGGTTGGACAAATGACGACAGGTCAAAATGAGTGTAAGAATGCAGAATATTTTTTTTTTTTAAAAAAATGTTATCCAATTTTGACTAAATATTTAACGGATATTTCAAATATTAATTATCTATATATGTGTATAGTGACCTTAAAAAAAAACAAAATCTTGTTAATAATTTTTTCTGAAATAATAAAAATATAACAAAGAAAAAGAGAAAGCAACAATTAGTTAAGAAAAATCATAAAATAAAATAAATTAAAGAAAAAACTCTATTGAATAAATAAATATACAATTAAATAAATTTTAGCATATTTATTCAATCTTTTTAATTAAATTTAAGTAATAACAGCGATATTTAAGAATGGATTAGCAAAATTTTATAATTAAAATATTTTACAATTGACTGATTTTTATTTTTTAAGGTAATTTATAATCTGCCCGTATTATTTGACTCATTAAAAGCCTTGTTTTCAAGAAGTAGTGTGAAATTAACAAAATTGTGGGAAATTGACTGGTGCTGCTTTTTTTAAAAAAAAAAAAAACAAAAAAACTATTTAAGTACTCCCATAATTTCCTAATATTTAGGGATGTTACATCTACTCACTTGCATACCAGATACTAACATAAGATCTAAAATCTCTTGATTCTTGTATTTATTATTAAATTTTCACTGTACAGAATGTATTAAGTTAAAAAGATGTAATGAGAAGGAGTAATTATGTATTTGCTATATCATTTCCTACTTTTATTGACTTTATATGACGTGATATCATAATCCCGTACTTGCTTTATATCACATACTTTAGCAGAATGACACACGATGTATTATAATCTATGAACATGGTAAACAGTCCTTGCATGTGCAGCGAACAATAATTGGCTTTTGAATTTGATGGTCCATTTGTGGTCCATATACAGAGATCCCCCTCCTAAGAGGCAATATGGTGGGGTTATGATTTTGCCTTGGTGGCAGCACATACTTCGTATTGATTAAGACCCAGTAGTAGATAGTATTATTAGTTATTAACAAATTAATTGATGCATCCAAATTGGATGGTTTTTACAATTAATCATTTGAAATTCAAATCGTTAAGCATTTATCAAAATCATTATTGTGGCTTCTGTCATGTCTAATAATGCAGTCATAAAGCTCTATTATTTATTCACATTAATCATGACATTTAAACCTTTCGAAGACGTAGGCAATTCCTATTCCTTCCTACTAAGTAAGGTCAGGTGAGACCACTTGATTTGTCTGCTAGGTAGACGTTATTTTAAAACTTAATTCCTTTATATTTTGACAATATTCGATTGACTCTATCTATCAATCGGCATGTTACACTGAACCCATTGAACTTTTTTATTTGGTTAATTTTAAATATAAAAAAAAAATTAATCACATTATGTTCTAATATAAAAAAAACAATTTAATCACATTATATTCTAGTTAATAAATAATTTTTTTTATAGTAACAATATTCTTACTAAAATTTATAGAAAATCTCTCTCTCTCTCTCTCCCGGAAATCTTCCCAACCACATGAAAATGCCAGCCCAAGAAGACAAATTCATCCGTAGATTTTGCATCATCTTACAGATTTAGCCCAATTGAGTTTTAAAAAAAAAAAAGCGTACGAAAAATCCCATCACTTTTTTTTTTTGAAAAATAAATTAACAATTTAAAGTACTTAAATTCAGCTAATTAAATATTAAAAAAAATTAATATGCAGTCTAAGTCTTTTTAATTTTTATACAGCGACAATAGTCTGCAAAAAAGGGTTACATGCAATTATGCAAGAATAAGGCTGAAGAAGGACCACGGCCACCGCACAGCCAGCTCTTGGCCACCCTTACATGGCCAGCAATCGGCACTCTCCTCCTTGCTTGGTATTTAATTGAATTAGAAAATTGGTGTATTTCATCAATAAAATTGATGTAATTGATTTTTTTCGATAATAATGGACAAATATAATTTAAATTGTAGGGTGATTTAATTGATTGGGTTTATGGACATAGAGAAAGAAGAACATTTTCATTCTTTTTATTATTATTATTATTATTGACAAACATAGGAGGGGTAAAACAATATTTAGAATACGAGGAATAAGTTTATCTTTTCATTATTGAATTTATGAGGTACAAGGATAAAATATATTTATCCCAATCTAAGAAGGTTAACTGTTAAATTTAGCAAATAATAATAATATAAGACTTTGATGAATATTTTTAAAAATATTAGGGATAAATTAAGATTTGAATTCCTTCCATTAGAAGTAGTTTGTGCTTGGACCCGAAAATGGCAGCTTGTTGGGAAAGTAGAGAGAGGGTTTCATTTATATTTTTGGGTTTGGCATTTGATATGATATTTAACAAGACGGGGCGTATTATGATTAGTGATATCGTGTGTAATAAGCTGAGGACGGTTATGGACACTGCACCTGAGGATTTGGTGGAGGCTAATGAGGTTGCCCCAGCTCATGACGGAGTGGAGCTAGGTAGTGGGGATGCTTCTATTATAAAATTGCTTGCGAGGTTAAGAAGCAGTGCAAGGTGATCTTTTGGTGTGTGTTTTTGTTGAGCTCCACTTGCCTGAACAATTTTGTTGTTACATATAGTTGGTTCCACACACACACACACACACCCCCCACAAACATTTATTTATTTCAACTGCTATGAAATGGGAGATCTTGGCCTTGTTGCAAGGCAAGCGGGTCATTTCAGTCTATGACGCGCAAGCCTGATGCATTAACTATTGCCAAGGTTTTTGATGAATTTCAGCTCATTGCTAAGGTGCACTTTCATCGTCTCTCCTTAGCTGAAAATCATTGGTTTTGTTTTTGGATTTGCGCTGTGCCTTATATATTTTGGATGTGAGCTATGGTAGGAAGACTCAATTTGTATTAACTTGATTATGGTTGTTGAAAAATGCAGGAATACTTTAGTATCTTACCACGTCCTAAAGATTGTTTGACAATTGAAATTTTGGAATATTGTTGCAGTGGTGATATGTTTGCTTTGTTAGGTACCACCTATATTGCTACATATCTTGCTTTGTTAGGAGAAATGAAAACAATCTATTTGGGATATGAGTTTGTTGACTGATAAGAATTGCCAATTTTGTTATTGACTTGCCCTTATTGTCTATTTAATCTTACCAGGAGGCTGGAAAGGACAGCCAAGAGAAGAAAAAGAATCGAATCAAGGCACTTATCACTGCAGCCACTGACTGTGAACCTCCATATTTTGTTTGACTTCTCCAGGTTGTAATTTGCACGCTTGACTAAATTAGTTTGTTGGCACTTTCTCCTGTTTATGGTTTCTTTGGATTTCTCTTGCAGTCAAAGTTGCTGATTGGATTAGCAGAGCAGACTCTCTTAGTGGTATTGGGAGAAGCTGCTGTTTATAATGAACAACAGTCTAAACTACCTCCAAACATTCAATCCGCTTTAGAGGAGGCGAGTTTATGTTCTGTTGATTAGGAGAATGCTGTCACTTTCATGTAACTAACCGTCATGAAATACCAGAAATATGGTAGTGCTTATTCATTCATATCTTGTTCGTTTGATTAACCAAGGTTGGATGCTCTAGAACAAGTATCATCTGCTGGCATGACAAGAGATTTTTAACTGTTCCTTTCACGATGTTAAATTTATTGGTTGCCTTGTTTTTTTCCTTTTCATTTTCTTAGTTTGGTAGGTTACAACCACTTTTCCATAGAGTTTCTTATGTTTTGAGCATTTTATTTTGTCACTAGATACGTAATTGTATTTACAGTGCTAAAAGTTTATGGCTATCGATGTCTACAATATCATTGCATGGTATAATGGCTGGCGGAGAACTGTTTGAGTAATTTTATCACTAAATTTAAATAGAATTGCTTCACCATTCATGTCTTTGAAAAGTACGGCATGGCATGGTAATTATAGTTAAGTTCTTGATGTGCTATCAATTGTTTAGAATGTAGTTTACAGTTAGAATACCCAAATCATCTGTTATATTGGGAATTTTGGGTGCATTTGAAAATTTTATTGTCTTTTCCAGTCCATAGGTTCACAATAAATATACCTTTTGGGAACTGTTATCTCTACACTGATCAAATCCACACTGCAAAGGCCTTGGATTTCTTTGGTTGATCAAGACAGAAAATTTAATCCACATCAATTTTAGAACTGTATTTCCTTGTCGTATGATGAGAGATCTCCTGAGGTCCCAAGCATCACATGAATTGTCTTTAGCTTGGACAGCTGAGCCGAAGTCTGAATGGCCCTGATTTTCCAGATTCTTATGTTTGACAAAAGAAAGAAATAGCCACCACCTCATTTTTAGAAATAAATGAACTGTAAAAACATTTTAATAAGTGAATCAGTGTTCCATTTTGCATGCCTTTGGTTCTAAATCCATTATATGGGCATAAACAAATGAACAGGGTGTTTCTTGGGAACATTATGATGGACCAATGATTAGGGACTGTTTGGGTGGCATAAGCTATTATACTAATTTTCTTTATTTAGAACATGTGCATTAATTCTATCCATGACAAATTCATTTTTAGTTTTAAGATCTCCTGTACCGAGATTTGGCAAAGCTATATTTGCTTGGTACACGGGATTGTTCAATTACACTGAAAGGGAAAGGACCACTTCTTATTTAGAACAGAGTGGCCTGCAGTTCAGGTTGAGGAAGATTCACTTTTGATACATATCTCACAGCAATGTTATGCCCACGTATTGTCAATGTTGCTGGAAAGAAGTTTTCATCTTGTGAAGGAATAGGGGGATAAAGAATCTGATTAAGACTCTGATGAACTGACTTCCAGTTGAGATCCAATTTTCGAAAAGATGTTGAAAGCTTGACCTCTCATCAAGAAGTACAAATGATTGACTTGTTCTCAAAATTTTTGAAAATATACTCATATCTGTGCAAGATTCTAGTATTGAGATTCCTGATAGCTCATGGATCAAGGTGCAGCTTTTTAGCACATTTGTAGTATAAATGCAAGTGTAAGAGCAGTGGCTTCAATTCTTATATTCTAATATTTCACAAAAGTATTGCTCTTAGCTTGAGCACCTTTAATCTTTTTCCCTTTCTTTTTCAGAGGAAAAAGTTTGGAGTATTTTGTTGTGAACAAGTTTGTTTTCTATGACACACGCACTCACAGACTTCTGAATGAAGACTTTTAATTGCCAGGTTCAAGTAATTCTGTCACTATTAGCACTTCTAAAGTATATCTAGGTATTGAATTCCAACAAATTAAGAGTGCTTTCTCATTGAAATTGCACTGATAATTTTTGTTTGAGTGTTCTCTTCAAACCACTGTCCATGTTCTACCTGTTCAGGCTGTGACTATAGTTACACAGGTGTACTCTGTACTTCCTGTTTATGATAAGATAGTACCTGCACTTCTTAGTGATGATGTATGGAATCTTCCAAATACTTGCAGCTTTACACTAGGTGTCCCATTAGGACCTATGTTAGCAAAACCAATCAAAGGGGTCTCTGAGATTGTAAACAAGTTCCAGGATGCATAATTCATGTGTGAATACAAATATGATGGAGAACATGCCCAGGTAATACTTGGTTATGCTTGTTCTGGTTCCTTTTTGCTGTTCAAGGTGGAAATTATGTGATCAAATTTTCTTATTACAAGCAGATACATTACATGGAGGATAGTTCTGTTGAGATATATAGTCGAAATGCTGAACGTAACACTGGGAAGTTTCCTGACGTTGTTCTTGCTGTTGCAAGGTAAATTACTATTCTGATCAGGGATGCAATTTCTTGCATGATTCATTGATCATGTCTTTTAGAATTTTATTGTGTGTTCGTAGGAGGAATAGGTAGTACTGCTGATGAGAGGAGCTAGGGCTTAAATACTATTATTGAGCCCCTTAGAAGTTTGAACTTTTTAGTCAAGTTGTAACTCAATAAGGTATTAGAGCCAGATTGATCAATTGATATCGTGTTTAAGTCCCCCCATTATATTAATAAAATTTAATTAGTTGTGTTTATGACTGGTTGTGATTGTGTTTGATCCACACATCTTGCATGTGCGGGGGATTTACTGTTGTACATCATACTTGGAGGTTCCTATACAAAATGGAGGGCTTTATTTAGTTGTGCAAGGGTTGTATATAAGAAGTTCAACGCGACTGACTGAAAAAATAACAAGGTCATAATAATCAGTTACATATTTATATCTCTTTAATGCTAGACCTTGTTATTTTTATCTGTGTTTTCTCCAGAGAAACTTCTGCGATTTGTATGTTGCAATGCCTCATCCATTCATAATTGTACTCAATGGTCTTCTGTATTTCTTCTTATTAAATTTTCCATTAGTGGTTAAATGCGGATAGGCTGGATGTTTTATCTGGGTCCTTTGTTCATATTACTTCAGATTTTGACTTGCAATTTGGAGTCAACAATGTATCTTCCGGCTTGTTGTTTTGATTCACTTATGTTATACATTCTTGTCATCGTAGAAAGGATAAGAAGCTGTGTGTAAACTGCTGATTTGTGAACATTCAAAACCTTCAAGAAATTATTCCCTGCATTTGGTTGTTATTACAAGGCTATTACTGATTTTTTAACTATTGTGTCAATTTTGTTATTGCTCAAATCTACTACTTGTGTGCAGATTAAAGAAGCCCTCTGTAAGATCATTTGTTTTGGACTGTGAATTTATTGCTCATGACAGGGAAAAGAAGAAAATTTTGGCCTTCCAGGTATTTTATTTGTATCATAATATATAGTTAGAATTTCCACTATTGGAGTTTCAAACTTTTGTGTAAGAGTTTCAATTTGTGTTACCAGCTATAAAGTTGCATTCATGCATACTAGCCAATTCCTTGAATAATCAGGAATTTCTAAAAATCCCAGCCTTCCTGGGGCACTTCCTATCCCTACTGCAATGTTTTAGCCCAAATGAGTTTGTGACATACTGTAGTTGTACAATCTGATTAAACAGTCCCTTTGAATTTACCCTGCTTAACCTGGGTTTTTGAGGCATACAAGTATTAGTACTGAGGCTTTGCTCAGTTGAGATGGATAAAGTATTTAATAGTAATATGTGTGGCAGATCATTAGTACTGGAGCTCGTAAAAATGTGTCTGTTAATGACATTAAGGTTGATGTCTGCATATATGCTTTTGACATCCTGTATCTCAATGGCCAACCACTTCTTCAGGAACAGCTGAAAGTTCATAGAGGGGTATGTTTCTTACAGTGGTCATTATAATGTTTTTATTACACTTTTCATCTTTAGGGTTTGTACCTATTATGACCGATGTGATTGTTTTCTTGTAATTGATGCAAAATGCCAGTGGTACTACTAGCACTTACATCCATTGTGGGTGTTTCGTGTTATTTGGATTATTAGGTTTATTCTGACTGATTATATGCTTCATGCATATCAATCTCGTGCAGATGAAAATACGTTTATTTTGAAAGTGATAGGTTATGGAAGTCATTCTATGTATGGTACTGCATTCAGGATTCCAAGTTTCACTTAAAAGATTTCCACATTGCTCTCACCAATGCTAATTCTTGGAACTATAGTCTTCCTTCGTTTGGTTGGGTGAATTAGTAATGTTCTTTCTTCGACACTACGGTCTCCTTGGCAAAATTGTTCAGGAACAATTTTTTTTTTTTTGTTAATATGCATATTTCCTCTTCTTCTTTGGTCCAAACACCCTATTTGCCTCTTTTCATAATGTTGTGGGACCTTTGAGAAACATGTATACTATTTGACTCAACAGTGGGGTAAGGGATAAGGGGCTTGAATCCTTGGGACATCTGCTTTATATTAACTTGTAACATTATTTATCTTCTGTTATTAATACAAACTTCTGAGTTCCTTGTTGAAAAAAAAGGGAAGCCTCTGGAGAGATGGAACTGAGATTATGTGACTGGTTTTAAAAAATCTTGGAGGATGATGCCTTGGTGGAGGGGAATGATTAGTTTTAATATAATATTGAATAAAATAATTTAGATTCTAATGAACCCCAAATGGTGGGTCAACTGATATAATCCTTGGTTTCCAATAAAGAGGTTAAATGTTCAAATCCCCTTTGATTACTTCATGGAATTTTTAGTGAATGAATCATAATTCTGTTTTTCTTATAGAAAGGTCACAATCATCCTTATTGTTGACGTGAATTTACCCAGTATCAAAGCTTTAAGTTTCCATGTTTTCTTTTAAACCATTTGGCCCTTGACATTGCTATAACTTCTTTGGATAAATGTAGGGGCTGATTCTCTCCCACTGTCATCTCTTTTGCACTCATCTGGTTTCTATACAACTTGCATTGGTCAGATATTAGTGTTATGTTCATAATCATGAACCTCTGGCTTTTGCTTTTTGCAAAATCTGTATGACTCATTTGAGGGATTTTTTCAATTTGCAACAACTTTAACATCAAATGATCTTGATGAAATACAAAAGTTTCTTGTTGCTGCTGTTGCTGCAATCATTTCATGCTTTTAGTTTTATTCAGTGGAAAAGCAAACACGAATCTTATGTGTAAGATAAACTTATCTGCAGTATTTAGATGTTTTCGCACTGCATTTGAATTACCTTAGCATTGTGATCTTTAAAACTCAAAAGATGTCGGTTATTGTTTGTTGCTGTCATTTTTCTTTAACCAGAAGGAATCACTTGTAATTAATAAATGGCGGTCTAACTTTTTCTTGGGTTATTGATAGACGCAGGCAAAAACATAGTATTGAATGTTTTGATACTTTTATTAATTCTCTGAAGGTATTAATTATTTTCAATTTTCTAATCAATCTT
This sequence comes from Swietenia macrophylla, assembly GCA_032401905.1. Taxonomy (NCBI): domain Eukaryota; kingdom Viridiplantae; phylum Streptophyta; class Magnoliopsida; order Sapindales; family Meliaceae; genus Swietenia; species Swietenia macrophylla. The sequence continues at coordinate 4,524,736 of CP135565.1, forward strand.
TGATTTCAGCAATCTCTTAAAAGTTTTGATGAAACCAAGAAACATATTAACATGGATATTGTTACAAGTGGCTTTGCTCAGGTTTTGAATAGGATACATTGGTATTCTCATACTTATCTCCCTTGGAAGTGTCCTGGATTTTACTTTGATGTTGAATGCTGTGGAATGTAATTAGTTTTCCAATTCTCATGTGATTTGGATGTTAATGTGTATGTGATATGTACGATATAATCCTGCAATTTCTAAATTTTCCCATATACTTCATATGAACTTTTGATCAAATGGTAATTCATCTGCAGTTGTGAGGGTTTAATTATCAAAACAATGGATCGTGATGCCAATATGAGCCCTCAAAACGGTCACTTAACAGGCTAAAGTAAAGAAATATTTCACTGAGAGGTAATGTGTAAGGAATATTGAATTAAAATGTTTTGATTATGTGAAATTTATATACATACCTGGCTGTGTTGTACAGTATTGGAGACTAGCTTGATTTGGTACCCATTGCTGCATTTCATGGGCATGGGAAATGTACAAGTACCTCTTATTATAAGCACATATAGTGCAGCCCTGAGTTCCATTTTCATTTTACTGTTTCAGTTCTAGTACCCTAGTTTCAGCTTCAAGGTTGATTTGTGTTGACAATGCTGTGTTGTTTCTCCTCAGGTGTTTATGGAGCTTTTTTGCTGGCACCTTATGACAGCAATAATGAAGAATTCCAAAGCATTTGTAAAATAGATGAGCAAAATTTTTCTCAGCATCACTGTGTATCAGCCATTAAGCGTTTTTGACAATTCTGTTCCTTGTATATACTTAGTTTTCTGTTAGGCACTGGATTTTCTGAAGCAATGCTCGAACAACATTCTTCTGTTCTCTGCTCAAAACTGATAGCCAAATCAAAGGTTTGTGTTCCTTGCTCTTTTCTTCAGTCAAATCACTAAAGAAATTGTGCATTCGTTGGATTTCCTTAAATGTTAACTTCCATGTCAATTCCAGCCATACTATCGGTATGCAGATATGATCAATCCAGATGTATAGTTTGAGCCCATGGAGGTAATTTTTGTCGTCTTATCTCTTCGTTAAACACCTTTGTTTATGCTTTTTGTTCTTTTTTCTCTTTCTTGTACCTTCAATTCTCCTTGGAACCTGTGTACTCAATAGAGAAGTCTGTCTTTAATTTTATATCGCAACTCTGCAAGCTGCACCATGTGGCGAGTGGGTGCCAGCCTGACTGTTGAGTTTGACACTATGGATCTTGAGCTCTCAACACATCTAAATCTAGTTCTCATGCCACTAGTCTTGCAATAGACTTCTATGTCATGCACAGCTTTCACCCACCTAATTGGATATGCATTGAAACCTTCTTTCTTACCATCCAATTTTATGCGTGTCCTTGTAATGGAATGCTCAATTTCTCTTCAATAATATATCTTTTTGTTTTTCCAGAATTTGAACCCCTTTTCCCTTCAATAATATATCTTTGCTGAAGAATTCTGTTAAATTTTTTGTGTTTTGACCATACTGAGAAACCTCCCACAAACATGTACAGTTATATGTAGTATTAGTGGATTTCTTACAATTTTTTGACCCAAGGAAAACATTTCTTACAGGTTTGGGAGGTGAAAGCTGCAGACTCAGCTATTATTCCTGTTCGTCATGCTGCAATTGGAGTCGTGGATCCTGATAAGGTTGACATATCGTTAGATGCTGAAATATTGACAAGCTTTTCCTTTTTCCAACTCTGTTTTGCTTTATCTTAGTTCTGTTTTCCCCCTTCAACTTTGCGTTTATTTCAATTTATATGGGTTCTAATCCAGGTAGAAGTGGTTTCTCTAACACGGAGTGCATCTTCAGGCAACTGGCCATCATATATGAGTTTTCTTATGTAATAGACGAACTTTATCATGGTCTCACCTCCTAAATCATGGTCTACCACATAACAAGTTGAATGTTTGTGACTGATACTGAAGTCAATCTGCAATTACTTCATAGAAAATTGTTTAATTGTTCAGTTGGTTCAGGATGGTCAGTCTATTGTATACAAGGTTCTCCTTCCATTGCAAGTACGTTCATTTGCTTTCAGCAGGTCAGTCTTTTATATGTTTGGGTTGTAGTAGATGGAATCTGAAGTTGGGTTACAATTTGTAGGTTATGGTTGCTATAACTTGTGTGGTTGTCATGTTTTCAATTTTGGAGTTGGTTGAAGTTGGCTGCCACCCATTATGCGTGTGTAGGTGCACACATGCAGTGAAATAGAGAAATTGGAGTCTTTTTTTCATGGAAATTAAACCATGGTTATTTTTAACTTCAGTTGCTTTTTATTTTCCTTTTAAAAGGGTATTTTCTCCTTGGTTTCCTTGATTGATTCTTGTTTGGGAAGATATATCTCCAGAGCCTGCATATCATCTGAGCAGGTAAAAACAATTCTAATTATATCTTTCCCAGGATTTGAAGAAGAAATACTAGTTACATAACATCATTCCCATGATTTAAAGAAGGAATGCTAGCTACATTACATCATTCCTGTGATTTAAAGGAAAATGCAGGAAAAAGGGAGAAAAAGAAGAAGCTATTTAAAATTTTAAAATGATTATTTATCTTTCCATTGTTTGGACTATAGAGTATCTTTTTATTTATTTCAGGCTTCTTTCATTTATTTCAGGTTGCTGAGATGTATTCCGCGCAGAAACACAATCATCCAAACTATCAAGATGACAATGACGATGATTGAGGTACTTGTTATGAAGCTCCACTCTTTACCAGAGATATTTTCTTGTGAAGTTTTGCAATGTTTTTGCACAAATCCATGTGAGTAGGTATCTAATGAGATCTGTTTTAGATACATAATTTGATTGTCGAACAATTGTTTATTAATTGTAATGCTGTCTGTACCTTTTGTAGACACATATGCCCATAATTCAACCCGGATATGGAATTGTTTGTTGATTGCAGCTTTCTGATATGGTTTATAGTTCGGAAGTTTGTTTTTCATTTATCTTTTTAAAGCAATAGAAACTGGTACATGGTAGGCCTAGAAGGATTATCCTTTTCTTATCAAAATGGCTCTAAAGGGGGTAAAGTTGCAGGATGGACAATTAGTCAAGGGTTTAGTATTCGATAAAGCGGTGAATGATTGTGACCAGACACCATGAGTGTGTGAGTTAGTCGTAGGTCTGGTCTGGTCTGGTCTTGTTTAATTAATATCTTTTAGAATTTGGGGTCAAAACTAACATATAAAAATTTTCTAAAGCTCTGTGCCGTGTGGACCAGGGTTAGATTGATAGATTACTACCCAAAAAGGTTTTCGGTGTTCGGCCTAACAATTCGACCGGTTCTTGGGGTTTAAAGTCTCTTTCTTCTTATTTTTATTAAGATAGGAACGGGTTTAGTAATCAGTTAGAAGTTGAACATATTGGCTGATTTTACCAGTTACATAATAAGACTGGCATTCAAGTTTCCTTGAGTCTTTTAATGTTGTCTCTGTCTCTAATAATTGTCAGCATATCCTCACTTGGCTTGGAACGTTCTTCTTTATCTTCTAACTTGACTTGGTAAAACTTACTCCTCACCTTCTAACTTAGACCGAAAGAATATGATTGTTGAAGTGGTGGCTTTGAGTCATGGCTAATGTGAAATGAAAGTATTCAATATTAAATATTAAAAAACAGTGATATTAATTAAAAAAAATTACATTAATAAATTTTATTTTTAAAAGTACGGTAAAATTATCATAATTTTACATAAAATTTTTGCAGTTAATTAGTAATTTATTTAATAATTTATATTTATTCATCGAAAAAGAAAATGTGTAAAATGATATTTTAAACTATGTTTAATGTTAATTAATATTATTAATAAGTTTTTTTCTTTTTGATTTTAATATTACAATAAGTTTTTCCCTATTTATCAATGGAAGTTTATTAATTTTATTAAAAATTACATCAGGTCAGTTATTAAACCACTTTAAACTTATTAAGAGTATTTATTTATTTATTTTTTGGTGTCTGCTGGTATTTGCAAATCAGAATTCCGAATACATTATGTAACGAGACATGAGGAATTGTGAGATATATATATATGAATTAAATTATTTTACTGTTGTACAGCTAAGGTTACTATATCCATGGTAGGCTATGAATATCTGGGGATCTGTAAAACTGTCAAATCAAGTGAAATCAATATTATAAGTTATATCAATGGGGTTACCCCATTTGCTGCTGCTTTGGCCCAATAAAACCATTTGTATTAGGCGGTTCAATTATTAGAATTTAGAAGAAGAAGAAGAAGAAGAAGAAGAAGAAACCCACTTCTTTAGATCTGTTATTGGTTCGAATTAGTGTTAACAAACAAACTATCAACTGAATAGATTCGCAGACACTAACACCATTGTTTAATATTAATTAATATTAAACAACTAAACAGGTGAAGCAGTTAAAAAAGGCATTGGTGGTGAGAATTGGTATTAACTATTAAATAACTAGAAATTAGAGAAGAGGGAAAATTGGATTTCGAGAAACGCAAGACTTCAATTAAAAAATACAATAAATTAATGAGAAGAGAGTAATAATATAATAATTGTACAAGGCAATGGCCTTCATTCGTAGCAGAAGTTGATCCTGATTCTGATTTGTGGGTTCCACTTTCACCCGACAAGCAGGGTTCTTAGACCTTCTGGTTGTTGACGCTACCTTCCCTGTACCCCTTAACCTTTTTACCCAGTCTTCCAAATTCAACAACTCCACACTAGTCTTCCATTAACCAATTCTTTCTTCTTCGTTTCCCATCGCTTTCAACCAAAACCAACTCTCTCTCTCTCTCTCTCTCTCTCTCTCACACACACACACACACACACACACACACACACACACACACACACAGGAAACAAAAACCAAACTAGAGTCTTTTGAGTTAATGTCCGGCCACATCAATTGTGGGACATAATCAACCCCGGAAATTTTAAGTGAAGATCAAAACAAATAAGATTCTGACCAAAGACAATTTCTTCAAGAAGCCTAAAACCAAAACGAAAACGAAAACCAAAACCTACAAAACAACCTCTCTTCTCTTTAGTCTCCTCTCCACTGAGTTAACTTTAATTTGGGGTAGCTTCTTTTTTTAGAAACAAACAACTCTGTACAAAAACAAGATCAGTCACGATACCTGCAGGCCGCCCCTTACAAATGTTCACTAAACCTCTATAAATTATAATTATATTAAATATGGTAAATATATCTGAAATCAATACTAGCGTGTAGTGATTGTGGGAGTCAATGAAGTATGAGCCTTTGGTATTTGGTTTCTGTAGGAGAGTCAGAGCCATCTGAAAGAACCCTTTTCCTGTTTACTTTACCGCAGTTGTTTAGAATGTTGCAACCAGTAGTGTTGATCAGAGTCTTGGCGGAGGTGCTGTGGCGGCGGCGGCGACGTAATGGTCACTGGTGGGATCTCGAAGGATTCAAGTGGTGGGGGTGGGTGTCTCCATTGAGGCAGTGGCCCGGCTAAAAGAAGGGTCTGTAAGAGGGGACCGGCTTTCATTACTGCCTGTAAAAGTTTTCCCTTTTCAGGTAATGGCTTCTCAGGGACAAGCGCTATTGTTGCTTCTGCCATGGGTTGTGGTCCTTGGGCTGGACCAGCTGGTGGTAATTGTGGTTGTGAAATTGGGTCGATGACTGGAGATGAAACAATGCTTTCTTCACAATCTGATGATGAGAAGCCATTGTTCGAGTCAATTCCTCTTCTGGGTTCATCTTCAATGCCGGAAATTCCAGACAGAGGAGCCGCTTGTTGTTGTTGTTGATGGTGCTGCTGTAGTAGCTGTTGCTGTTCTTGTTGCTGCTGTTGGAGCAAAAGTTTCTCATAGAGAAGTCTTTGGCATTTCTCTTGGGCAGCATCTCTTTCTCTGATGGCTTTGCTCAGCAGATCTTTGAGATGAACTAACTGATCATCTCTCTTTCTTAATTCTTCTTGAGCTGCCATCCTTGTTTGTTCTAGCTCTAGAGTTGTGTACAAAAGTGAATGCCTTAGATCTTCCATATTCTGTATCAACAACATCCACAGGAAGTTCAAAGTTAGAACTAAAATTGCCAAGTAAAGACACAAGCATATATATTAGAAAAAAAAAAAAACAACCCAACCATAAACTTCTCCAAATCAGAATAAAGAAACAACAAACTAAAACAGACTACAAACTCCACTCCTCAAAAAATAGAGTAAAAGAACAAATGTAGTACCTTTCCCTGGCAGTAGTATGCGAAACTCAGAAGAGGATTGCGTTGATTTTCCATGGAATGACTGGAGCAAGAATTTTTGGTGTTTGAGAGAGAGACAGGGAGAGAGATGCGTTTAGGGCCGGATGGGAGGGGGTTAATATGTGGTTCCGGGAGTCGCATCATAAGCAGAAGTAGTTGCCACCACACTGTCTGCTTTAGTTGTAGTCGTTTATCTGTAGCTTTATTAATTTATTTTTCTGACTAGCGATTGGACAAAAGCCTAACAAGGCCAATTCTTATTTCCTACTTTCTTTCTTCTATGTCAGCGTCTAGCACTATCAGCAATACTTAGAATGGGAATCACAACGTCACCGATAAAAGCGGGGGTAGAAAACTGATTTCCCATATTTTCTTTTTCTTATACGAGTATTTCTTGTTACTTGGTTTAAATTATGATGCCATAAATATAATACATGGGTTTCACAATCTAAACAATAAAACATAATAGTGTTATTTTATCAATATCACAATTTCCTCATGTGTCCCCTAGATCCTGCATGTGAATATAGTCTCTTGTTATGGTTGATTAACATTTAATTTGATGGAGAAAATGTGCATGCATGAAAGCAAAAATTAATTAAGAAAGGAAGATTAAATGACAGAAATATGTTATAATCTCTTTTAGTGGAAATTACAGTGTATAATTTGTCAATTTTTAAAATGATTGATTTCGATGGCACCTTCATTTCCTATTTCTCTATTTTTTTTTATATATTAATTTTTCTATACGAATTCTTTCACTTTTTCTTTTCTTTGAACAGATTTGCAGACAGATACAAATATTAAATATTTAATAAATTCATTAAATTTAAGATGTTGCAACAAAATCAATTATTGACAAATAAATTCAATGACTATATTACTTTTATGACTCTATATATATATATATATATTTAATGTCATGAAAGTAATATTCATTGAGGGGGGAAAAGTAAAAGAAAATAATAATAATATCCAAAATATAAAAGAAATTAGTTTAATGTTGAAGAGACAGAAAAGAGAGAGAGAGAGAGAGAGAGTATTTGTAAATATTAATAATTGATGTAAGCGTGTTGATGAATGCATAAACTTCAACAACATGAAACTTTTGTTTAACACAACGTTATTTTGCTTGACTTGGGGTAATTATTCGTTTCATCATCTCCACTAAAACCAAAATAAAAATTCAAACAAGAAATTTCGCTCACGTGGGCTGCCAGCCATGTTTTCTTGATTTTATTTATGTATTTTTACTTGGATGAAATTTAATTTTATTTCGCGATGTCTTTTGTATTGTTTATTGGTCATGATTTGCTCAAACTTATTTAACTCTTTATATTCTTCTACTAATAAGGCCCAAAAACTAGTGTCTGTGTACAAAGAATCTTTTGAACAAAATGGCCTATTGGATTTTCTTAAAAATAATAATCAATATGATTAAGGTCATATCAAAGTGAAATTAGAGATGATAACATTAGGCAGAGTTAATTCAACTTTTACTTGGAAAATCTTTAAGAATTTTGGTCATCTTCTCTTCTTATCTTGCAATATCTCTCCCACAGTTTCGTACTTGGAAGTATTCATAATTCCTTAAAAAAGGGAAAATGGAATTTGGAGAAACATAAAGAAGAAGAGTAGTTAGCATATGCAGGACTTAATTTGACAAATATGTATGATGAACACATACACACGTACACACTTACAACTAACATATCGCAGTCGCATGGCGCTCGTTTTTTTGACTAATGGAATTGTTGCATGTGCCATTCATTCTCACCATCACTCTGTGTAATGTTACATTATTGATTAGTACTACAAATTCATGCTTGAAATCAAAACCAAAGTAAGAAAAGGGAGCTGGTAACCAAACTTTTCCACTGCTATTTTTGTATGTATATGCACATTTTAAAAAGTCTTCCTTGCGTTGCATGAATCTAGAAATGAGATTATCACGTTATCAATAATTAAATCCCTAGGGTTAGTGATTAATGTTTGTTAATAGGTTAGGCTACGCTAATTAACGGTGAATCCCAAACCCAACAATTGAATAAATGGGCGCCGTTCTTGATTGGTTCATTATTATGTTTTCACTTATTGTCTTTTTCACGTTAATTACCCGCATTGCAATTTGCCTTGCCAAACCCTAGTTTTACTATTTACAGATGCTGGCATTTGGATTTGGAATTGATAGATAGATAGATAGATAGGTCGGTCAACATTCAACATGAACATGTACAAGGGCATGTTTGCAGCTCCATTCTTGTCACGCTGTATTCTCTTTTTATTAAATTAGCATAGCATAGTATTATATGTTTGCAGTTTATCTGAATATTATTTTTAATTTATTCACAAATTATAACTCATTTTATAGTCACTTTTTTTTTTAATCACTATAATTATGTTTACATTGAAATTTTTGATCCACTAACAAAGCAATACTTTTATAAATAAATATATAAATGTTAATCTCAAGCATGTTATGAGATAATTATTATGATGATTATAGTCATAATAGTTAATAATCGAGATAAATGGACATGCCAATTGCAATTATACTCATAATTATAATCATTGATTTAATAAATAAAATTATATGAAGACAAAGGTAAGTGACATTTGACACGAGAGACACACATATATGCCTGCTTGCTCTCTCTTTATAGATTAATGTAGAAACAATTTAATGTAATCTTCCTCTTACGAAAAAGGAGCAGACAACAAGTATCATAAAGGAATCACTTTTCCCAACACTTAACTGTTTGTTCATTATACTGTAATTAATTAGTTTAATATAAAGTATTTTCATGTGAATATTTGGTGGGGACATATATATTGTTCAATTATTATACAACACGAGGGTCCACATTATCTTATCTACATCTATATGTGATGCGGCTGGTGCTTCAACCATGATCCGGTTGGCAACACCGGCAACACACACAATTCTGTTGTCAGAAGTGATTACAAGTTAATTAATTAAAGCCAAAACAAAACAAACCAAAACAAAAACCACACCTTAGGCTTCACTTGAGATCTAAAACAAATGTATATGGGGTTCTCCATTTATGTTGGAATTTCAGGGTGCAATTTGTGATATTTGGTCGGCCAAATTTGAGTTTCATCATTTGATTGTTCCTTAAAGATGATATATATAGGTCATTCATTTAGGACTTCTTTCAATTTTTATTTGGAAATTTCTTCTAAGAAAAAAAAAAAAGTGATAATTTATATCCTAAAATTTTAAAACTTAATTTAAAGAGTTATTAGTGGGTTAAATTGATAACATTTATTTATATATCGGATTGGTTGTGCTGCATGGGGACTGGTCTAATTTATTTTTTTTAATTTTAAAATGAACAATAACTTGATAATTTTTTTAAAAGAACATCCTTATTTTTATTTATCTAATGGGATAATTATTATGTTTCGGCTAGTTGCATCAAAGGTGAGTTAAAGTACTAATAAACTCACCTAAAGCGGCATACCCGTTATTCCAAAGATGTAACGAATTTCTTTTGTGACAGTTGAAGTCTTTGTTCCATCACTATTTTTTTCTTTTGACTCTTATCCTTTTTTTTTGTTTTTTTTTTAACAATTAGCTTGCTTTATTTTCATTATTATTTTTTATCATTTTACATGGTTTCTTTTTTGAAAACAAAAAAAACAAATTGCACTGCCTATCTACATTTGTATGTCCTAGTATTACCATATTAGCTTGATTCTTTGCCATATTAATTTGAAATTTGCCTTATATATTCTTTTTTTATATTAATTAATATATTCTATTTTTCTTGTGATATCAAAGTTGTTTTGAAGGTTTCATGAGTTATTTTCTGATGTTATGAGGTTGTTTCTTGTCTCGTGTAACATTTCATACTTAATTTATGGCTATAATATAAATTTTATTGTCATCTCCAAGTTCTACCGACATATTTCTAGCCTATTTTGATTCCACATGTGCCACTCAAAGATCTTGTTCAAGCTTTCATGTAGGAGTGTGCAACGATTTTGGTTATATTTTGAGTAGACATACACCGTTAAGAATCAAGTCGGGAAAAAATGTTTTAAACTAAAATTTATTTTTTTAGATAAATTCTAATTTTAAAGATTATGAAATCAGTTTTGAATCGAAGAAGTGATTTAATTTTTATAATTTATTTATAATATTGTATTTTATAAAATTTATTTTTTGAAAATAAAATAAATACATCAGCCACTTACTCCTCACTTGGAATATATGGATCATTTAAAGATTTGCATAAAACCTTATCATAAACAAAATGTACATCAAATTCAATATGCTAAGAACGAGCATGGAAAACCAGATTCTAAGCCAACACTGCAGCATTCTGGTTGTATGTCCACAAAATAGAAGTAGAGGAAAGGAAAAAATGAAGATCGATAAGCAAGGATTGGATCCAAGAGACCTCAGCAGAAGCAACAACCAAAGCCCTATATTTGCTTTTAACACTAGACCTAGAAATAACAAATTGCTTCTTGGATGATTAGGAAACTAGATTACCTTCAAAATAAATTGCATAAGCACCAATCGACCTACAATTATCAATATCACAAGCTTAATTTGTCAGCAAATGCATGAATAGAGTAGTCATCACTATGAATAAAATGCAAACCATAGGATGCAGTAAACTGAAGATACCAAAGCGCTCTTTTGCAAGATTGCCAATGAGCAACCGTAGGCAATGATAAGAATTGACTAAGCTCGTGGATAGAACAAGCAAGGTTTGATCTTGTGAGAGTAATGTATTATAAACCATTAATGATGTTCCGATAAAATGTGACATCATAAAAGGTTCCCCTCTTATTTTGGAAAGCTTCAAACCTAACACCATTAAAACATCATTCCTTTCACAATCGAATATATAAGCTTTAGCAAGCAAATCATGAATGTACTTGGTTTGAGAAAGATGAATTTCAGCTTCATTTGACAGAACCTCAATTCCTAAAAACAAGCCCAAAGTATGAAGATCTTTCAAAGCAAACACCTTGCCAAGTTTGAGAATAAAATAATCAACTAATGCAATATCAGATCTAACAATGAGGATGTCATCAACATATATAAGAACCAAGATTAAAATAGTGATATTACTCCATGCTAATATATTCTATTTTTTTTTATATTAAAATAGTAATATTCTAGAATTAATTAAAAGTAATTAATATATTCTATTTTTCTTGTGATATCAAAGCTATTTTAAAGGTTTCATGAGTTATTTTTTGATGTTATAAGGTTGTTTCTTGACTTGTGAAATCTTTTCACAATTGATTTATGGTGTTTTAAAACTATAATAAAAACTTTATTGTTATCCCCAAGTTCTATCAGTATATTTCTAACCTATTTTGATTCCACATGTGCCACTTAAAGATCTTGTCCAAGTTTCCATGTAGAGTTGTGCAACGATTCTAGTTCTATTTTGAGTAGAACGTAAATTATTAATAATCAAATTAGAGAAAAAGGGTTCTAAACTAGAATTGGTTTTTTCAGATAAATTCTAATTTTAAAGATTGTAAAATTGATTTTGAACTAAAGAAGTAGTTTAATTTTTATAATTTATTTATAATATTATATTTTATAAAATTTATTTTTTGAAAGTAAAATAAATACAAATTTATATTCAAAAAATTATTCAATTAATAAAACAATAACCTTAAAATTTTTTATTAAAATTATAAAAAATTAATTTTAAATAAATATTTCAAATTAGAACATAGTACATAGTATTAAAATTTATTATTAAAATTTAATAATTATAGCTCTCACGTAAAATATATATTCATATTTAAATTGATAAATAATTTATTAAAGAGAACACTCTTTATTTATTGCATTACATAGAAAAAAATGATCAATATATTTTTTATAATAATTCAACAAAATCATGATATATATATATATACATATTAAAATTATCGAGTAAGTTAATAGTTATAATAAATAGATATGTAAAATATTATTAAATATAATTATACTATTGTTAAAAAAAAGTTAAAATTTTCATTTTGTTATATATAATATTAATTCAAGTAATAATATGATATTTTTTAAATAACTTGTTGTATATTAATTTTCTTTTTCTTAGTAACTTATTTATTTTTTTTCATTCGCTCTATTTTTTGTTTATATATTTTATCACTTTTTTATATTAATACCATTAATTTAAGTTTTTTAAGAATTTTTTTATGAAATTAAAAATTAAAAAATTAAAATAATTAATAAATAAGGTATCTTATTTTAGAATCGGAACTGAATATAACTAAAAATTAAGAAACTTTATTAAAGATAGTAGATTTTAGTTCTGAGTGGAATCAAAATCAGTTTCATTTACCCCTACTTCTATGTGCCCTTACTCATCCATAATGCAACCATGCTTTAGTATTCCATCTTCAATCGTCTTCTTGGCGATCTAAGTTCTTATTCAACATCTCTATGACTGCCATTTTTGGTCATTGTCTCGTTTCTAACTGACTATCAATGTTTTTCAGTCATCATACATCATTGTTAATCATCATCTTTATCCATCTACTATTGTTCATTGTAGAGCTTTAACCAAAGTTTGCTTTCATTTATAGTAAAGCTCCAACTAAAATTACCCATCCTTAGTGAGAAAATGAAAGAAATATAGTGTTTGGTTTCAAAGAAGCTGAAAGAAAACTAACAAGAACTCAAATTTTTTTTAATGACTTTTTTCCTGTACATGCATTTCTATGTAAATAAGCTGAATATTTATACATGAGTAAGAGTACTAGATTCTTCACTAAAATAATCGAGCTAATACTAATTGTCATTAGTTGCTAAATTATATTCCTTCTAACTAATTCATTATATGCTTTTAATTAACTTTAATCTCTTCAGCTGAGTTATTATATCGTGTACTCTATAACATATATCACTTTTGTTAATTCTCAACTTCTGTCGTTTAATGAGCCACCTAATGAAGTAGCTACCAACCTCTGTTTCATGTCTTTTATAAGCTCAAGGTTGAGAAACAACCTTGAGCTTGTGCAGAAAGTAAGAAAACTAAGCAAAAGACAACGGTATGGTAAGAACATCAGCCACTTACTTCTCACTTGGAACATATTGAACATTTAAAGATTTGCATAAAACCTTTTCACAAACAAAATATACATCAAGTTTCATATACTTAGAACAAGCATGGAAAACCAAATTCTAAGTCAATGCTGCAACAATTTGATTGTTTGTCCATAGAATAAGAGTAAAGGAAAGGAAAAAATGAAGTTCACTAAGCAAAGATTGAAGTAGAGGCAGCAACCAGAGCCTTATATTTACTCTCAGTAATGGACTTAGAAGTAATAGATTACTTCTTGGATGATTAGAAGGCTATAATACATTCAAAATAAATTGCATAAGCACTAATCAACCTATGATTATCAATATCACAAGCCTAACTACATCAAAAAATGCCTAAATAGAGTAGTCATCACTAGGAGTAAAATGCAAACCATAGGATGTAATAGATTGAAGATACCAAAGCACTTTTTTGCAAGCTTGCTAGTAACCAAATGTAAACGATGATAAGAATTAACTAAGCTTATTGATAGAAAAAGAAAAGGTTTGATCTTATGAGAGTAATGTATTGCAAACCACTAATGATGTTCTAATAAAATGGGATATCGAAAAAAAGGTTCCCTTTTTATTTTGGAAAGCTTCAAACCTGACACCATTGGAATATCATTTCCTTTATAATCGGATATATTAGCTTTAGCAACCAAATTATAAATGTACTTGGTTTAAGAAAGATAAATTCCAGCTTTATTGGATAGAATCCTAATTCCTACAAATAAGCCCTAAGTATCAAGATCTTTCAAAAGAAACACTTTGTTAAACTTAAGAATAAAAGAATTAGCTAATGCAATATCAATACTAAAAATGAAGATGTCGTTAATATATATAAGAACCAAGATTAAAGAAGTAGAAGTATGCAGAAAAACTTATGAAGTATCTACCCTAAAGTTTCAAAAATCCTAATAAAGTAGTTTTAAACTTGTCATACTAGGCACGGGAGGCTTACTTAAGACCATATAAAGTATTGATTAGCTTATACAAATGAGCAAGAAATTTTTTATTAATAAAGCCTTCTAGCTGCGGTATATACACCACCTTATATAAGATGCAATTTAGAAAAACATTATTAATATCAACCTATCAAACTAACCACCCATTAAGTATTGCTAAGTTGATGATAATTCTTACAAAGAAAGCTTTCATCACAATATTAAAGGTGTCAAAGAAATCAACACTATGAGTTTGTAAAAATCCTTTAACAACCAACTTTACTTCATGTTTAACCACTGAGCCATCTAAATGATATTTAGTTATGAAAATTCATTTGTTAGAAACCACCTTATAATCAGACAAGAATGGATCCAAGTTACATTTTTATTTCTACAGAGAGCATCATACTCATCCTGCATAACTATTAGCCATTCTAGAATTTTTAATGCTTGTGATGTTGTTTTAAGCTTACATAAGGAAGAAGAGCTAACTAATAAGAGTTTTGGTTTATACATACCATGTTTGGATTGAGTAATCATAAGATATATATTAGAAAGAGCTGAAACAGATAAAGAAAAAGGAAAAGCAAAAAAAGATAACTGAGTTTATTGTTGAAATGATGGATATGTGCTATGAGAAAGTGGTTGTTATTATGAACATGACTATATCCCGAGAACACATATTTAGAAGAATGAAAAGAGAGTTTATGAGAATTACAACACCTAAGATATGGAAAACAAACACAATTGAATATTTTTATATAGTTATAATCAGGAAGTGAGTTATACAATTGTTAAAATGAAAAATATTGTTAAGAACTATAGAAGAAAGTCGATTAAAAAGAAAAATTATTATATGACATGCTTCCTACCAATATTAAAAAGGCACAAAAGCCTGAGCTAATAGTGTAAGATTTATATCAGAAATGCTTTTATGTTTTCTCTTTATCATTCCATTCTGATAATGAGTATGAAGATAATTATGCCTAAAACTAATTCCATATATTTAAAGATAATCGAAAAACACTAGAAATTCACTATTAGAATCTGTTTGTAGTGTTTAAAATGATTAAAGGTTTAAAGTACATCTATTTTTTACTTCAAAGTAAACACCCATCAACTATACTAAAATAGTATCTATATCTAACAGTGGACAAAGTGGCAAATGGACCCCGTAAATTAGCATAAAAAGCTCTAAAGGTTTACTAGTTTTGATGAAAAGGCTTAGAAAATTTAATCTATAATTCTTCTCTAATTGACATGTACTGTAAAAATTAAAAAAAAAAAAGAATCTTTGTTGATAGCATTTAACTTCTTACAAGCTTGTAGTGCAACCTACAATGTTTTAGGATTTGAATAACCAAATCAATTATGATACATACTGAGTGACACTTAAGATAAGTTACTTGAAACATGAGAAGACAAGCAATGAAAAACATGATACTAAGTGAGACAAATGAAAGAAATAAAGTGTTTAGTTTCAAAGAAACTAAAATAAAACTAACAAGAGTTCAAAATTTTTTTATTGACTTTTTATCTGTACATGCATTTTTATACAAGTAAACTGAGTATTTATACATGAATAAGAGTTCTAGATTCTTTATTAAAATAATCCAATTAATATTAATTACCATTAGTTGCTAAATTATCTTCCTTCTAACTAATTTGTTATTTGCTTTTAATTAACTCTAACTTTCTTAGTTGAGTTATTATATTTTGTACTCTGTAACACATTTTACTTCGCTGATTTTCAACATCTACCATATGATGAGCCACTTATTAAAGTAATTGCTAACCTCTGTTTAGTTCCTCGCATCCTCTTAATTGTTTATGTTCTCATCACAACATTTATTTCTACAACTCTATTTTTTCACTATTTCTTTCTCTAGCGATATTATTTGTCTTATAGATATTTCTTTAGATGGCACTAGTTACAATATCTAGGCACAAAAAATCTTTATTGTTCATTAGTCATTACTTCTAAAGTTATATTACTAAAAAAAGAGCCTACTACAGAAAACATTGAGATTAATAAAACTTTTTAGGAACGCATAAAAGTATGTGAAAATTCTAGTTGAAAGATTTTTTTTATTTATATCTTTGTATCTTTAATTTAGAGTTTTTTACCTAAATTTTAGAATGCAAAAATTATTTATGATTTGTTAATAAACTAGTATAACTATTTCAGTGATCTAACTCTTCAATTTTTGTTGAAATCTAAGCTTTATAATGCGCATCAAGCACTTGACTAATCTATTCTTGATTATCATTCATAGTTAAGTAAATATGAGATCAACTTTCACATAAAAAGTGTCTTTTACAAATATAAAATTCGTAAAATTGTTTACTACTTAAAAAACTGACAATTTATTAATCTTATAATAAAGATTCAGTATGTGTTTGAAATAATCAAAGCCTCTTTCCTCCATTACTATTTTCATTGGACACTAGATGATACTCTCACCAAGCTAAATTCTGTAAAGCATTGTCATAAGACTCATCAAGGGGCCTTATTTGTTTTTGTTGTGGTCATATGTTCTAGATTTCTGTCTATTTTTTTTATTCCTCCTATTCAAGCTGTTGCTACTGCAACCCTTGCTTAGTTCGTTTGCTTTTGGTTTGCTTTTGGGAAAGCATTATAAGTGTGGTATCTATAAGCATAAAGGTGTCAAAAAAATATACTTAATTCCCATAAGACTATTGTTGTTAATTCCATCAGCTTTTCAACATTAACATCTTTTTTTAATATGACTAGAGTCAATTCACTAAATTTTATCCCATAAAATGTTTGCCCTCTTTATCATTTTAGGTACATCTTTTTCATGGTACATTGGCTTTAGGTGTTGTAATCACACAAGTCTTAATTCTTTCTTAGTTTTTTATAAAATAAATTCAAGTAGTGGAACTAATACTTGTATTGTCAATGGTTCTCACATATCTGTTATTTTTATTGGTCTTGTGTTTACCCTAATATATCCCTACCAAGTACTAATTTTATTTTATAATTATCTTTCAACTTTTTATCTATAGGTCAACTTGTTGAACATGGCCTAAAGTTAACCTTTTTTGATAAAAGAATGTAAAATGCATTATTAGAAGATGAAATAGCTAATTGGGATTGGACATTAAGTTTAATGTCTGTTCAAACTATTTTAATAATATATTTTTCACCCTCAAATTATTTTTTCAATTGTTATTGTTTCATTAAGTCCTTAGAAATCTTATTACTTATTCCATGAAGTCTTTAGCTTTTAATGTTTGTTTTAAAAAAGTTACTTTTCAACCATTTGATTGTATTTTTCGTTAATGGAGAAAACATGTTGCTTTTGTTTTTAATAAAAATGATTCTATTTCGTCTACTCTTTTGATTTTATTTATTATACTATATGAAAACCTATTTTGGTTCTCACTATCAAAGGAGCATGTTACTTTATAATTTTATAGATAATTATTTATGGTACAACTGGATTTATCTCTTACATGATAATTCAAAGTTACTTACTACTTTTTATGCTTTTTAGCGAATGGTTAAAACTCAGTTTTGCCATTTTATCAATGATTTATGTTGTGAAGATGTAATAAAATATATGTTTTTATTTATTTATTTTTACTCTCTCAAAGAAGATGGTAAACTCTCATACCATTTGTATCCATACACATCTCAACAAAACAGTAATTCTGAATGCAAATGCAAATACATCATTTACACTATTTGGTTCTTTTCATCTCTAATGCTCTTCTTAAGTTCTTTTGTGGTGAAGATGCTCTTATTGTGGTTTACACCATTAATTGAGTACCATCTTCTACAATCTTAAATAAAAACACTGTATTGGGGTTTTTTTAATGGAAAAGTACACAATTGCTCATTTGTTAAAATTTTTGGTTATTCTTGTTTTATCTTGTTTCCCTTTCCCCCTTCCCACATGAGTTTATTAAATTTGAACCATCATTTTGTTTTTGTTATTTCTTGGGATATGTAATAGAGCATAAGGTTTACAGATGTTATAATCTCATAACCAAATGTCTTCGCATTTGTAGATATGTGTTTTTTAAGAATTACAAAATGTTCACTAGTATTTTCTCTAATCATTAAAGATATTTTTTTATATTCTCTTCTTTTTACTAGTTTTTTTAGTTGATCTTCTTCTAAACATCATTTTTATTGTAGGTGATAAGAGCTCATTTATTCTTGTCTTGACAATTGTAATTGACTTATCTACTATATTTGTTGATTTAAACATCACATCCCTTCCACCCCATCTTCATGTTGTCATTGTTTTTATACTTTAACTACCCTTTATGAACCTTATAACTATTACAAGGCTAGTAGTGATCCTACAAACCATCATTTTATCGTTGAATAGTATTTCTTACTTAGTTCATCTCTTATCTCTTGGAAAAGCAAAAAGTAGACAATTGCCTCTCAATCTTGCACTGAGGTTGAATATCATGCCATGGCATATGCTACCTTTTGAGTTATTATGGCTTTGTTACTACTTCACAAAATGGATGTTTCTTTATCTACATATTATCTCTTCATTGTAACAATGCTGGTGCTATGCAAATTGCTCATACAAATGTCTTTGCGTAGAGGACAAAGTAATCAAAGATTGATTGTCATTTTGTGCTATCTCATATATATGATAGAGGACTATTTAGTTGACATGTTATTTTGGCAAATTAACTTGTGGATATCTTCGTGAAGGCAAATTTAGCTGAACATTATCACATTTAAATTTTTAAATTTAAGATGACAATTTCGCTCTTGTATTGAGTTTGAAAGAGATTTTTACCATATTAATTTGCTTCTTTGCATATTAGTTTGAAATATGCTATCATATTTTAGTATATTCTATTTTTCGCATTAAGCTTGTAATATTTTGTGATTAATTAGAATTAAATAGGCTAATTTATTTGCCTTGTTTGACTACTACTTCACCTATAAAAAAGTGTAATGGTACAATATTTTCATTAGCTTCTCTTAGTCTCAACTTTCTCTCTTCCTCTCGTATTTTTTCAACTAGAATATAGATACTAAACTTTTATGAGTGGATAATTAATGTAATTAGTATAGATGTAAATAATACTTGTATCGTTCATAGATTGTATTATCATTACAAATTGTTTTAATACATTCATATACATATTATACATTATATTTTTTTATCTTTATTTTTAAATATAATTTTAAAGCTCAAATTTCATTCAAGCTTTAGTGTGAATCAGAGAATATATATTTTGTAATCTTTTATTCTATTCAAATATTTATGTATTTAGTTGAATGAAAGATCACAATCAACTATTGATTTAATCAACATTCCAATGATTTGATTTTTAAAAAGAATAGCATAAACATTACCCAAAAATATACGAATCCATAAATAAATAAATAGGAAATCCCAAACTATTTATACTTGTGCATTGCTTTTGTCACCCATGTGACTGATTTTGTAGCCCACCAAATCGAAATAAAGTGATGTGTTTTTGATTCGTTATGCACATAACTAGCATGATTAATCGTGCAATCGTTCACCTGTTTAAGAATTAAACATATCATATCTACAAATTTTAAATTTAAACAAAATCAAATCAAATCAAATTAAATAAAAAAAATTTTATAATGACAACAAAATTAGTACACTAATTAGACGTTGCATCAATTCAAATATCGAATATACCTATCTATATTACTACTCAGACTAGATTGAATTTGAATCATATCGAGATCATGATCAAAGGATTAAGTTCTCTAGTCTACGAATGTGGGGTTCCCAAGGGCTAATATCTGTCGGGAAAATCATGAATGGCAACTTTGATTTACCGCGTGGGTCCATCAGAAAGAAAAAGAAATAAATTATTATAATTAATTAACTAATTTTTTTAAAGAAACGAGAGAGAGAGAGAGAGTAGTAGCAGCAGTAATCATAAAATGGGTCGTTTATTGATTTCATTCATTTGATTGCCTCTCGAGTCTTGAGGTGGGTCGTCAATTCCATTTCAAATCATATTATTTGTTTATTTTTTGAGAATCCCAAGGGAGCGTTGGTTACAACGTTCCGAGTTAAAGCTCTAACCAAGTTTCCAGTATAATTAGGAATATTCCATGTGAAATGTTATTTTTATTATTATTATAATAATAATAATAATAATGGATTTAATAGATGCTGCATTTGAAGGGACTGTGAGATTGCTGAAGAATGTTAATGAATGGTGTCCTTAGGTTACGGACCAACTACTAACTTGTATTATCAAGTAAGGTTTTTTTTTTTTTTAAAAAAAATTATTCTTTCGGGTACGCCCATCCCCCATATATATATATATATATATATATGTATGTATGTATGAATCTATCACTTCTCTCTTTTGGTTGTCTACCCGTAACATTTATTCATATTGATCGCTATTATATTAGTGCTTGCTAATTAACTTAGTTATTAACAAAACAAATTTGCATTTAAATTTTATTTATGTTAATTTTAAGAAGAAATTTAGTTTATTCTTCAAATTTAGAACCCTATACAATTAATATTTTTAATTTAGATTTATAAAATAGATATTTTGATACTTTTCAACTTCCCTTAATTTTTACATTATAATTTATAAATTATTTTAAAAGTTTAATCTCTTTAATTTTTACTATTTATTTATTTACAACTTTGGCTTGATATTTATAAAAATTACCAAATGAATATAAAAGAATAAATTAAATAACTGAAAAACAAAGGATATTTACTCATAAGATTAATATTTATTAAGTAACATAATAATATAGTATTATTTTTAGTACATTTATATAATATTACATTACTTACAAAATAACCGGGTGACAAATAATATAGTCTTTTTAAAACACTCTTTTTATCCTAATCAATTTAAATATAAACTAAATCATACAATAATTCTAACGAAAGTAAGATTCAAAGCATTAGATTACTATCAAATAATATAACTGATTCCGTACTTGACGGGAGAATTGAGTTTGGCGGATATACTATTACTCCCTATGCATTTAAAAGTATTAATACAATGAATTGGGTACTGTTTTAAATAAATAAATAAATAAATAGATGGGAGTGCGAGATGATCTTATTCTCAATCTCACGCGGTTACATGTCTCCAAAAGTCTCGTAAAAGAAACGACGCCCACTTTGTCCGTTTGCCCTATGCTTTTTGCATTTGCATGTGGGCGCGAGACTCAGGACTCTTGTTCATTTTTATTAATAGTTAGAGCCAGTTGGATTTTGCCACGTGGCCCAATTTGGCAAAGATGTTTGTCTCCTGGGATCTCACAACGCTCGACTCATTTTCAATATTTTATTTGAGTGGGTTCCCCGCATACTTTATAATTGTTAATTTATTATTTATTTGAAAAAGAAAAAGGGCAAAAGAAGAAAAGTAAAAGGTTGCTCTGGAAGTGGAGGAAGGGGAGGGCTAATGAGAGTGGCACATTACATACGTTAGGACCGTCAACAAACGGGATTAGTTGGGTATGATTTGATTATTGGGATTTGATAGGCATCATTTTCATTCTTTCAACGCCTAAATATCATCCAATTTCCTCAACACATTCATTATTAGCATTGCTTGGACCCCACACGGTTTTTGTTATTTCACTATAAATCAAATCAAATACATGTTTATGTGAAAGAAAGAATATTAATTTAGAGATACAGTTTTGTAGATTCGTTGGTCTCTAATTGAGCTTGACTGCTAATCTCAACCCCTACATGCCAGACAGAAGGAAGTAGCTGGTAATTGCTCACTAAGAATAATCACATATTTTCATATAGCTTTTCAAATTCATTGAACATATACGCCTTGCTTTCAGTTTATTTTGTCCTAGATAGTCTTCTTGTGGAGCATATCAATTCCACCAAATAAATCTTCTATATTCATATTATTGGGGTTTGATTTTGGGTCTGACCAAAAGTAAAGATGATGTATGGGCTGATACATTGGGTGACAAGTTCCCAATCAAAGCATAACCACAATTACAAAGTGAATGGAATTCTCCTCTGGTGAGAATAAACCACAATAGCCAGGATAAAATACGCTACTTTTTATTAATGCTTCTGACACAGTTTAAATAAACAATGACTAATAGTTTCCTTTCCAAACATTGGACCACAACAACTTAAAATAAGGATTCAATAACAGTAAGCAAAACACTAACCCACAAATGCTTAATAAACGCTTAACCCATTCCCATGCATGCGTCTGTACGTTAGCCAACGATTTAGAACAAATCACCAAATTCTTAGTTGCTCTCCTTGCATGCATGCATGTTGGGATCATCGTGGGGTGCAAGAAAGAATTGTTAAGGGGTCTAACCTAATTTGCACCCAAAAATAGGCACAAAAATAAATATAATTGGTTATCTTATTAATTGTGAATTTTGGATATTGTCTGACGATTAATAATAGTGATATGAAAGTTACATTTAATGAATGTATGTTCATATGGTAAAGAAAATAATCCTTGATTATTGTAGAATAACAAACAAATTCTTGTGGCATAAAACTGGTCGCTTAGACTTTGAGCCCGCTCTTTGAGCTCAATACTATTTGACCCATACACTTCCACATGCAAATTATAAGAAAAGCAGAAGTACTATAAACACACCTCTTTTATGCTGACCAAACTCCTTTCTAAATAAAAAGCACAATCACTTATCCGTGAATGTGACTAAAAGGGGTGCATTTAGGATCACCAAAGTTTTATATATATATATATATATATATATAATAGATATAAAATTATTTTAATTATTTTACTATTTCAGTTAGTCAATTAATGATTAAATATAATAATTTTATTATTGAAAAATATTTTTTATTAATTTTTTAAAAACTTATACCTATATATAATTTTGTTAAATTTTAGGAGAGGTATTTAAATATATATATATATATGCAAATATTTGAAAATATTAATAGAAAGTACCCCTTAACAATAAAACTGTTATATTTAACTATTAGTTGATTAATTAAGATAATAAAATAATTAAAATAAATTTATATATAATTTTAGATATTAGTGACATTTTTCATAAAATTTTTTTAAGATTTTAAAAATTAATAAAAAGTATTTTTAAAAGATATTTTTTTATATTTTAATATTCAATTTAATAAACATACATAAATTATATATTAATTTTAATAGAATAATACTATAAATTACTTACTTGTGTAGAAATATAAATTATTTAATTTAGCAAATATATATAAAACTATAAGATATGAATATATACAAATAAGTATTATAAATCATTTTTTAACATCACTTCACTTACTAACACATTTTGTAAGAATCCTAAAACCTAAAATATTTTGTGAATTAACTTTATATAATAGCAAAACTCAATCTATCATATAACATATATAAATATTTTCTTTTCTATTTTTATACTAATAATATAATATTAGACTTTTTAAATCTTATCCCAACTTTTTGTCTATATGATTAGTGATGTATGATAAATTTTATAGCTTTTCAAATGACCAGGTACTCTATCTCGTTGTTTGATTGATGAGTCACATTATTCTATAAGATAAAAATTATGATAAGATTTGAAAAGTGTAGTACAGTAAAATCTTTCTATTGTTATAATGTTAAACTAAACTATTTTTATTATTATGAAGATGTTATAATTTAATAGAGATATAATTATAATAATTATTATTTTAACTTAATCATTTTTAGTGCAAGTAATATAAAGATTGATAAGTTAGTTTTCACTTCATTTTTAAATGTTTTTATTTTCTATTCCCACAACCAAATAGTATTTTTAGATTTCAATTATTAGATGCAGGCATCATTAAAAATTTTATAGGTTATTATCATCAATGTTTTAATCCCTTACTTTTGAGGCATATAAAAAATTATAATTTGAAACTTGTAAAATATAAGTGTTTTTAATGAAAATTTAAATATATTTTCTACGTGGACAATTGATGTGAAGCCATAAACTATAGTGAATTATTTTAAGTATTGTAAAATTAATATTTTTAATATCGATCAATTACAAGTTATAAATAAAGTGAAAGAAGAGAATAAAGAGTTACTACAAAATTAAGCGTCAAGTTTATCAATTTCATTATACTAATCAAATGAATATTAATCATTTTCTTAATTATTTGAATTAGTAATAAATTATATATACTTTAATTGCAAAAAAAGAAAAAAATTATGTGTTAAGAATTTCTAAACATATTTGAGAAGTTAAAAATATTTTGATTTCAATAAAAAATTATCTATACTGATAAGTTATTACGTACTCACCAATTTAAAAATGTGATAATAATTCTAAAAAATAAATCATTATTCTAAAGATTTTTTAAAATATTTTCTTTCTTTAATATAACATAACATAATTTTTTTATAATTTACAGATAATTATTATTATTATATAAAATCCAGTTCTTTAAGGTGATATTTAAATTTTATAACTTATTAACACTATCTAATTTATTTTTATTTATAATTGAGTTAAATTGAGATCAAAATTTTTTATTATTACATAAAGGTTATTCATATACAGAGAGAGTTTTATAGTATTGTATTTTTATTTACATTTAGCATTCAACTTTTAAGAGGAAAATTTTTTTTAGTGGACATGTAAGGTCAATGTTTTTTAAATATTTCATCAAACACAAATTTCTACAACCAAAATTTTTAATTGAAAATTACAAAAATTAACATAAATTTTTTATTTTCTTAAATTCTTTGCTTTGCATATTCTCATTGTTTGTTGTTTTAAAATACTATATAAATTAACAAATATATATATTAATTAAAGAAGGAATTGAAGTTGCATAAAAAAAATTAAAATTTATCAATAATAAAATATTTTAAAGATTAATATAGATAATAATTTAATTAATATTTATTATTTTATTTGAAAATAAAATTAGAATGATTTAAGAAAGGGGTGCTATTACACCAAACATGTGAAAAATGTCATCATATGGGTATTTTCACTTATTTACACCAAGATTTTAAGAAATCACACATAAAGAGAGTTTTATTGTACTATATTTTTATATATATCTAGCATACAACTTTTTTAAGAGAAAAAAAAAATTTAGTGGACATGTAAACTCAATGTTTTTTTAAATATTTCACCAAACATAAATTTCTACAAACAAAATTTTTAATTGAAAATTACAAAAATTAAAATAAATTTTTTATTTTCTTAAATTCTTTGCTTTGCATATTCTCATTGTTTGTTGTTTTAAAATACTATATAAATTAACAAATATATATATTAATTAAAGAAGGAATTGAAGTTGCATAAAAAAAATTAAAATTTATCAATAATAAAATATTTTAAAGATTAATATAGATAATAATTTAATTAATATTTATTATTTTATTTGAAAATAAAATTATAATGATTTAAGAAATGGGTGCTATTACACCAATCATGTGAAAATATTATCCCCCAAAAAGAGAAAGAATATGTGTGTGTGTGTGTTTTTTCACTTACCTCTTTTGAGATTTTAAGAAATCACACGCAGAAAAAGTTTTATTATACTATATTTTCATATATATCTAGCAAACAACTTCTTTAAGAGAAACAAAATTTTTAGTAGACATGTAAACTCAATGTTTTTTTTTTTAAATATTTCATCAAACACAAATTTCTACAAACAAAATTCTTAATTGAAAATTAAAAAATTAATATAATTTTTTTCTTCTTAAATTCTTTGCTTTGCATATTCTCATTGTTTTTTGTTTTAAAATACTATATTAATTAACAAATATATTTTACTTAAAGAAGGAATTGAAGTTTCATTAAAAAAAATTAAAATTTATGAATTATAAAGTATTTTAAAAATTAATATAGATAATAATTTAATTAATATTTACTATTTTATTTGAAAATAAAATTATAATGATTAAAGAAGTGGGTGCTATTACACCAATCATGTGAAAAATATAATCACCCAAAAGAAAGACTATATATATATAGATGCACACACACACATAAGGTAATGTTAATTTATCTTTTCTGAAGTTTTAAAAGATTATATATAAATATCAGTTTTTTAAAATTAATAAAAAATATCTCTTAATAATAAAATAATTATATTTGAGAATTAATTAACTAACTGTAGAAGAATATTTTTGTTTTTAATTAAATTTAAACAAAATAATTTTATTGAAGCTAGCTTGGTATCAATGGCTTCAACCCAAGACCTTTTGTATATGGGCTAAAGTGCTAACCAACTGCCCCATCATATTAACTTGTTTTAGTCTAATATATTGTAATATATATACATTAAAAAAAACATGAACTTAATCGTTCTAGCTCTTTCACATCTAATAATAAAAACATTTTAGAAAATTCTAAATTTTCTTCTTAGTATCTTCTTTTTTACTTTTATTTTTATTTTTTATGTTTTTATTTTGATGTCATTTAGAGATAAATTATGAAAATAAATTAATAATAAAATAATAAATAAATGATAATTTTTTATTTTTTTATTTACATAATTTATCTTTATACGGCATAAAAATTATGAAAATAATTTTATGTAAATATAAATAAATAAATGAAAATTTATTATTTATTTTTATTTACACAATTTATCTTCATACCAAATGAAAATTATGAAAATAATTTTATGTGAATAAAAATAAAAATAATTATCATTTACTTATTTATTATTTTATTATTAATTCTAATTTCATAATTTTTTTAATTTTCATAATTTGTCTCTAGATGAAATCAAAATAAAAACATAGAAAAAAGAGGCTAAAGAGAAAATTAAGGATTTCTAGAAAAAAATTTATAATTAAATGTGAAAGAAATAAAAATGATTAATCGAGTTCATGTTCTTGTTAATATATATATATATATATATATATATGGTATATTAAACTAAAACAATTTGGTATGGTGATACAGTTCGTTAGCACCTTATCCTGTACACAAAGGGGAGGGTTTGGGCTATCTTATGTCAAATGAGTTTCAGTAACTTTATTTTATTCAAATTTAATAAAAAAAATTAATTAATTAATGATTTAATTTAAATATTTTATCATTAAAAAGTATTTTTTATTACTTTTTAAAAAATTTACACATGTATAATTTCTTCAAACTTCAAAGAAGATAAATGAAAATATTGCATACAAATAATAAATAAATAATTTATTATTTTTTTATTTACACATGAAAATTATGAAAATTACATATCTCTGTGGGATATGAAAATTATGAAAATAATTTTATGTAAATAAAAAATAAATTATTTATTTATTATTTTATTGTTAATTTTATTTTTATAATTTTTTTAGTTTTCATAATTTGTCTCTTGATAACATTAAAATAAAAAAACAATAAAAAAAAGACTAAGAAGAAAATTTAGGATTTCCCAAAAATTTTTTACAAAAAGGGAGAAAATTGTTGCTTAATGCCTATATATTATAATATATTAAATTAAAGCAATTTCGTGTGGTTGTGCAGTTGGTTAGTACCTTATAATGCACAAATAGTCTTGGCTCTTAGGTTTGAGCATGTGATGTC
The DNA here is from genome assembly GCA_032401905.1 of Swietenia macrophylla. Lineage (NCBI taxonomy): Eukaryota > Viridiplantae > Streptophyta > Magnoliopsida > Sapindales > Meliaceae > Swietenia > Swietenia macrophylla. The sequence goes on from CP135565.1 coordinate 4,552,549, forward strand.
AAGTTTGCTTTGATAAATTTATTTTGTTCTAATTTAACAAAAAAATAAAAATGTTCTCCGTTTAGTCAGTTAATGGTGAAATATTACTAAGTTAGGTTTAATAAATTTATTTTATTCAAATTTAATAAAAAATAAAAATATCCTTCTGCAATTAGTCAACTAATAGTCAATATAATTTTTTTAAAAGTTATGTGATACTAAGTCAGTTTTAATAAATTTATTTTGTTCAAATTTAATAAAAAAGTACTATCTACAATTAGTTAACTAACAATCAACTATAACTATTTTAAAATTATGTGATACCAAGTTAGTTTTAATAAATTTATTTTGTTTAAAATTAATGAAAAGATAAAAATATATTTCTATAATTAATCAATTAATGATTAACTATAATTATTTTAGAGCCATGTAATGCCACATTAGTTTTAATAAATTTATTTTGTTCAAATTTAATAAAAAAATTAAAAAGCCCTTATGTAGCTAGTCAATTAATATTTAAAATAACTATTTTACTATTGACTCTTGTGAGGATGAATGTGATGAATAATCTTTTAATAAAAGCTATTGATGTGGCTTTTATTTCTTTTACTAAAGATGAGTGTGTTCAATTACAAGAAGTTAATTTAGTTGATGAAGATGATATTTATCATGGTATATTTGAGGAACTTTATAAAGAGAGTTTGAAACTTAGAAAGATAAATATGAATATTTTGAAAAAATTTAATATTGTTAAATTTAAGAAGGATGATTTTATAGTCAAATTAATGGAATAAGTTAAATTAGTTTTTAGTTTAGAAGAAGAAAAGAGAGTTTGAAATAGCAAAATTAAATCCTTAGTTTATAAGTTGAAAGATATTAGATCACAACTTACTAAATTCTCTAGTAGCATTAAGAAACTAGATGACGTGCTTAACATATGTCAGAATATGAATAGAAAAAAAAGCTTTGATTTTTCTATAGCTAACCTTAATGATGTTTGTACTTCTAAAACTATGCTTGTTACTTTTAAGTTAACTATTCCTAAAGTCAATAAGATTGAACCTAAAGTTTAAACTGTTTTTCATTCTGTGAGTCATTCCTTAATGGATAATAAAAATGTTAACTCTTTAATCTGCCATAATGTTAAATTATTTTGAGTTTAGAAAGAAAAAAAAAGATGAAGAAAAAGAATGTATTTATTGTTCTTAAGTTTAAATTTGATCAAGATAAATTTGTTAGTCAAATGATAGAGTTAACAAGTTAAGATGATTAGTGATTATTGGCTGAATTTTCTACCAATCATAGATAACATGCATGGAATATAATAGATTATTGCTCTATTTGATACATATGCCTTAATATAAGTTTATTTTTTTATGTTTATTTTATTTGTGTTTTTCTTTATATTTTCATTTGGTACGAGTCAATTTTTATGTATTTTTTTATTTAGGAAAAAAACACAAATATATATTTTTTATTTTGTTTATGTTAATAAGGTTGGTATATAGATTTTCACCTTGTTGCTTGTGAAAATTGGTCTCTAATTTATATTTTATAGGCAATAAGTCTAAGTATTTACCATGCATGCTTTCAATGTCTTTTACATTTGTATTTGTTATCTTTATTTTATATATCTTCAAGTTTGTTATGTACTTGTGATTCATTTTTTTAATCAGTATGCATTTTAGTATGAATTTATTTGATTGGATCGTATGCATGATGTTTGGGTAAACAATCGTAAGTTAAAAAAAATGTGTTGTGGTGATAAAATTGACTTTTGACGAGTACACCTTCTTTAGGAAATGTGTTGTATTTCTTTTTAATATTTGAAGTGAGATTAAATATGTCCAATGGCAATTAAAAAAATAATAAAAGAATTTAAAAAAAATCAATGTAAGTGATCTTTACTTTAGAGGAAGAAAAATAAAATAAATAACGAAGTTATTATTTTGTTTAGGTCCTAATCATTGGATTTGACTTTTTTTTACCGTGTTGTACTTTATCAAACTAGTGATTTCATATAACTTAATCTTACTCATAATTTTTTAATTTTAAATTTTGTATTCATTACTATTTATTACTTTACATATATGAATTATTTGTACTTGACTCACTTTGTTTCATACTTATTAAAGAAGAAATTATTGTAATGTATTGTTTTTATATATAACATTTATTTTAAACTATGGTGTTTACTTAATTTGAGTTTTAAGGTATGTTTTCACGCATTTTCATGTAAAAAGGATTCTATTTTAGTCTATTAACTATTTTTTAAGAGTTTTTTTTCGTTTGGTTAACTTGATTTTTTTCATATTTTTCTTAGCTTATATATTCTTGATACAGACATTGTGGTTTTCGTGATTAATTTGCATGACATTTTTTTATCTCTTTGTTATTCAAGGACAAAAAAAGAGAGATAATTCTTTATAAATTAAGAAGTTAAGGAGAATATTTAAATGCACGATAAATATATTTGCATATTTTTATATACAGGATAAATATTTTTATTTAGGATGTATTTTTTTTGTTTTGGTTACTGTGGTTCATGCATATTAATTTTTTTCTATATTATTTTTTTATAATTTTTTTCCCATGCATTTTATTTGGTTTTGGAAGGTATATCTATCGAGAAACAAGCATTGTAGACGATATCTAAAAATTATAGTATTTAACTTTTAACTTTTTTTAAATTTGTAAACAAAATTTTGTTTTCAGTGATTATCAAAATTTTGTGATTAGTGTTTGGTAAAATTGGATTTTGTCATGGAATAGCTAAAAGAGGAATTGGTTAGGCTTATATTTTATGTTCACTTATTCCGTGTCAAAATGATTAAATTAATGATGAGGGATGATAAATAGTACAAAAATAATATCACGTGAAAAATGATTGATGAATAATATCGATAAACAGTAATGAACAGTATTTTAAGCTCAATGGGTCTTTTTCTAAAAGCTCAACGTTCGCCTTTCACTTAATGTCTACTCAAGTAAGATGATCAGTATATGTCAACAGTACCTGATGAACAATCCAAAAAGAATGGTGATGAATAGTTTTGATGATATAGAAGGCTAATGCTCGACCTCCACTTGATTTTCACTCAAGCAATGTGAACAATGCCATGAAACACTCTTTATGAATAGTGATTAACAATGCCAAATGGTAACTTAGTGTTCGATCTTTACTGAACCTTCGCTTGGGCACTTGTGTTATTTGGGTAGTTCACTCTACCAACGCTTGACCTTTGCTCGAGTATCCAAGTATAAATAGTACCCAAGTTGCGTTTTAGGGTTTTTTTGACCATTTTTTAAATGTTTTTAGAGATTTTTAAATCTTATGTTCAAATATATTTTTCTTTGAGTTTTTTGAAAGTATTCGTCATTATTCTTCTTAAAAAAAATACAAATTACATTCTTTTGGGTGAAATTTACTTTGATGTTTTCTCTTAAAAAATTTTTAAATTTTTTTTTTATAAATCCAATTGTAAAGTTTTCAGAATTTTAATTACTATTAGTGGTTTAAGATTCTAGTTTTATAAATGTGTCATTCAAGGATTCTATTAAAGAAAATAAATTTCAGAATTCTAAATAACAAAATTACTCAAAGTAAGTCATTTAAGATTAGATTACAATAGTTTTTACAAGTAATCATTATTTGTAAATTTTTTTACTAGTGAAATATTTTCGTGACTCTTTTTATTAGCTCGGATAATTTTTATCTTATGAAAAGGTTATTTATAAACTTTTCCTTCGTTAACAAATTTTTATGTTCAATTTACTTCAATTGTTTGTTTAGATTGAATTTATTTTTTTAGTTTAATTATAGTAGGATTAAGTTGATTAGTTAAGAGACTTATTGTTTTTGATTCATCTAAAACATAATAATTTTTAACGTATTTCGATTTAGTTGTTTTGATTTTTATTTTCTTTCATAAAATACCTTTCACTCATCCTCAAATATTTTAAAGTCTAAACTTAAGGAATCAATTAATTTTTTTTACGTTCTTTAGTGATCTTTTCTTCTTTCTTTACCAACAAAGAAGAAAAACTTGTAAGTAAATTGTAAGAAACTGTAAGCAGTTTACATCATACAACAATTATATAACCATGAAATTAGTTTCAATACTTGGAAGCATTGTTTGCATATTTCTTTCTCTTTGGTCTCCTTGTCATTTAGGTTAAATGTTCTTATTGCTCAAGTCATTGATGTATATATTCAACTTATTTTTTCTTGTAAAACTTAGAATGTATTTTCATCTTATATTGGTCATGATAATCAATACAAGCAAAATACTTTGCTTTGCTTTTTTTACTTTACTTTATTTTTTATTTGGTATCAAAGCAGGTTAAAACATGAATAACACTATGACTTCCATCACATAACGTTCAAGCAATTCTCTTCAAGAAATTATAACCTCTTAAAATATTTCAAACACAAACTATAATAATTTCTCCTTTCTTAATACCAGTAAGCTCATTGAAGTAAACTTCATCCTGTGGAAGTCTTAGTTACTCTTATCCATTCGAGGAAACAATTTTAAAGACCTTCTTGATTCAAATATCATACCATCTAAAAAAAAATGAAGAGGCAGTTGATCAGGAAGAAAGCACCATTATTAAAATTAATGTAGAATTTAAAGCCTGGAAAAGATCTTTGCTGCCAAATTAATGTTAAAAATTGTCAACTTAAAAAGCCTTATTTCAAGTTTCTTAAGTACTGTAGAAAAATAAAATGGTTATTAAATCCCTTCAGGGCATTAAGAGACTTCATCTTAGATTGAGACCTTATCCTTTATCTTTTTAAAGGACCAAGCAGAAATTTTAAATCCATTACAGTCAATGTGTCATCCAGAATAAAGACATTATCAGTTGAAGAAGTTTACTCTATGTTGTTAAGCTAAAAGAATATAACTGATAATTGGAATAAAATTCCAAGTTTTCACAAGAGATATCAACCAACTTTGCTCAATGTAACAACTAAAGAAGGAGCTGGAACATAAGAACTTAAAGTAAAGTTTCAACACCATAAGAAAAGAAAAGGGCAAGAATGCACGGGGAAAGAGTGGAAGCCTTAAGCCAACTTACCAAATTTGCTTGAAGATAATTAATATAGCTATTGCTAACAACTGGCACAGGTTTAGCAAAGAATTCATCTATTAGAGCCCAAGTCAGAATATGCAGTAACACAAGAACTCTCTACTGATCTTAAGTGGTATATGGACAATAGAACCACTAATTATGTTATCAATTCACTGACAAATCTCACCATCAGTCAAGAGATTCTACTATTAGAATTAGTAAGAGACTCTCAATCCTTCATATTAGATGTACTAAATTGAACACCACACACACAGGTAACCATATAAATCTCAATAAAGTCTTGTTTGTTTTTGAAATCACAAAAAAGCTTGATCAATATTTCTCAACTTCTAAGTGATATTACTACTGATGTATTGATTGACTTCAGCAAAAAGTATTGTGTTGTGAAAGACTTGAAGAAAAAGAAAATTTTACTACAACGTGTGGCTAAAAATGTATTCTATTAAATATTGAAATGTAAAGTGTTACCTCTTTAAACTCCTTTTGTATCTACTAAAGTCTTGAGTTAAAAATCTATTAGTAATGAGTTTATTTAAGCATTTTCAAATAATCTAAAAACTCAAAAATTAGTAGATTCTTAATATATAAGGTCAGGACATCATTTTGAAAATTTTGTTCACCTCTTGTAATGATTTTGATTAAACGAACAAAAATACTTCACCTACATCCCATACTTTCTACTTAACATGCCAATATGGCAAAATGAATAAGATTCCCTTTTAAACAACCTTAACAAAAATCAATTTGCCAATTACAACTTAAAGTTTACAAAATCAAGTATAGTTTGTCCATAGGAAATTAATTATATATAATTTATTAATAAATGTTAGGGCTTTAAAATTTACTTTGGTGTATTTTATGAAACTTATTCTTGATCTTTTTTCTTAATTAGTGATAAAACATTTAAGTGAATAAAAATATCTCTTTAGAAAAATGTAAGATAATGAAAGATTAATCCTTCAAATTAATTAGTGAAAAATTTTAACTGACCTAACTCTTAAAATGTAGAAAATATATTCAAGAATTCAATGAACTTTTTGTCAACAATGAGTTAAACTATCTAATAATTCAAAATACTTTTAAAAAATAGTGTTCACTCAATTAAAAGATTTTGTAATAAAGTACAAATCAAAGAATAAAAGAATAAAAACTATAAAATTATCCAAACTTCACTTTTAGCCTTAATTATAAATTTAAATATATATTATAAAAAAAAAGTTGAAGGAATAAAATATATAATTAAACTAAGATATCAGTAAGTCTTTTTGTTTAATACAAGCATCTATTTATAGAAAAGTGCAAATAATAAAATGGTAAATAAGTTAGTTAAGAGTAAGTGTTTACAAAATTCTTTCACATGTATTAAATATGTCGACCAAAAAGTTATTGATGCTATTTAATTTTGTCTGTGATTAAAATATAAAAATTGTAGATATTTCTCCTAACTTTCTAGAACATCTTGATTCAATGCATTTGGACATGTATTTTAAAAGCTATGGCCTAAATATTGAAGCTTGTTGGACTAGCTCGTCATTGCAATTTTGGTTTTGTTAAAGCCAATTTTGACAATTTAAATGCTCAAACTAGTCTAACCTTTGGCTTACAACACTATGGAGAAATTTTTCCATGAGTTATTGGTCCAATAATTATATCAATTGAATTTTTAGATTAAAAGATATGCTCATTATACGAAACTTGCATAAAATTAATCATCTTTCATGAATTATGCCAATAATAATTTTAAAACTTAGAATTAAATAGAATGCTTACTTGAAAGAAGTTAGTATATTCTTAAGTAAAAAATAATAATTTAAATGGTTAATAAACGTACACTTTTAAGTATTTATCATTGCCTTTAGAACTAATCTAATTTGTGAGACCTACACCAATTCATTTGATTAATGGTTATAATTATTATATTGTGTTTTGGATGATCACATAAGGATCACCTAAATTTTTCTTTTAATTTACATAATGGGTGCCTTACCTGCTGTCAAACAATTCAAAAGCCAAATTAAGAGAACCTTTGACATAGAAAACAAAGTCTTGTAATATGAAATCAAAGCCTTAGATATAGGAGGTGAAAACTATCTAATAGATCATAGAATTAAGTTTAGGTATTCATACCCCTATAAGTATTATCAAAATAGTAAGGTAGAAAAGAAACATAAACATATAGCTAAAACTAGATTGACCCTATTGGCACGATCAAGCATTCCTCTTAAATTTTAATGGGAGGCTTTTTATACTATTGTTCAGTTGATCAATAGGTTGCCAACTCCTACCTTGGAAAATAAGTCTCCTTAAGAACTCCTATCTAGACTCAAACTCGATTTCAAACTTCTTAAAGTGTTTGGCTATGAGTGTTATCCATTCTTAAAATTTTACAACAAAAATAAACTATAATTTCACACCTTTCTAAAAGAATATAAATAGCTAGACAAGTGATTTTCATTAAGGATTATTTTCCCTTTCCTTAGAACATTTCTCCTCATTTAAGATAAATAACATTCCAACAACTTCTTTATCTTCCTACAATATGCATAACAAGTTTTCTAAGGTACTGAACACATTTTAGCTCTGGAAGAGGAAGGTCTTAACATAACCATTATAATAATAGCTAAACAATCTTCTTTTGAAAATCTTAAACTAATGATACCCCCTTCCCACATGTCACTTTAGACATAAACTTGTTCCTTAACGTAAATTAGATCACTTTCAAACTCATCACCATAACCATAGAGTCCTCCAAAAATTAATTAAGCCATGCCTAGTCATCTAATGATAACCAAAAGTAAAGCAAAGATATACAAATCTAAAATTTATATGATAGAATCCTCAAATGATTCTTAATCTAAAGTTCTAAGTAGCAAAGCTGAAGCCTTGAGAGATTCCAAATGAAATGAGGTCATGCAGCAAGAATATAATGCCTTGATCATGAATAAAACTTTGGGAAGTGGAACCCTACAAATTAGACTTGAAGATTGTTGGAAGTAGATGGATTTTTAAGGTTAAAAAGAACCTAGATGGAAGCATATAGAAACACAAGGAAAGATTGGTTACCAAAGGTTTTCATAGACCCCTGGGATTGATTTCTCATAAACTTTTAGCCTAGTTATCAGAACACCCAAAGCAAAAATCATACTAAGCCTAATAGTTTAGAAAAATTGGCCATTAAGACAAATTGACATTAACAATGCCTTTCTATATGATGACCTAAAAAAGACTATTTATATAAAATCAACCTATAGGGTTCATCAACGCATAATTTCCTTACCACATATGTAAATTAAAAAAGACCTTGTAGCGCTTGCTATGATAAACTAAAGTTGGCTCTTCAAAGGTGGAATTATACAAACTCGAAATCCAACTCCTCCATCTTTTACAAGTTTGACAGCATAGGTGTTATATTGCTTTTCATCTCTATTGATGATATGATCATAACTGGAAGCAATCAAAAACATATTGAAGAAGTTGTGAAACATCTCAAACAATTATTTGCCTAGAAAGACCTGGGAAATCTAAGCAATTTCTTAGACTTTGAAATTAATAAAACACTAGAGAACTTCATGTGTCAAGCAAAGTATATCAAAAACATCTCAATAAAACTAGCATGGTGAATTGCTGAAGTGCTTAGACACCTATGGCAGTGGGAACAAAGCTTAGTAAGCTGAATGGATAACCTTTTGAAAACAAAACCTTGTATAGCTTAGTGATTAGCACTTTTCAACATGCAACTATGTCTAGACCTAAAATTTCTTTTGCTATAAACAATTTAAGCTAGTTTATCAGTGAACAAAGAAACTTAGACCTAGTTGCAAAGTTTGCAAGAGAGTACTGAGATATTTAAAACGAACAATTGAATATGGTATGGTCTTCAACAAAACAGAAAACTTAGACCTAGTTGGCTTCTCAAATTCAGATTGGGCTAATGATAGGAGGTCCATGAGTGGGTACTATCTATTCATGGGAGGCAAATTGATCTCTTAGAGTCGAATAAATGACAGGTGGTAGCAAGGTCTTGGTAGTGCTGAAATGAGTTGGCTTAAATCTCTCCTAATTAAAATGAAAATTCAATTCAGAATTCCTGCAATCACTTAGGCAGTGTTAGTGCTCTAGCAGTGGCAGAAAATCCCATCTTCCATGCTAAAAAAAACATGTAGAGATTGACAGTCATTTCATTCATAACAAGGTTGTCAGCAATTGACAGTCAATCCTCTATGTTCCTACTGAAAGCCAAGTACCTGATGTATTAAGCAAACCCCTCAACCAGGAAATATTTGCTTTCTTCAGAAGCAAGCTTAAAGTAGAATAAGGAAACTTGAGCTTGACAAGGGAAATTAAAAATGAAAAGCAAATCAGGCCCAAACATTGCAACTCAAGTCCACAAGCTGAAGCCCATGGTCAATTTTCTTTCCCTCTCAAATACGAACAATACGGTTATTCTAGCAGACCACCAGTACAACCAAAGCATAGCAGACACCTCACAGCAGGCTCACTCTCCTCACGTCTGCATTGTCTAACTTCTTTCTTTTAGGTCTCCTTGTCATTTAAGTTAAATGCTCTTGTTGCTCAAGTCATTGTTATATATATTCAGCTTAGTTTTCCTTGTAAAACTCATAAGGTTGCATTGTCATTTTATACCAATCTTGATAATGAATACAAGCAAAATACTTTGCTCAGCTTTCTCAGCTCTTCTTTATTTTTAATTGTTTCTTCTTTAAGAGTACAACGTTCATTGTTGACTTAGATATCTAGGCTACCAGGATATTTCTTCTTTCTTATGACAGAAATTGCTTTAGGTTTATACTCTATGAGGAAACAAATCGATGTCTGTAGAAATTTTCAGAGCCTGCAAGTTCTACTGTAAAAATTAACCTTGCTTGGTACGTTGCCATGAAGTAAACCTTGTGAGTATATGAGAAACTGCTCTGTAATGTGTCAATAGGCTAACTCTAACTAAGATGGTATTTCATATTTAAGTTGATGTGTGCTATGAAGATATGCCAGCAAGTTCCTAGTGCATGTCAATTTCTAATGATAAACACAAAAAAATAGAGATAACCTCTGTGTCCATGTTCATTGCTTTAAATAAGGCATCCTCACATACAAGTTCATGCTGCAGTTCTTTCACCTGAATAGCAAAGTAAAATTGTTTGAGTCAGAAAAGAAAATCAAGAGAAAAAGAGCTACTTCAAAATAAAAAAATCTTGTATCTATAGTCCAGATTCCAGAGTTACTTTTTCCCTTCCTAAATTAAGCTCCTGTAATGTAATAAGAATGCAGTCAATATCACTAAGAACCATCTATTTCAACCAAAAGAGACTACCAAAATACAATGTGTAAAGTAAACAGTCCGCTAGAATCTTACTGTTAGATTGGGTGAGATTCCAATTCTGCAGCTGTAATTTCTGAAGGTTGGTTCTCAAGTTCTGCAACTCATTTTTGCTCAATTCAGTGATTTTACTGATCACTCAGAATTAAGAAAAACCAACTTATCTACACATTGGTTAAAAGCAGTAGAAAAAGGAAGAAATATAATTTAATTATTATGTTATATGCTGTATTAATTGGCAAACAAAAATTGTAAGACTTTCACCATTCGACTAAACCAGATAGTTTTACTGCTAAGGTAATGGAACATTTTATTATTTGACTGTACCTCAAAAATTGAGAGCAACAAATGAACATCAAGTCACTTCAATTCTTCCCATATTTTCTTAGCAACTAAAGAAGATTAATACAAAGTATTAAACTGAAAACATAAATAAAAAGAAACAGAGCAATGGAAGGATGCTTTCCTCAATAAGTTTCACCAAGGTCTCTTTTCCCGTTCACATGCTCAAAGTAGAAAATCCAATTAAACTAAAGCAGATTCACAGTAAAGAAATAAATAGCACACTATTTAAGCAATACTAAATAAAAACTAGAGTTAACTGACCAAAAATCACATTGAATTAAAGAATTTAAAGGAAAAGAACCAGACCGAAAATAAGAATATTACTCACTGAACTGATTGAAAACTCCGTTAAGTAATTAACCCATATCGCAGTGATAAATAACTTAGAAAGAGAAGAATATCTAGATACAACTATACCATAATTAGTTGTTTAACAATGTCTCCGGAGGCTGGAGAAACTTGAGATTGCTTTCTTTCTTCGTGGCTCGATACTTCGGGTTGTGACTGCGAATTTGTGATATTAGATAGCCTTTTCCTCACTATGCTACCGAGAGTCGATCTCTTAGCCATTCTTTCACCTTTCATGTTTTCCTTTGTAGTGGAAAACCCTAGCTCAAATCCGAGAACTAATACGGGTAATTGAAAGTTCCAAGTCCACGAGAAATGGCGGAACCCAAATGTAAATTGACAAGCATGTGTATAAAAGACCTATGACTGCAAAATCCACTGGAAATAGAAGCAAAGATGCGCAAAAAAAAAAAACAATCTTTTTTCTTTTTTCTGAAAATCTATATTCTTGATTGTTGTCTGTCCCCGAAATATAGATTGGAATCTGAAGAGAATGAGAGAAAGAATAAATGGAAGGAACAGAAAAAGAAGGGAAAAGAGAAGCGAAACGTCTTTCTAAAGGCAATGGGGATGGGGGTGGTGGAGGTTCGGATTACTAACGGCTTCCCGAAGCTATGTTCCCATGTTCAACAATGGTATTAGACGATCCGAATCTAATTTTTAATTTTCGAACCTCGTCTGAGCCCATCTCTTTTTAGAGGATTTTAAGTTCGCTTGAGGGTCCATCCAAATTCATTAATATTTACACCTTTGCATTCACATGACTTTATTATATTTATATGATGATACAAATATGACCACCCATCTCATAAAATGAACTTCTATATGATTTGAACGTGTTTCGTTATTTGCAATACAATTTATTAGAAAAATAATAACATTTTAACAATGGTTATCTCAATCATTTTCAAATCTAAAATTTAGATTCATATATATTGAAGAAAGTTATAGAAAGCAAGTATTTCAAATAAGGTTGATGTGAAAATTCAAGAAGTTAAGCAATTGGCTCAAGTTAGTAGGTTTTGGGTACTGTTTGGCAGAACTTATAGAGTTGGACAATTTTGAACTAAATTGAATGAAATCAATAGTTTGAACTAATTTAAAAATTTATTAGTTTGATTCGGATTTGAAAACAATCAAACCAATAATTTAAATTTTATTTTAAATTTGCTCTAAATCATAAAAACTAAACCTAACTAGTATATTTTCAAAATTTTAAAATTTTACTAAGTTAAATTTTTTTTATTGGATATCTTGCGATTTTACAGTAGATTCTAGTATACTACAATAAATCATATAACAATAAAATAAAATTTTATCATAAATTTTAACCTTAATTGTTTACTTTCTGGGTTAAATATAATAAATGGTATTAAAAAATAAAAATTAAAAATTATTTTTTATTTAAAATTGGTTGTGCACTACAACAGGGCAAATGGCAAAAGAACTTGTGCGCTGCAATAACATAATTGGCTTTTGCTACTTATGCATTATAATATTTTTTTAAAATTAAAAAATATAAATATTAAAAAATTCTATTTAAAATAATAAATTGATAAATAAAAATTATTTTTAACTAAATACAATTAATTGTATTTGAAAAATAAAAAATTAAAGCAATTTATTTAAAATTGGTTGAAAGTTAATTTAAAGTTTTTAAAAAATTAAAAAAATAGAAATATTTTAAAACCACTACTCACTCACGATGTGGTATTGTGCACTTGTGCATGGTTTACAAAATATTGTTCATATATTTTGTTATTTTGTATGTCACAACCCACATCATTTGCAAGTAAATTTGGATTATAATGTATATGGTTTAGATACTTTTAATTTTATAGTCGCATTTTGGATTGAAAATACAATAGCAAACTTGTGAATAGCTATATGCCTAAAGTGGACGATTTTTAATCAATTGTTAAGCTTTAATTGTTATATTATAGTAACAAAGTTGAGTTGTGATATGATGTGTGAATATTTTATTCCATCTCTTTTGTGATATGCTTGTTTTAGTTCATTTGCGAGGACATAAGGTTTAAAGTGAAGAAAAACATCATATCTCACATCACTAACGCGTAAATTTAAATTATAACGTATATATTCTTAACTTACTAAATACATTTAGGGTTGTAAAGTTTAAAAGTAAATCTATGACGAATTATATCCTTAAAGTAAATAATATCTACTTAATTATTGGATTCTAAGTTGTTACATTGTATTTTAAGTGTGAGTAATCATGGAAGGTAAAATGATTCCAAAATAGTTTAACTGGTTAACTTGGTAAGGTTGAATTGAAATTATTTATTTATGCAAATGATATTTAAAATAAGGTCATTTTAAAATTTTTTTCAATAAAGTTATAGGTTTTGCTTATTATTTTTATGCCTTAATCATGTACAACATTTTGATTAATTCAAATCGAATTGTGCTTCGTGGTTGAGATTAGGGATGATAGCATGGGACGAATACCTCTAAACTCACATTTGTATCTACTAAAAATAGTTAATATCAAACTCGTAATAGGTTTGATATTTTATTATCAAATTTGCTTATAATAATAATAGTACTTATCGAACCCACATAAATATTTATGAATTTTTAGTAAATTTTTATATTTTCAACTATATTTGTATTATTATTAAATATTGTATTCAAATTTATAAATTATCTAATTAAAATTATAAATTTTAATATTAATTTAAAATAAAATATATAGCTCACACAAAATATATGTTATTTTACAAATTCATATATAAAATATTAAAAATTTAAAGTAAAAGTTTATAAACTTATAAATTTAAAGTAATAATTTCCAAGTTTACATTATTATTTTACACGATTATAGTTAGCACTCACCTAAAATAATTCCTATAATAGTAAATAATAATATATAAATGAAGAATAAATTTGTATAAATAGCAAAAAAAATTAATTTATTTTATTAATAATATCTTTATCATCTGAATATGTGTAATTTTTAACTTTTATTTAAGAATTTGAAGTTAATTATTAAAAAATTAATTAATTAAAAGTAATAATGCTATAAAAATAATTTAAAAACTAAATAATTGCTAGTGCCATTTTGAATAATTGTGAAATATATTTGCATTCATACTCATCCCAAACTTGCTATTTTTTTTTAATTCGTCTCAGACCAACTAAAAAGTGTATCAAATTTATCTCATGAGAATTGAGTATTAGTAAATTTATAGGTAAAATTATCATTCTTACATGAGATGGTAGATAAATTTTAAGTTTCTTCCAAGGTCTTATCGATGGTGGATGAGAATGTTTTGAGTTTAGGCAAATTTGGTAATGAGATGGAAGGCAAATTAATTAAACTTTGCAATTAAATTAATACTTAGGCCCAAATCCACAAACTAAATTAATTTAAATTGATAATTCTGGATTTGATTTGATTCAATTTATCTTTTACTATTAATTTAGATTTCAAACTAAAATTGATAATGCAGATTATGGTCATCAAAATTTCATTGTGTAACTACTGATATTTTTGAAATCTTAGTTAACAGATACATGCACTTGTACAATTCGTGAAATTTCATTCATCTTTGGCATCTTCGTCAAACAACAGCGAGTGCATTTGCTTTGTTGTCAAGCGAAGTACAGAATGGTGGTGGCGGTTGTTAAACTTCTTATTGTTTTGATGGTGGTAAACGCAATTTTAATCCTCTAACCGTCAATAATATTTGTATGACTAGGTTAACAGAAAGAATGAGCATTTTAAAAATGTTATCGTATTAAATTTAATACAATTCAATCTATTTTTTTTAATATAGTCTATTAAACATGTCCTTTAAGTATGTTAAAGGGTTTGTTTGTATATAATTATTTTTATTCAATACTTTGTGATTTTTTTATTATTATATATTACATTGCATTGCATTGCATAAAAATAAATTTTTATAAAAATAATAATTTTATTTATAAATTAATTAATATTTAACTCTTATCAACATATTTAATATGATATATGGCCAATTTTAAAAAAAAAATCAAAATTTGTAATGATTTTGAGACAGGTGCAAATAGATATCTCTAGATATTTGTCTTAAATAATTATAAATATTTAATATTTTATTTTTTGTTAGAATTTTTAGTATTGAATGGTCTCGTTATTTGCTTTTTTTTTTTTTTTTTTTTCGTCTTCTTAGAAATCCATCACTGTTAGTTGTTTCATTGCACAATTATAAAATTTGATATCGTAGTTGATGGTTTATTGGTTGTTATGTTTTACTGTTTGATTCATTTTCGTGCTGACTGATGTGATGCAGCATCACCCTTTAAGTTTTGTCTTAAGAAATAAAATGAAAAAGTAGTCAAAAAGATGGATTCTTATCATCATCATTATTATTATTATTATTATTATTATTATTATTATTATTTATATTTGGGTGATTGGATAGGAATAAATTTGATATAAGTTTAGAAACATTGCTTATCAAATATAGGTGAAAAGCAAAAGCCAATTTTTTTTTTTTTTTTTTTAACTTGCTGCTTTGAGTCTATATTGGTAACTTTGGAATGATTTCATGGATATGAATAAAAATATGTTAACTTGTGTTATATGTTATCCTTAATTTGTCGTTTTTATATACCTTTTAGCTACGTTCAAGTTTCTTTTATCAATCAATTTATGAAGTTTTATATTTAAAATTAATTAAATTTAAAAATTGAATTGTCATACGTGTTATTATAATTAAGTTATTTAATTTGTATGAAATTAAATATATAATCGATAGAATTGAAGCAAATAGAGTAAAAAGTATTTAATATGAGTATTATAGATCATATATTTTAAAAGTAAATTTATAACCGTATAAGTATAATAAAAAATATAAAAAATTTATTAAAAATTTATAAATATTTGTAATAAATTTAATAAATATTTTAATAAAATATTAAATTTATTATAAATTTAGTACAAATTTAATATTTAATTTTTTTAATAAATATAAATATAAGTTTAAGGATACCCGTTCTAAAATCGATATGCAATCATCTAAGATTTTGAGTTGCAAATCTTGTTACACAACTTACCTTCCAATGGTGTTTGTACAATTTTTTTTTTAATATATTTTTGCACTAATAGAATATAATAATAATAATAATAATAATATATAAATTTATAATTATTTGTTATTATTATAAAATTCAAAAATCTTAAAAAAATCACCAACGAACCATCCCCTGGCGTTGTCATCATCATGTGCCGTCCTCTCTTGAGGTCACGATTAATATTATTGAAATCCTCGTTAACCGATCTATCTACTGATACTATCATCATTGCTGTTCGTTCGAAGCCACCATTTGTTGAAAAATTAAAATTAAAATTAAAATTAAAATTTTAAGCACCTTCGTCAAATGACAAAGGGGCGAGTGATATTACACCATCACCATTATTTCTTTCATGGATGACTAAAGTACTCGATGGTGGGTGATTTGTTCTCACTCTCACTCGTTGATGATACGATGATCACAACGTTGAACAATTTTCGTCCTCGCATTTTGACGAAAACTAGCTTGGGAAGACGAACGTTTTAATGGTGTCAGCATTGACTTGTACAGACACCGATGACCAACAATAATCAGGTTGCAATGGTGGGTAAATGGGGTTTAATATTTTTAATAATTCCATTCAAACTAATATTAGTTTATGTACATAATAAAACATGAAATACCACAATATGAGTATAATACAATACTATACCAAATATAGTGTTGCATTAAATTTACAGTACTGCTGCAAATGCAAATTCATTCATACAAAGTAATGTGTCTGTCAGTGGTATATAATATAGTCACACGTCATATATTATTAAGTAATATAACTTAATACATTATTATGTTGTACGAAAGAGATTATATAATAATTTGTATTCCTAGCATTATTGTTAAATTTAATACAATCCAATTAATCTTATACATTTGTTTTAATATAGTCCAACACATGTTAGTAGATGAGCCTTTTTGTTTGCCACTTTTGAGTTAGAGGTGATGTATAGTCGAGCTAGCATAACATGGCACAAATTTGGCATGAAAAATAATGAGCCAACAATATATAAGTATGCTTGAGCTTAGACTAAGCTCATATTTTTTAGACACAAAATTTCTTTCTTTTGAGCGATTATAGGGGTCAATATAAAGAACCAATAATTAATTAAAATATTTAAAAATAATAAAATTACACAACAAAAATAATGAGGTAAAAATTAAATTTAGTGATATTTTGATAATTTTAATTAATTAATAATTTTTTAACAAAAATATTTAAAAAAATCGTGACTAACACAAATTATACACAAGCAAAGAAATACAAATCAAGTTGAATATTATGTGACGAACAAGAACTTGCAACGGTTGTTCCCCATGCTCTGAATTTAAAAGCTCGCTTTTGATATCGTAATTAGATTTATTTGATAAAACTATTTCTACAAAAGACATTTATGCAAAGTAATTAAAAAATATTTGTTCAAGTCCCATGCAAGCAAAGCAAGCATTAGATAAAAAACTTGAAATTTTATTTTTCTTATATTCAAGGATTTGTTTATTGCATACTAAATATTTAAAGAGATGTTTTTGTAGCAACATGACAGTTAAATAATCAATTTTATTGATATAAATTTTAATGAAACTTTAATACAAAGCTGAATGAAAATCTATTGTAATCCATATTTCTTTTGTTGTTTTGTTAAAACCGAAAGACTAACGTACTATTACCTTACTGAAACAACTTTAGAAAACGAAATTTTGGTTATACAATGTTGTACTCGAACGGGGTTCTTAAACCATCAAAACTAGAGCACCTTGGATATGCCATTTAAAAAATAACTTTAACTTACCGTTGTTCTGTTAATAATCATAATCTTAACCAAGCAATTTGGTAAATGCAACCCTGCACTCCAGCCATAAAGAACTCTACCGTCTACATAGCAATAATGCACTGAAGATCGTAATTAAAGTATAAACAACCGTACTTAGTTGTTGGCTACGAATACATTAACAGTGTAACCAAAACTTATAATTTCTGACCTTGATGTTAGGATGGATGCGCAACTTTTACATAGGTTCACTTCTAGTGCAACTTATAAACACATCCATTAAGTAGGCTTCTTCACCAAATATCCTGAGTGCAAAAATTAAGCAGCTCATCAGCTGGGCACATTCTAGTTCCAGTATTCTCTAGAACTGTACTTCACAATCGAGCTGATGCATAGCAAAATGAATAAGGGATCATAAAACTTCCAACTGCCATGCTTCAGATTTGTTTCCCAAAACACTTGCATGGAATTTCCAGAGTCCGAACATGTTTCTAGATAAATATACTGCAAGTCTGAACTTTACTGGATCTGCAATAATATGGGTAAAGACAGTAACCACATAGCAAAGATAGTTAAGGAAAATGTGAAACGACCTTGATGACTGACCAGTCATTTCACCAAATACAAATTCCACCACTGGCTTACTGAGGCATACTACTCTAGTTTAGCAACCATTTAATTTGCAGCTAATATCCAGACCCCTTACATAAAAACAGACACAGAAGTAGCACAAACAACTGTTCTCAGGCTTTCTATGTCATAGTATTTCACGCAAAATTACTTCTCTTACTTTGTCAAGAGAGATGGTTCAGAACAAAATCTCCTAGCAATAGCAGCTCCCTTTTTTGGCTAAAATGTGGCAATAGCAAATCATTGACTATTTATTTGTCCTATTTTTTGTTTTATCTTTTCTCATTGTCATAACTTGCCTTGCCTAGGGAAAAAAATCCTTTTTAAGGAAATTTGCATTGAATGATTATTTGTTGGTGGGACCTTGTAGAAGATAGGAGGCCTTATTACGAACCTGTAAGGTGGAAAGAAATTCTATAATTAGTCACCAAAATGTACTAGGATGAAAAAATAAAAAGTTTTATTTCAAACCTTTGATGCAAAAGGCCTCATATCTGTGCTAGAGATTAGACAAGAACAACTTCGAAGGTAAACACCCCACATTTCATCTATCACTGGCTTTTCTTCCAACTTTGGATGCGATAAAAGCCAGTTCTCCATCAAAAGCAAATATATATACATCTTGAAAAGATCACAATTTTTGTCTTTCACATTGATTTTAATAAGCACATTCAGGATTTCTTCTTCGCTAGTTGCCTGAGGAGAATTGAAGAAAAAATAAAAACTTGTAAGATTATGCTTAATTTGGCTTGAAAAATACATGAAATTAGTTCTCTGAAAATTCGTGGATGACTTATTTCATAAAAATTTCAATAATGTTTTGCCATAAAGTGCAGATGGTCCAGCAAGTGGATTGTATTCTAATCACATATCAATGCATTTAATCAGTTCACAGAAATTTCGTGATTTACTTCATAAAAGTTTCTATTAAGTTTTCCCATAAAGATGGTCCTGCCAGTGGATTTTATTCTAATCACGTATCAATGCATTCGCAGGGGCAAGGGGTTCATCTACTCTGATACAAGACAAATGAAGTTGCCTAGATAGGAATTAAATGTATAAAGAAAAATAAATAAATAAAATAAATTCAAGACACATTTCATCAAATTTTGACGTACATGAAAGTAGAACAAATCACTTATTAAGTTCACCTTGAACACTCCGGTGATCCTACAAGTTTAACAAAATAAATCAAGGTAACAAAAATTAGACAATTCACTCAAGACTTGTTGCGTACACACCATGAATAAAACTCTTGAGTTTTACAATCAGGAACCCACTGTATTATTCACCTATCATATCATCTTCTGTATGAGACTAAAGTTCATTTTTCACTTTTCTTAGTAAGCTAAATTCAAAGAAATCAGTTTTTGCTCCAAATTTGGAATGCACGTGTCAAGTCAACAATAAAATTGCATATTTGGTATCAATCCCAAGGTTACTAAAGAAAAAAAGACATTCCAGACCAGCTCCCTCCTGATTAGTTATACAACAAATTTGTTTCTGTATTACGCATATACATCATTTTGTGGTCATTATAATGATCACAAAATGATGTATACGCCTAATACAGAAACAAATTTTTTGTATAACTATCAACTAACAATATGAGAATGAGATCATTAATAATCCGTGTCAAAGATTAAACCTACACCAAACCCACAAATGAAAATAGAAGTTTCAAATTTATCATTTAATATAAACTAATACAAAGTTTTCTGGCTTTTAGAAGTTTGTTGCTACATTTGTATATAGAAATTGTCTGATTCTCTCTCTCTCTCTCTCTCTCTTTTTTTTTTGTTAAAACGAAGTATCTTAGATTACATTTAAGGAGTTATTTTACTAAAAAGAAGAAAAACTATAGGAATTGTCCAATGACTAAAATAACTATTGCATAACATTTTATATTTTAACTGTTGTTTAAATTACATCTTGGCTACAATTACTAATAATTTCTAAAACTCTGCTTTGAACTACTTGTCAATTTAAAGCGCTCACAATACAAAGCTCGGAAAGTTTAAAAGTGAAACTTCCTTCTAAGAAACCCTTTTTATTTTCCATCATTATTGATGTTAACTATTTGACAGAGTTAAGGTTTTTGTTTAAGTTTTGTTTATGTTATTTGAGAAAATGAAGTGCTTTTAAAATTACTTAATCAAATGCCTAATATTTCATCCCCTCCACCAGAAAACTTTTTCTTTCATCAATTATTACTAGTTTGATACTAGTAATGCACATTAACAAGAAAGCATGACAACCATCTGAAACATTTCTAAGAAAACAACACATAAGCTCGAAATTCAAGATGTAACAATAGAAGTGGTAGATACTTTTGAGTTTTGAGTCTTTATGAAATTTTCCAAGAAAAGACAACTGAGAACCTTTATCAGTCATCATTTCTTTTGCAGGAAAATTTTAACTTAATTTGATGTTTAAGTGCATATTTGAGCTACAATGAATATAGGAAATCGGTTACCTTATTACTGAAAAGGATAACAAGAATTTGATAGGCAACAACACTTCTGAGGTGCTTACTACGATTGTTTATTCCTGAAATGCAGTCTACAATTCGCAAGCAGTTCAAGTCCTTAGGAACTCTACATTCATAAAACAAAAAATCATTCAGAATGAGAAAGGGAAAGTAGAAACATGAACAGCAAAAGGCAAGTTATAGAATACAACTATTAATACAAACTTACAAATTCCAGTTTTGCCCATGGTAATTGACGCTCAATAATTCCATTAATCAAAGGCCAAATTGTAATAGAAGAGTTGTATTGATTTCAATTATTAGAATGACAGAGCTCAAACATCATTGATATAGAATGGTCTTCATACTTCTCTTGCATTTGGTTTCATACAATAAATAAATAAAGGACATGTTTTGTGCCCATGGCTTTTGCAGAAAGCCAAAATTTGATGCTTAAAAAAATAGCAATTATGTAGAATTTATATACATTATCCATATTCAGCTGACATCTAGATTTCATTGCAAAGCCAATGGGACCTTGCCAAGAACATGAAATCAGGATGCTCATGCTAAGATTTAAAGTAATAAGACATCAAAAATTGGCTGTTTTCCTCACAGTATAAAATCTAATAGTAAAAGGCAATCACCTGCAAGCAAGAGATTTTGCTATTTTGTCACAACTAGTATTCCACTCCTGATCTGTGAAGTAATTGATAGCTGAGTGCATACATTCATACAAAATCACTGACAAACCTTGAAGTTGACGGTCTAAAAAGAGACAGGCAATAAATTCAACTAACTTTTCAGCTTCCTTAGTTGAAAAGATAGACTTTTTACTCCTGCAAAGATAATGAGAATATAAATAAACTTAAAATCAATGTTTGCAGGCTTCAAGTTGCAATAGACCATTTGAGGGGCTTTGCTGTCACCAACCAAATGGCACTTAGATGTATTTGTCACATACCTTACTCGACAACAAGCAGCAATAAATTTTACCCAGGCTACAAGATTTTCTGGTGGTCCTCTACAACAAGAAACTGAAAGGAAAGCATAATAGATGCTGTGAAAAGACCAATTGTAACAAAGGTGGCAAGATAGCCTTCAATGAAAAAAGAACAAACAATAAATTGGTGAAGTTTTAAGTTCCTTTGCTTATAGTCAACATTTAGTTTGTAAGCCCTATAGAGAACTAAACCTTTTCATACCCGGTTATCACATTATATGTCAACATAATTCTACAATTTAACAGAAAAAAAAATTCTAATCCAGCAGCATTTGCTGCAATTAAGACATGCATGTGAGATCCTGCTCAACAACACACAAATCAGGTTCTCATGTTAGACACCATAATACCATGTTGCTTACATATACATTTATATATACATACACACACATTGAATGTTCAGCAGCAAAGAGGAAAGAGATGAAAAGGCTTACTAGTACTGACTGACTCAGCAGTGGATGAAAAATCGAAAGCAAATCCATATGCTACAAGGGCTTTGTGAAGTTCAGAGTAGCTTGGGTACCAATCAATTTTAGCAGGCAGTGCTTCAGCCTGATAAAGCATGATAACAGATAAAAAAATAACCACTCAGAGCCAGAGGACACTAATCATAAGGAAAACAGATCAGTCAACTTTTTAATACTTTATTCTGTTTCAAATCAACAGAATGTGGATAAAGTTCACCTCATTTTTACATGAGAGAATGGCACACCAGAACTCACATGCAGATGTCCTTAACTCTTCTTTTGATGAATATAAAACTGATAAAACAAAGGATAAGCCCATAAGACAATGTCATATAACTATCATGTGAGAAGTTAGCTATACTCACTTAGATTAAAAGTCCATTTGGCTATTGATTTTTCAACTTCACCACTTGCTAAGACCAATTTTGAGAGCCAGCCATTGACCAATAATCCTTCAAGGAAAGTTTCCCCTGCAAGAATATACCAAGGGAGCAACTATATATAATGTTTACTCATGCACATTGCTTATAGCTGGTAGGAAAGCAATATGCATTACATAAAACTCATATTTGTGCAACAAATTCATACACATGTAGTGTAATCTGTGACAAAAAAATATGAAAGAAGTATCAGCAGAAACAAACAACCTTTATCTGTAGTAAGTTCCACCAGAGTATTGACTTCATTATTTATGAAGGACTGCAAAATTGAGCAACTTCCTAGCTTAGGAAAATCCAGAGGTGGTAGTGTTTCCTGTAATTAAAAAAGAGAAGTGAAACATTCAACAAGAAAGGGTCAAATATCCCAAAAATATGATTCTATTAAAAAATTCAAACATTTTTGTAGGCATCACGCGATTAGATTGTGTGCATATTAATGTATTACACATACCTGTTTTCCAAAAACTCGTAGACCCCACTCGGAGACCTCTTCCTCAGCACTTATATCTTCCATCTACATTAATTTAATGAGAGAGAAACAGAAATAGAGGGGGGAAGAAAGAGAGAGATAGAGTTCGCATCATTGGTTACAACAAATGAAACACAGTGAATTAACAATATTAGAGTCAACGACTGTAGGGAAAATTTTAAAATGCCTGATTTTGGCAGTTATTGACAATGTTAGACAGCAAAGCTTCCATGCCATTGTCATCTTCATCAGAGTTATAGTTTTTTTTAGCCTTTGCTTGCTTTTTTTCCTTTTCAATATTTTTAATTTGCTGCTTGTAGTGATCAGTCAAAAGATCATCCAACCCAATAACCTTTTTCCTGGCAAATATTGAAAAGAAATATTTATTAACAAAGCATAATGCATTGCATGCAACTAATCACTAAACAACGAGATAAAATCAATTCAAAGGCAATGCTCAATTGGAGAGTTCACGTTTATCCCTTCATTCAATTGGAAGAAACTGAGCACATTGTTTGCTAACTGATTCTCAAAATGTCAATTCAGTCCCAAAATTTGATGCCTAAAAGTGAAAAGTGGCGGTAGTCGCCAATAGGGTTCTCAATAAACTTCAAACTTTCAATAAAAAAATGGAAACAAACAAGATCAAAACTTTAAAAAACTACCTAATATAACAGGGAAAAATGGGAAAACATCTAGTACTTCATATCACCCAAAGTTGGTTTTTTTTTTTTGTTTGGGCGGTAAAAAAGGTTTGATTGATGAAACAGAAGCATCTAGCTTAGCTATAACAAAAACATGAGATAATTATGCAAAAAGCAATATTGAATACAGTACCCAAACCATCCAAGTCGCCGAGTAGCAACATTGACGCAAGAAGAAACCAAAACCCTAAATATCTAAAAGTTATTATTAACCATAACAAAGATAAAGCAACAATTTTTCTTAAAAAATGAAAAAAAAATAAAGAAAGAAACCAGATAGCACAGCATTCAATGGCTTTAATGCAAAACCCTAACATGCCAACCGAAATCTCCAATTACAGCAACGGTGACAGCAATAAGAGAAAATCGTACATACTTTTGAGGGGATAAAACCGACATACCTTTTCTTGTTAACAGCTAGGGAAGTAACAAGAGGGTCATCGGTCTCGAAATCAAGTGGAGCATCGAAATCCATGATGAGCGGTTCTGTTTCTTTTTCGACGTGGGTTTGGTTTGATCTGTCCCTCTTCGCCTTGGTGACAAATTTGGAATTTGGGTAAAAGAAGAGAAGCGCCAAACCTGGAAGTAGAGGGACGCGATTTTGAAAAGCATTTGGCAATGATTTCTTTATTATATAGGAATTGAATGGTGTGTTTCACTGGACCAGGCCGGGTGTTAAGCCCATCTAGAACCTGATTCAGCACTGGTCTGAATTGACACATTGTTGTATGAACATTGGGGTGTGTAAGTAATACAACTGAAATTAACTGAATTGTCTTCTTTTCAAGTATTGCTATTTTTTTTAAAAAAAAAAATCATTCTAACGAGATGATACATGATTTAACACTTATTTAATGCATGATTTAATACTTATTTAGGATTCGTTTGGATTGTAATATTTTAGTTATATTTTAAAAATAAATTTTAAAAAAATATTTAATTATTTTAACTTTTAATGTGATCTTATTTGATTTTAGTAATATTTGATTTCTATTATTTTTGTTTTACAGTTTAATGATTTTGAATTCTCATCACTTCAATGCCAATCGAAACTTTAGTGGATGATAATTTCTTAAAATTTTTAAAATTATTTTGTTATGTAATATTACAGTTCAAGTAATGAACATGTTCTTTGAAATAAAATTTTTAAAAATTAGTTTTAAAACATCTCACAACTTTTTTTGTTTGTAATTTTCAACCTAATATACTTTGGAACATGTTAACTTTTGAGTCTTGAAGAATGAAAAAACACTAAAATTTTTTTGAAAAATAAAAATAATAAGTAAACGGAGACTAGTTTAGGTCCTTATAAAAAATTCTCTAAATAAAATAATAATAATAATAATAATAGAAATGGTTGGCTTTGAATTTTGAAAATTGTTATATTATAACTGAAATAATTTAAAGATAAGAGAGTGTTAATGAATTAGACAAATGCACAAGTACCTAATTCTGAACAAATTCCAAAAACATTACAATGAATTAAAATATGATCTGTATTTTTATTTATGTCATAGGAAAAAAATGAAAGTATAGCTATCCTTTCAAGTTTGTATGTTATTGATATCCAAGCCCACCAAAACATGCTATTCACTTGATTATCATATTCAATAATAACTTACACATATAATTGATGGATAAAAACATTCCTAAATGTTAACATAGAACCTTGCATTTTGCATTGCATGTGAAGTATATCCTTCAAATAATAGCATATTAATGGTTAGATTTATAGAAATGGTCAACTAATCCTAACAAAACGCCAACCTACAAACAACAAAATTCCTTCAATTATGGTGCATTTAGTTTTTGCATTATGTAGGGTAGGTTACGTACTCTACTCTGTCATATAATCCTTACTGAAATACAAAACTGAAATGTAAAATCAAGTTAAAAGTTCTTTTGTTTTGCATTTACTTTTTGCTCTTACTTTTGAGAGCAAAATGTTAAGCAACTTTCACTTTTTGAAGCTGTAAAGGTAACTAATATGATGAGAAAATGAATAGTCCATGTTTCCAATGCTAATTTGGCATTTCTTGTTATCAATCTTTATTTTCAATATTAAGAGAACAATGTCATTCACATAGATTAAGAGAACAATTATGCCTTTGAATGTCTTTCATAAAAAAAAGAAAGGAGTCATACTGACACTAAGTAAATGAAAAGCCAAGGAGAGTGGATTGAAACTGGTCAAATCATACTTACGGTGCTTGCTTCAAGTTAAACAAAGATTTTTTTAATTTGCAAACATTATAAGGTTAAAAGGTAGATATACAATAGAAAAGTTTCATGCAAAGTTCCTTTTTAAGGTCACCATGCAAGAATGTATTCTTAATATCCATTTGATGTAAAAGCTATGATTGAGATGCAATAGAAGCTAGTATTATTCATACTATGGTCATTTTGACTATTGGTGTGAAGGTTTCATCGTAGTTTAAGCCATATTCTTACTTTTTACTAAGAACCACAAACAACTATCTACATATCCAACATGATAAAACTTGATTAAAAAAATACCAACATACTATTAAGGGGTTTCATAAATGAGGGAGATGGAGCAATATCCAAGGTTTAATTTTCTTCAAGTGTAAGAAGTTTTGTTTTAATAGCTTTCTGCCATCATTCATGCTCTATTACCTATTTATAAAATAAAGGAATAAAAGTAGAAGACAAGGTGGCTTTGTTAAAGATAAAGAAAGGGCAAAACTATACCTCTATAGAATTCTATGAACTCGAGTATTATGTTTGAGAGTAATTAGTGTAATTGCTAAAATAGGATCAACAATCAAGGAATAAGTTTGAAAGAGCCTAAGAAATGTTGAAATCTAATTTGATGTGTTAGACGTGCATTATTGATACACTATGAGAGGTTTGGAAGGTAAGAAATTTGTAAAAGAGTTAGTAAGTAATGGCAAAACATAAAATGAAGTAAAAAGAGGATCATGGTGAGTGGGAAAAAATAATGATTTTCTGAAAAGATCACATTTTTAATATCTCAAATACAATGTAGATTAAGATCATAGCAAAAAAAAAAAAAAACTTTCTAATATATAGAATATCCTAAAAAAGCACAAAAATGAATTGAGCCATGACTTTTGTTCGTTCGTGTGAAAAAAGATGAACATAGCACACATAACCAAATGTACAAAGGTTAAAATAATTTGAGATGTGAATTTAAGGTATGACCAAATAACTAAGAGAAAAGAGAGACATGATTGAACGAGGGAGAGGATAATTTATTGATGAGGTGGACATATATGGAAAGAGCTTCACACTAAAACTAAGAAGGCATAAATGACTCTAATAAAAAGGTTGTAAGAAATATTGAAAAGGTGACGATTCTTTCTTTTAGCTATCTTATTTTATTGTGGGGTTGAAGGACAAAATCATTGAGAAATTATGCCACTGATTCGTAGAAATTCTTGAAATAAATAAGACATATATTCCTTCTCCTTATTTAAATGAAGGATTTTGATATTAATAGAAAATTATGTTTGAATATATGTGTGAAAAAACGTGAAATTAGAAAACACTTCATTTTTAAAATGCAAAAATTAAATCATGTGAAACAAATATAGTCATCAATAAAAATGACAATTATGAGCATGAGAAGTAACCGTTGCCATACCTTATACATCACTATGACTAATATCAAAATGTTGGACTACATTTAGTATGCGTATGAGAAATAGTAGAGTTTTGCTTTTACCAGGTTTAAACGAATTATAGTCAAATTGAACAATACTAAGAGATAGAAACTCTTTATTCCCAAGTAAATTAGAATTTAGCAAATATGAAGTACATTAGAGTTTAAATGTCTGAGACATTTATGTCATGCTCGGTAATTAATAAATAGAATTACAAATGATAAAAGATAAAGAGAAACATAAAGACAAAGGAAATTAGAGAGGAAAAAAAATGTCCTACTTTAGGCTCCTTTGTGATCATCCTACTTGAATGTTTATCTTGTACAATACAACTAGATTTTCAAATTTTTAGTTGACTATCATTATCAACTAATTGACTAATAGAAATAAGGTTATTAGTGAGGCTAAGAAAAATAAAGACAATTGGTTAGAGAAGAAGAGATATTACCAATGGCCATGATAGGTAAAGGTTAGCATCAGCTATATAAATTTTTAAATTTTGAAAATATTTGTTTACATTGGTGAAGAAATTAGCATTATTCATCGTATGATGGAAAACCCCGAAATTAAAGTATTAAAGAGGTGACATAAAGAAGGATTTACTTGAGAGTCCAAAAGTAAAGAATGTAGAAATGGTCATTTGTTAAATCATTTCAAAGATCTTGGGTTGAATAGAATTAATGGTAGTTTGTGTTAAATGTGTTACATCTACAAAATCATTAGTATTAAAAAAGTCAATTAAGATAGTATATACTATTTCAAATTTCTTAAAGGGTTGTATAAGGCATTCCTTAATGATATGCCCATCCTTTTTGTAATAATTACAAAATTTTTTTGAACAATTTGAAGTGTAATGGTCAAATCCTTTACAATAAAAACATTGAACAATACTCATGTCCTTGCCTTTTAGCTTGCTTTTGGCTATATAAGCTATAGGAATAGAGGTGGGTATGTGTTGTTTCATGATTGCTTAAGTAAGAAATGTTTCTCCTTGTTAAACAAATTATTAAGGAATGCATCTAAGGAGGGAGGATATTCTCGATTCATAAGATTGAACCTAATGCCTTCAACTTTCTATCTTAATTTCATAAGAAATTATCTTTTTTAGTAATTTCATTGTCATAACTAAAATAAGGATTGGTAACTTTGGGTTTAAAAGTCAAATTAATAGATAAAATATTACTATTAGTCAAAAGATCAAAGGTGCATTGGGGTCTTTAGAATATATATATATATATATATATATATATATATATATATATATATAATACTAATAATAAACTTAATAAAATCTTATAGAAATATGTGAACACTTACTGCATTTTAAAATAAATAAAATAAATTCAAGTGGTTTAAATAAATTATAAATCATCACATAGTCAAAAATTTGATAATTTAGATACAAATAAATAGAAATATATCAACTAACGAGCAACTTAAAACCCATTCATTTTATTTTTTATTACCCAAGCATATTATTTGCTCCTCGGTATCCACATCACATTAAAATAATATTTCTATAGAAGAAAAAGAAAAGGTAAGCAAAATCACAGTGCCCAGTAAGGATTAATAACACTTTCATAAATTAGTTATACCTAAACGTCCATATGGTTAGTTTAAAATCTTTTCTGTCTAATTTTAATAAAATCATCTATGATGCTAAAACTGAAAATTTACATTTTATACATAATATAGAATATGCAGTTAAAATAAGTATTATCAGTTTAATTTAAGCCATATGAATCAAATTTTTATAAACACGCACATTAACAATACTCACAACAAGGCCACGAAATAATATAACCTACACAGGTTTTAAATTTTAGAAACACTCTTCCATTGTCCCTTCTACCCAGGAATACTACCCTATCATCCTAAATATAATAAGAATACTCACTTATCATCCTGAAACATACTAAGGTTACTTTCCTATCATCTCATACATATTATGGATACTCTCCAATTGTCCACATTTATTTCGAATAACATACTATATTTAATAAAAATTTGAGTAACATAATGGTAAGAAATTAATAAAAATTACCTTACATACTATTCATCAAAATTATACATTTTATAGATTTTTATACCATACAGACAATATCAAAGCAAAATATTCAAATTAATATAAGTTTGACATGTCATAACTGCAAGATGTGCTATATAAATATTTTATCATAAAAATATATAACCAATTTCAAATAATTTAAATTTATTTCATATCAAAATCAAAATTATAAACATATGCAATATATTTGTATATATATTCAATTTATATTTTAAAAGAAACAACTAACTAAGTGACAAAATTATAACATTAATTGCATCGATTTACATGTGTTCTAATTCATAAGTTTGTTTAATCAATATAAGTTTATGGTTAAATTTCTCTCATCAAAACCAGTCGAATGAATATATCTAGGATCAAAAATGATGTCTAGAAGGCTCAAACAAAAGAGTTAATCAGTCATAATGAGTCTTATAGTTTTCAGCATCCTGAGTCTAACGGTTATGTCTGTTTCTTCGTTCAACATACTCTTTGCCAAATATTTAGCTGAAAAGTCACAACTTCGGTGACATTTTCAAAAAAAATTTGATGATTTTTAGGTTTAAACTTTTCAATCATTTTATTTTATTTGTAAAAGTTAATTCACCAATATGCTCAATTTTTTGATAGGAATTAAGATTGACTGAAAAATTGAGTTAAAGAATTTTTAAAATTTTAAACAAGATTTACTAGCTCATCAAAAGTTAGATTGATGTGAGGTTTATGGGGTAGAACAACAATACTAAAGAGAGTATGTGGTCTAAAATTTATAACGATTAAAGATCAAGAATGTGGTGATCAGAGAGATGGCCAAAAAAGTAAAGAAAAGGAAAAGAGTAAGGTATATTTGAAATTTTTAAAAATGAAGGAGTATTTATAAAAAAAAATTTTAAAATTATAGAATGACCACAAATTTGTCTAAAAATTATACTTAGACTATAGATATCTAAAAATCAAGCAATTTCGTCTAAATTTTCCTATAATTTAGCTCTCACCAAAAACCGACAAATAGCTACATATTTTATAATATCAACGTATTTATTTGATATCATTTAAGGCGTTATATTCATAGATAGATTGAACAGAATTAAGACTTTTAGGAGGTAGGGTAACATAGATTATAGTAGTATATTTAGCCAAAGGATTCATAAAGCTAGAATAAAAATCAAAAATAAAAAAAAAACTATTCTATTGGATAATGGATAATTTATGTTCAAGCTAGAACTGATGAGCTGTGTTGTGTTGACTGTAAATTTTCTTCAAGTAAATTCACATCTTAGCTACAATCTTGAAAAGTTAAAGGTTCAAGATGATGTTGGACTCTATAGATCCTAGAATTTACACCATGGTTTAAGCATCATTGACTTCCTAATTGCATACTCATCCTTGTCTTTATCTTTGTTAGGAGCAAGTTTGTTGCCATTAACATGGCCTTATAGATACTTGCTTTTAACAAATATCTTGAAGTGAATGCACAGGCTACGTAAGTTTTGCCATTAAAATGAATTCAAAAATCATCATGCTTATCATAAAACATAAGGCGGAAAGAAATTGATCATGAATAACTAAGAACAAGGGATTGAACTAAAGTTGTGCTGGACATGAGAATAAGAGACATATGACAATTTAGAACTGTAGCTTTGGTACCATGACAAATTTAGAGAGTTTGAGTAAAAAGTGTTTTCCTCTTACAACAGAATTCTTATTATATATCTAAAATATAAGTTGATCTTCAGCCCTTAAAATAGTTAAATTACCATATAAAAAATTTGTCAAAAGATAACCCATAGCTTGTATATCCTAATTAAGGTAAAAATAAAATATCTACAATCATAAAAGATAACTGTCAAAGCTGTACAAGGTATAAAGTTTGTTTTCTTTGAATGGTCAGCTAAAATCTTTAATATTAAAAAGATTCCAAAATATTTTAATATAGATAAAGCTCGACCATTAAGTTTTCTATTATAATTTGGTCTCTTGATCATAAAAGGATTCATTTACCCTAAAAAAAGATAATGAAGAGATATATAGTCGAAAATTATTACATCTTAATACAATTAAAACCTTATTATATTTTGCAAAATTTACCAAAACAAACATAGCTTTCTCTGTGAAATATGTTGGACCATTTATACTCCATTATCATAATTTCTATGGTAAAATATCTTATAGCACAGTGCATATAAGATATGAATTAGATTTCATATCATATTGGTTTCAAAATTAAAAAAATATTTGTACTACAATAAAATTTTGATATGTATTCTTGAAAATAATTTTTAAGGGTAAGAAACACCCTCCTTAAGGATAATAAAAATGCACCTAATATGAATGTCGGTTAAGATATTTAAAAAAAGAAAAGTGATAAAATAGCATGCACTATTGACATTTTAGAGATAGCCCTTTGAATTTAAAACATTAATTATGAAGATATTATCGAATACAGCTTGAATTTGATTGAAATCAAATCGAAAGCCCTTCTAATTTCCATAGATAAAATGGTAATGCTCCTTGAAATATAGATCGCTATAATTATAGGCCATTAAATTTAAAACATTAAACCTAACCTACACTGCACTTGCACATGAAATATAAATCACGATAATTTGTATTTCTCAAATATATACTTTAGAATCCAAAACTAAAATTTTTGTTATCATAATATATACCACTAAATTACAATACTAAATACTGGTGTATTTGTTAAAAAAGGTAGTTACTTACCTTATTAGAAAAAGAATTGATTACAAATTTAATGAATATTTTTTATTAGTTTTTATAAAAATATTTATTTATGTGTGATTTTTTAAAATTTTTATAAGAGGTATGTAATATATATATTTATATATATTAAATATAGAAAAATAAGAATATTTTAATTATATTAATATTTTAATGAGTTAATTAATAATCAAATATAAAAATTTTACTATGAAGAATTAATTTTTATTAATTTCTAAAAAATTGTATTTGCATATAATTTTTTTAAAATTTCAAGAGAAGCACAAAAAAATATCTTTTTGGTATAAATATTACTAAGCCACCTAGGCCCAATTTGAGACTCACCAATTCATAATGCATTTTCTCTCTCTTTAAACTGCTATTTTTGTAAGATGATGTTTACCATTGATCGGCGAGTAAGATTTTACATAATACTATGTATAACATAATTTTTTTATAGTTATATAACTTAATTTTTTTACAGTTATATTTGACAAAAAATAGCACCACCCTACATGTGCATGCATTATTATTAAGTCAAATGATCCACGCCCAAGCATGATGCTTATACCTTTTATGCTCCTAATCATTGATGAAATACCATCTACTAAAACAGAAGCATTAATCCTCCACTGACAACCCTATAATGCACAATCAACTGTTACCCTAACACTCTGATTCCTCTTCTTGTCTAAGTAGGACTCTTGAATGGCAGTCTTTCAACACACTCCTAAATTCATGCATTGTACTGAATACTTGACCAACCACTAGATTGATTTCCCTCTCGCCATTTTGTCTAAACAACTGCCCTCTTAAGTCCCTCGACATCCTCGCCACAGAAATATCCTTCTCCTCACCACTATTTGGCACTCAAGAATTTGGATCATCAATCTCAAAGTCTAATAACTGTCATCTTCGTCAGTGTTATAAATATCAAAAACTCCTACAACTTCAGCATCATTGTCAATCTACCCATGAAATTCACAGTATTAGCATCATCAGTACCTATATCTCCAGATTTTTGTTTATGTCCTTCTTTGTAGTTGTACCCTTCTTTACCTGCTCCAAACATCATGTTAACTGCATAGAAAAGTGCTTTGACATATTCACCAGCCCACTGACAAGGTACTGATAATGTTGGAGTTTCTAGCGATTCTTCAAGATCGGCACCTGATTCTGATGCATGAAAAGGCTGTAAGTTTGGTCCATTTGCTGGTAGAGATGGTTCGTCAAATGTGGGGTTGCCTGGTTGAGGTTGTATATATGCTTGCGTAACTTGTGAAACCATTTCTTCAACTGTAAAGTTGGCTGCTTGAGGGCTTTGATGATGTTCCTGTTCATCTCGAGGCACATGGGTGGTTTGGTAAGTTTGAAGTGACAGTGGAGATGATGGTAGCCTGTTTGTTTTGTTAAATATTAATCTTTTGACCGTTTGTGGTTCAGTGGCCGGAAGTGATTTATAAGGGAATTAACTCCAATTCGAGGTTCACATAATCAAATCTCTTACCGTAAAACATGTTAACAACATTAAGGAAATCAACATCTGTGGTCATTTTTCCCTCTTCTCCTTCAACCATGGGATGATAGCTATTAGTTTAAATTGTTGGCGTCCTATCGATGTTGCTTCTGTACTCTCTGTCGTATTATTAATAACGGTCACCAAACTCATTCATTTCATATCACATAGCCCCATATCAATTTCTTTCCTAAAAGATAGAACCACAATATTGATAAGGTCCATATTCTGGACTTGTTCAATATCAATAGTGCACAGTATGTTACAATCACATAGCATTAAAAGCTAAGACAAAATAGAAAAATAAAAAAACCCACAACAAATATAAATGATTATGCAGATAAACCTAATAAAAATTTAGATGCAACTATTACAGCTTCCAGTCAAATATTTTCATACAAACGAAACGATGTGGTGGATCAATTTTTGACAGAACCTGCACCCAATACCAACCAATAATAAACAACAAAAACAACTATTTTTTCATATTATCCCATTTTCCAGACCAAACCCGAATAAAAATTGAAAAAATGTTATGCTAAAATAAACAAAATCATAAAAGCAATGCAACCAAGGTCACAAAATCATAAAAACAATGCAACCAAGATCACAAAATGCATTCCCCGTGAACCATAACAAAATTAAGCCACATGATTTCGTGGTAATATGTAGCCCATTATTTATGTATCCACTAATCATTTATGCCCACATCATTTCGTTGAAGGTAAGACTTCTAAATCATTTCTCACACTTACATATCACAACGCGAAACTTAAATGATACTTACCTTCAAAATGCAGTATCTTCTTTTGCATGATTCATCTGGATTGCTCGAACGGTGAGTCCAAAGTTCCCCTAAAATTTCTTCTTTTGCACAATTCATCTGGATTCCGCGAACCAGTATCAACCAAGCACAGTATTTTCGTTGAAAACATTAAACCATTTCTGGTTTTTCTATGGTAAACGAGGATTTCAGGAGCTGCTGCTTATGGCGCCAAATCTAGAAAAATGGCGAGCGTACGAGGAGGCTGATGCTAAAACATTGGGCTGATAAATTTTGCTTTCTAACAAGATGTGTCAGTCTCAACTTGAAAATATATCAAAAATAGGATTCGTTGTATCACAAGAGGTAATAGTACGTTCATTTTTTTTTCTACTATTTCAAAAATTATATTAAATTTTTTTAAAATTTTTTCAAATATTATTTATTTATATTTAAAATTTTTATTGTATATTTTAAATATTATTTATTATTTATTTTATTTATTTTAATTTTTTTTAAAATTTCGTTAAACTGATTTCGAAGTTCAACACAAAAAAAATAAAAATAAAAATAAAAAGAGAGTAACCATGCCTCAATATACCATAACCAATTCCATAAAAAACGGGTCAAAATACTAATTTACCTTCAAAAAACATGATATAATTGGTGAAAACCATCTATAATATTTTTAATTTGAGGGATGGTGGTTCTTTCCTTAGTTACTGTACAAGAATAATTGTTATTTTTTAAATAGCAAAACTTTTCAATAATTTTATACTAAAACTAAGGTATTAGAGGAAACTTAAATAAATAATTACAAATCAATAGTTGTTAA
Source organism: Swietenia macrophylla (assembly GCA_032401905.1). Taxonomy (NCBI): domain Eukaryota; kingdom Viridiplantae; phylum Streptophyta; class Magnoliopsida; order Sapindales; family Meliaceae; genus Swietenia; species Swietenia macrophylla. Next base: position 4,588,207 of record CP135565.1, read on the forward strand.
TATAATTGTTGACGTGCGACCTCAACCCACAGAAACCTAAGCTCTAGAATTCTGAAACTCAAGAAGAAAACATGGAGAGAGAAGTCACCCAGAAAAATTTCAGAGAAGAATTCTTCAATTTTTTTTTTAATTGATGCTCAGTCACAATGGCTACTTTTACAAAATAAAGGCAAACCAAAACGGAGCCGTACGAATTCACAGGCCAAGTCAGCGTAATAAAAGAAAGTCTACCACAATTTATAATTTAATTAATATTATAAATTTAAATTAATTTAAAATAAAAATAAAAATTTATTTAATATATAAATAAATTAAATAAGCTAAATATTTCTATAAATTATTTAATATTTATTTATAAAATTAAATTTATAATATTTATATATTGTTAAAATATAATAAATAAATTTAAAAGTCTGAATCTATAACGCTCTTTATTCCTCCAACTTTTTTAACAAATTTAGGCAATTTTTTATAGTCCAATCTCGCACGTGTAAACTAGCCATTGCACTCAAGAAAGTAACAATTAAACTAATTAACAAACTTGCCACATCAGCTTTACATGTAACTAACCAAAAATTAGAATTAACCTCTACAATGGTAAATTCCTATGATCGTAATTTTGATGTTGTATAATAAGATGAATGTCGTATTCGTGCCTGTGAAATGTTTGTAAATAACCTAAATCTTTAATCTATTTAAAAATATAATTCTCTTCAAAATTTTCTTCTTTTTCTAACCAATCAAATATTCCTCGTAAAATTATCCACCCAATTCATTTTATCCTTTTTGTCTTATTGATATTAAAATCTAAACCTAAAACATAATAATGAAAAAAAATTAAATTAACAATACCATTCACCTTGGTGGTAAAAAAAAAATATTTTCGGTTCTTATGTTACTTAGAATTAGAATTTATTCTTTTTAATAAGGTATTTTATTTTTTAATTTTATTTATTTTTTATTTGATACTAATTCAAAAAAGTGGTGCCATATTTGTCAATTATCTCAATTTATCCAATTTTAATTTTATAAAAAAAATTTTTAAAAATTAAAATTAATTATATTAAATTATAAAAATAATAAAATATATACATAAAAAATAGAAACTAAAAAAAAAAGAGAAATATTGACAACAAATTGAGATCAATTTTTTTTTTAAATTAAGAAGTAGATTAAATTTAGTTTAGAGTGACAAATATGAAAGAACGAAAAAGATAATCTTCTATTGTTTTTCTATATTATTCAAAGGACCTACATCAATTTATGTACAACTTGTGTATATTATACACATAGAAACAAAAAAAATGGAATAAGGAAAATGAGTTGTACAAATCAAATAAATAAAGGGGAAAAAAACTAAAAATGTAAGTCAATATTATGACAACAGGTTGACAAGGAATTAGCTCCAATAATGAGTCAATTGGGAAGTTAACAGGGTAAGTCAACTTCTATATCCAATGTTCCCCGGTTAAGATGGCATGTGAAGATTTTGAACACTCATCTTGAAGAATAGTCAGTAGAAGAGATTTGCAAAAATAGATTTTGTAAAAATATGTGCTAATTATTGATTTGAACAAACAAACTCAGTGCTAGATAAGTCTGGAATGACTTGAATCTGGACAACCAGTCTAATTTGAATCACAAGTATCTAGTGAAGTCATCATACTAAATAAAGAGAGAAGAAAGTCTAATTTGAATCACAACAAGTATCTAGTGAAGTCATCATACTAAATAAAGAGAGAAGAATTCATTGAACTGGTTTAACCTTTAAATAACGAAGGACTCATATAACCCAAGATAATAATGTTGCCTTGGTTTGTCGAGGGACAGACATAATATCTTAACAAAATAGGAGATGTCAAGCATCTGATAAAGATTCTCCACCTGATTTGTTCAATTTTAAATTTGTTCTATAAGAGTCTTGGAGTGGTGGGTACTCAAAAGACCAAATTCTTCAAGTAATTTAAAGGCGTAATTTCGTTGGTTAAGATAAAAGCAATTCTTGGAGCTTGCAACTTTGATGCTAAGAAAATACATCAATTTTTTGAGATCTCTTAATTTGAAATTGCTCCTATAGTTTTTTTTTTTTTAAAATTTTGCTAATTACTTTAAGTTTATTTTCTATAGTAATAAGTAAAATCAATTCAAATTAATTGAAGTAAAGTTATATGATTTAGAACTCTCATTTTTATTGATCTTATTTTAATATTTTCTTTATTTTAGTTTAATTTTTAATTGTTTTTAATACAAACTATCTTCTTATTCAATTCATTCAAATAAAACTAAAATAATTTAACTCAATAATTAAATCCTAAATAATCAAAATAATACTTAACTTATTATTTTAATACTAAAATTTAAAAATATTATCAAGTACATTCTTAAACTCTAAAATATCTATTTAAATACTTTTAAAAATAATATTAGATGTGCTATGCCCTAATTTGACCATACATACATACATAGGTACGTACGCGTGCATGTGTGTGTGTGTGTGTGTGTGTGTGTGTGTGTGTGTGTGTGTGTCCTTCAACTTAAATTTTTTTAACTTAAACTAAGACACCAATATTGAGTCATTGATACATCCAATCTAAGGGAGCTCCTCTAATTATATGTCTACAAAATGAAACTTTACGTTAAAGAGAAATGATTTATGAAAATGTGAACATTGCCACGTAAAGCCTCGTTGTTGATTTTAAAATTTTATAGATGGGGTTTTGCATTAGGCTTACTATTTGATTAAGCTGGGCTCCTAATCTGTCAAGACCCTTTACATTGTTTCTTGTTTGAATATATTTTCCATTAATTTCCCACCCAGTTTCTGCGTTGGCCTCTTTGCATTCACATGGAAACATTTTCGCTATACCAATACTTGTATGCCTCCCTTGTGCTTCCCTTTGACGACAAGGCTGCTGCTTCTGCTTGTAGAATTAATTCTTTTTACCAATAATTCAGCAAATATATGCTTTTGGATTTCTCTCTTTAGCAGAGCATGTGCCTTGACAGCTCATACTTGAAAGCTGCAGGGCCATTGCCCCCAAAATGTTATCACCCTTTCGGGGTTTAAGGTCATTCACTGGGGGACCCTTTGCCCTTTTTTCAATACTTTCATAACTTAGGGTAGGACACAGGCCCACATTAGACGAAGTTTATAATTGTTCAACTATTTTGAGGATTTTGATGGGTGAAGAAGAAGAATTAAAGCCAGTGTATTTGTTCGGTGTTAATGTGCCAAAGGAATGTAAATCTAAATGAAAAGAGAAATGGACCTCCATGCTCGCTGCCTCTTTTGTTGGGTCAATTTCAATGTCCCCAGGATTGTCTAGAAAGGGAACCCTATAAATACCAATACAATTAGTGGATTCGAGCCCAAAAAATTTCTGTTATACGTGGTGGCCTCTGCGTGTTCGCTTTTCTTTAAACAACCAATAATGCTGGAATCATTCATTCTTGCTTGGTACCATAACCGTCATAAGCATATCATCGAGTTGAAGGAAGTCGAAGATGATGTTTAGGATCAAAATTCAAACTATCAATTGCAATGACAAACGATGATGCTAAAGTCTTAATTATCTTTCCTAAACATTTTTCTACGTCAAATTTATTTGTAGTTAAGCTTTATAACGATCATTAATCAGCCTTTTTAATCACGACTACTTTTCTTCAATGAACCAAATCGCCTCTTTTCATTTAATGTATATACAGTACAGCAACATATTAAAGTATATGCTTGTTTCTGCAAATAGAAAATTATAAACACCTGGGCGTGTATGTTTTCCTCCTGGATTATGATTGAACTAAGTGACAGAAAAGTCCTGAGGATGTTGGATCCTACTGTCATTTTCTTTTTACCCCGAGAAAATGTTCAAAGAAATGTTGTCATAGGTGGTAGCCTATAAGAGGGGCCTTAACGTGATAGCTCAACAAGCTTTACTGTACACTTTTAATTTTGAGTTGTCACTGTTCGTTCTCATGTGTAACTCATTGTTGTCACTCCCCTTCATTGTTGAATTTTAAAAGATTTTATGAATAAATGATTGCACTGCTAAGAATGATTTTATACCAAAATAACCCAATAAAGAAAGTTATTTATTTATTTATTTTACATAAAGAAAACAGAACAGGCATAAACAGAGGGCAAACACCAAAGATAGTTACAATTATAACTCATATCTAAACTAAAAAGAGAGCCCCGTAAATAATTACAGAAATGATGAGATAGAGATTACAGTCCAAGCTTTGTGAAATGAACCATGAGTTTGACTTTGGTCAAGCGAATAAGATAGATAATGGGGCCAGTGAAATAATTCATTGATTTTGGTTTTTGCTTTGCGTTTCAAATTGAAATGAATGCTTCCCCTTTTAGGATACACAAGTTACTGTCCACCGATTCATTGCAAATCAATGCACTGCCACATCCTGTGAACATATTTAAATATTTGTAAAATTACAGTTGTTTTTAGACAATTCAAAAGATTTTTATGTTTGTTTCATAGTGATAAGAATCCTGATTGACATGAAGTTCTGCCCATCCACGTTAAATTATTTGCCCGGGTGGCTTTTAATATGTTATTCTTAGGAAGTGGGATGAAATGTTATCAACATTGATTATTCGTATGAAAACAACGTATCAACATATAGGTATGCTGGACCTGAATTATCTCGTCATGATCATCTATCAAACAGTCAAGATCCCATTAATTCAATTCATGAAAGCACCATTTTTGGGGTAAATTTTTCCAAAGCAAGAGAAAGAGAAATGAGTCCAATGAAAAGATTTCTTCGTAACGAAGCACTTTGAAATTGTTCGGTTGGCATGGCTTGCCTGTACAAATACAATGACATTTAATTATGGTACTTGTGTTGTGCGTCCACAAGTTCCACTAACTTCATCCATCAAAGGGGAAACTCACGCGTGTACTGCAACTAATCCTGGAATTGATCACGATTACAACTTAATGACACCAAGCATGATGGCTCCGGGTTGGGTCTTCTTCTTGCCTTGCCTGCTCACGTACGCAAATAACAACTTGATGATAACTACTTGTAACCAAATTCTCTAAACGTCATCACGTTTTATCCTGAATGAAAATTCAACATTCTATTCATCCTGCGATTAAACATAGACGGCTATCTTGACTTGGTTGGGTTTGGGTAGGTAAATTACTAGTGTTTAATTTTTTTTTTTTGAGTAAATTACAAATTCGTCACAATAATTACTTCCAACACCATTCAGCATTTACATCGTAATTAAGGTGTCTATTAGTGAACCTATTGCCTTGCCACTAAAGTTTGTTTCTGTTTCCTACAAGCAATGAACGCACCAACAACTTGCCGTATACGAGACTCTTCAAGGTCCTAGGCTGAATGACAATTATCAACCGAAACTTTACAATCCCGTTCCCCACCCCGCGCCCCGGCCCCCCTCCAGCGTTCTTTCTTTTCTTTTCTTTTCTTTTTTTTTTTATATATATAATCATAGGGATATTCTTGAAAAAGATTAAGCCACTGTGCAATGTTATGGGTGATCAAATAGTATCGCTTCTGAAATTGAGCTGAGAGACATGCCGTGTCGACACAAAGTCAACAAATTATTCTATCCCAAAGTGGAGAGATCCTTCGTATGCATGGTCATGGACCAGTTCCACTTCCTGAATTCTCAACTCTTGAGTTCTTATACTTGTTGATTTGCATTTTTATGGGTTGCGTGAAATTAACAAACTAAGCTATCATCATTCTAAGCAAAAGACAGAGCAAAGTTGCTTAATCCATGACACTTACATGTACGCACGTTTCTTGCTCTACACATATCAGATTCTAATTCCAAAAACTATACTTATTTTATTTGAATTGAATTCAAGTATTTATCATTGAATACCACACAGGAGCCTTGTCACAGTATTATTATTATTATTATTATTATTATTATTTAGTTTCATAAAGTGATTATACCCCTTTATGTAACTTTGTTGAAGGTAGAACACTCCGCCCATTTTGTTTCCCAGAAAATAAAAATACAGCTGTACACTGTAATGCTATCCATATTTAAGAACACAATTAATATTATCACCCAACAAGTGTTTGACGATAATTGTCTCAATGAATCTCAACCGTTCATGACACGTAATCTACGGACCAACTCACTTGGCTAACCTGCTCCACAATTAGAAAATTCTTCGGTCTTACGTTTTGATTAAAACAGACAGTTGTCGAACACGATGTCATGTTCATTTATTCTATTTTTAAGACAGGCTTAGCATTTAATACAATAATACCAGAAGGCAGCAGCCACCAGTTTTACCATGAAGTACCTAGCACATAGCTCTCCAAAGCTGAAAAATCATGAAGGGTGTTTCAGTCATTTAAGCATTGGAAAATTTGATTGGACCATAACCAGCATAGAAACCGATGCTTTCTTCTCCCTCCGTTTCATTATGCTCCGTCACCATGAGACCTCTCTGCTATTTCCTCTCTGTCTCTCTGTTACAATACTAATTTTTTATCAAATTGTTTATTTCTTTGTTTGTTTTATTAGTTCAATATTTTTGGTGCAAAGATGATGAAGCACCAACAAACCCACATCTTCTTCTATCACTGTACCTTCGTCTTCACTTCTTCACAAACCAGAAACTGAAAGCCCCATCTCATCTGCAAATTAAACCTATCAACCTCTCAAAAGAAATCAAACTTTTCTCTCTGGGTGGTTTTAAATGAGATGGAAGAGCTCAAAAGACCCATCAAGAGAAGGGGATTCTATGTCAAAATGAGGTTACTGCACAAAAATGGAAGGCAACAAGAGAAGAATTCATGCTTCAGATATTACAAATGGATTCTTTGGATTTCTCTAACACTTTATTTCTTCAGTTCTTATTTCATCAGCCACAAGCCCATCCCTTTGTCTAAAACTCATTTTTCTAACTCTAAATCTAACCTTCCCTCTCGAGCTCTCATTGAATCCGTCAACACAACAGTTATACTGCAACCCACAAACAATAAAGGTCTCAAATTTAGTACTTCTCGTAATGTTGTTTAACTGTTTCAATAAAGTTTACACCCGAGAAATCCTGTAAAACTGATTTTTTTCTTCTGTATTTTTACAGGGTCTTTACAGGATTTGAAGATATATGTATACGAATTGCCATCTAAATACAATACAGACTGGCTTTCGAACGAGCGCTGCAGCAACCATTTGTTTGCTTCAGAGGTTGCAATTCATAAAGCATTGTTAAACAGCGACGTACGGACATTTGACCCGTATGAAGCTGACTTTTTCTTCGTTCCTGTTTATGTGTCCTGCAATTTCAGCACCGTTAATGGGTTCCCTGCCATTGGACATGCTCGCTCTCTCATATCCTCTGCTATTCAACTTATCTCGTCGCAGTACCCGTTTTGGAACCGGACCCAAGGCTCCGATCATGTCTTTGTTGCCGCACACGATTACGGTGCTTGCTTCCATGCCATGGTTAGAACTTGTTGCTCTCTTCAAAACATTGAAAATGCTTTCCAAATTTTGAACATAAATAGTTCTTTTTTCAGGTTTTTTTTGATAGATTTATGACTGTTGTGTTTTGTAAAGGAGGACAGAGCCATTGCTGATGGGATTCCACAGCTTTTAAGGAAATCTATTATATTGCAAACTTTTGGTGTCAAGTATAAACATCCATGTCAGGAAGTCGAAAATGTAGTAATTCCACCCTATATTTCAACGGAAAGTGTACGGAAGACTCTGGAAAAAGCTCCGGTGGCCGGCACTCGTGACATTTGGGTTTTCTTTCGGGGTAAAATGGAAGTACACCCCAGAAACGTCAGCGGACGATTTTACAGCAAGTAATAGTCTTACTTGTATCTTGCTAATCAAAGTCGTAATCATCGTGCTTTGAATCCTTTAAGGTTTCATATTTGCGTATTTACCCTTGGTTGATTGTGATTATCAGGAAGGTGAGAACGGTCATATGGAGAAAATACAACGGCGACCGGAGGTTTTATCTTCAAAGGCACAGATTCGCCGGTTACCAGTCAGAAATTGTACGGTCGGTTTTTTGTTTGTGTCCTCTGGGGTGGGCCCCGTGGAGTCCTAGACTGGTTGAATCAGTTGCATTGGGGTGCGTGCCGGTAATAATTGCAGATGGCATCCGGTTACCCTTCCCCGACGCTGTTAAATGGGCCGATATATCGCTTACGGTGGCTGAAAAAGACGTGGCAAAGTTGGGAATGATCCTTGAACACGTGGCTGGCACCAATTTGTCTAGCATTCAGAAGAATTTGTGGGACCCTGATGTTAGAGGGGCCCTACTTTTCAATGATCAAGTCCTGGAAGGAGATGCGACGTGGCAGGTGCTACATACTTTGTCTCAGAAGTTAAACAGGTCGTACAGAAGGTCAAGGGTTTCAAGCCAATAAGGAGCTGCCACGAAGTACGCCTGATTAGACTATGAGTTTGCCAGCTGAGATACTGCTTCACCCACGTGGAGGCGTTTGTACGGGCAACAATGGAGAACAGCTGGATTTTCTCATCTTTTGGTTCTGGGATCAGAGGATGGAATTTTTATGACGTGGTGGGGACCACAAAGATCAGAGAATAGATTTTTGGAGATTTAGGATTGCATTTGATGGGAGTACTGGCTGATGTGGCTTGCGGTAATTGGATCTTGGTGCGATTGAAATATTGCGACCATACCTTGTACATGTAAAAGAGAAATTGTTTTTTTTTTTTTAACTTTTTTTGGGCAGAATAATTTGAAATAATAAGACACGTATAGTTGGCTCTTGTCATGCTGTCTTGTAAAACCGGAATTAACATTCTGTACATACTTAGAATCACTGTTTAGGAACCTCGACCTTAATATCACACATTATATTGTATAGGCTTGTTTATTTTTTAAATTATGACATGTAATTATCTATTATCTAAATAGATAATAGAATATGCTATAAATAACAATTATTCAATAGTATTGATTACAAAAAATACAGTGGGATAAAAAAGAATTGGAAAAGGTAGGTAATGGGTTGGTGGAGCGAAAATGGCATTAAAAGTTTCATTGAATTTTGGGAAAAAGTGAATATTTTTGTGCAAAAGGCTGCAGGAGAAGGGGTAGTAGTAGAAGGGGAGACAATGTTAAAAGACACGACACAGTGACAGCTTAGTTGTGTCAGAGCTTGGAATATAGGAATAGGATAGCGCGAGCTGCGTCAGTGGTCGCGGATTCTCTTAACAGGCAAAACAAACCGAGCCGAGTCCTTACCAGTTACTAATTACGACTTTCATACCAGAGCCGGGGAGTGGAAGGGAGAGCACAAAACATTTACGGCGTGCGAAGTTCGTGGTTTCCTTTTCATTTTAGTGTCAGCCGCTGGCAAATGACCCTCCGTGTTTTGATTATTTAATGGGTCAAATGGGCGGTTCTTAAGAGGGCGGTGCTCGCTGCCGTGCTACTGTTTTTCATGGACTTTAGATGATTAATTTATGTAAAGAAATGACTTTTGTACATGAAAACCAAAGGCTTGTTTTCTTTCATTTCTTATTTTACAAATTTTTAAGCGTTGACTGTTTGGTTATGTTTTCTGAAATTATTTATAATTTCAATACTAAAAATGGGAAAACTTTAATCCGACCTGCCAGATTCCAACCAGCGACCTAAGGATATGCTGCCAGATTACTACTACAGTCCTCCGCTCTACCAACTGAGCTAAGGTCGGTCTGACGACAGAAGCGATTTATTTATGATTTCATAACATGAGCAATACACGTTCAAAAATTTCCACAGTAAAGCAGAGATCCGAGGATAAATTTCAAATTTGAAGAGAATGAAGCGTTCTATTATTTTCATTGAATTAGTTATACCATTTATGAACATAATATTGCAATTAAAGGGAAGAAAAAAAAACAACCTATTTGATATTAATTTGTCTTTTACACATCACTAGTGGTTGTTCCATTAATGCCCCGTCTCTACTCTAGTGATAATGAATTGAATATTATCACTAGATTGGAAAATTGGCATTAAAAGGCTCACTTATGATGTGTAAAAGTGCTCAGCCACCAAAAATTCTTTCAATCATTCATTATAATGTTTAATTGGATAAAAGGTGTAGTTTAATAGAGACAATACATGGATTCAATGCATATTATATGCTTAATTACAATTCTGAACCATATCGGGCCATCCGAAGGAAGAAAAGGTTTTATGCGCTGGTTTTATCTCGTACAGGGAACCTGCAGAAGTAGGTAACCAAATCTTATGGGCCAGCCGGGTCCGGGCATTGTAACTTCTTTCCCGACATTAAATGTGGAAAAAGGATATTTCTTGGCTTAGTAGTTCTATCATGCCTACTCTGCACAAACTTATCCTTACAAAACATGCAATAGAGTAATATTATTGTCATGTATGTTAGAAAAAATTAGAACTTGCAAGGTGATGCCAGTGAACAAGAGCAAACTTGCCGTAGATAAAATAAAAAAATAATAAACATTAATAATATAATACGAAGGGAAAAGAAAATAAATTTGAAAATAAAATACTTAAAGTCACTTTATAATAATTACTTTTCTTAAATCGTTATTTGTCTCTGCTAAGTCAAATTAAGTAAATATATCTTTAGAATAAAATAAAGTACTTAATTGTTTACTTGTATTGACGAAAGTAAACTTAAATATTATAAGTTTATTAATAATTAATATTTTATTTTTATAAATAAATAAAACAATGTAAGTTTGATACAAAAAATATAAAATTTAATGCAGAAAATTTTTAAAAGAATGGTAGAAGAATATAAAAAAAATTTTAAAAATATATATATATTTTTAAAAGTCATTGCATTCCTTTTATTTATAAGTATGTGTACAATTCTTCGTAACGATATCTCTATTTATAATATTTCTTCATTTATATTTGTTATATTAAATTTAAATTTAATCAAAGATTAAACTAAATCAAAATATAAAACAAAATATTGAAAGATCATGTTTATTTAATCTAAGTCGCGACCTTAAAAACTCATAGTTATAGCCTTGTATAAATAGCCCATCAAATATCTAAAATAAAGAGTCAGGCACCATAACCTTGAAAAATTGGTGCCATAGCTCTAAGTCAGAGAGTCGGACACCGCGACCTTGAGAAGCTAAGCCACTGAGCCAAGGGCTTCTGATTTGTAAAGTATCCACACATATATACTTTCTTCATGCATTATTATAGAAAATCTCTAAAAATATATTTATCTTTTTGTAAAAGTAAAATAAATAAATTTTGTTAAGGGTGATATACAAACACCTTTCCTAAATTCAAAAAAATGGTTACAGTGGTTTATTAAGATAAATATTAAAAAAAAGTCCTTTATACTTTTCAATATTATATTTTTAATCCATGAAATTTTTAGTATAACAAAATAAACCCTAATAAATCCTCCTTACTAATTTTTAATAATATTTGATTATTTCTTAAAATTTTAATTGTATACAAATAAATATGCAAATAGCTCATATTGTTATTTTTATTCAAAAAATTAAAAGCATTTAATCAAAAGTTTATTTATAAAAAATTAATCACAATATATAATATTTTTATTATGACTAAATATAAAAAATTAAATAAACACATGAAATATGATTATTTTATAATTCAGCATAGTTAATCAAACTAATTATTTAAAATTTAAAAACTAAATGAATTATAAGATAAAATTATTTTACAATTCATAATAGCTAATTTTAGTACAATATTATAGTTATGCCTTTCTCTAGTCATAATATTGAAACCGAACTATTCTTATTCACGTGAAAATGTTATAATTTAATAGAGGTGTAATTACAAAAATTATTATTTTAACTTAATTATTTTTAATTCAAGTGACATAAAAGTTGATAAGTTGATTTCTGCATTTTATTCCTGGCATCAAATAGCACTTTTACCAGTCACATGATGCAAGCATAATTAGAGATTTTAAAAATTGAATAGAGAGCTTGGGTTAACAAGAATTGAATGTTTTATATTTTTTAAATTGATTAACATAGAATATTGTTATTTCATTTAAAAATTCAAATATTCAACAAATTTTTGTATTTGATTTTGTAGATCTATTTTATTTTTTAATATTTTAAATAAGAATAAAATTTTTTTTATTTTAATAATTTGTAACTAGTAATAAAATAATTTTATCACATGTGTTATTTAGTTTTTATATTTAATATAAGTTATAATATGAGTTATTAGCATTTATTCATATATAATTAAAATTTCAAGAAATAAATATATATTATTAAAATATATAGGGAGAATTTACTAGCGTTTACTTGTATATATATATAATTAAGTTTTATGTATTAAATATAAGTTATTAAAATATATAAAGAATTTTTTGATATTTATGTTAAAGGACCGCGGAGGTATCCCTAACTTTTCCACGTTAAGGGACGTCTTTTGAGTGCTGTAAATAGACCGGGTATCTATTTGGGTTTTTTTTTTTTTTCAATAAATTTAAGAGATGTATATGTTAATCTCCCATTCTATGGAACATGGGACAATAATACAGGTGTACATGAATAAAGTTTATTTAACAATTTATGTTTCTTTTATTATTATTGTTATTATTATTATTATTTTCACATTTATGAAGTTAAATTTAAGGTGGTGGTAAACCTCTCATTTAAAAATAAAATCTTAAGAACGAAGTGTCTTAAAGAAAAAGAATCTAACATATATACTCTGGACAATTTCGTTGTGCATGGCATCGAACTGGTTCATGCATTGCATTGTCTTCCGAAAGCACCTAAAAGATTCTTATCATGAATATATATATATATATATATATATATGCTTGCTTGGATAGGACACATCATGGACTACCAACAACTTCCACACCACATGGCAAGCAGAGCTGCTGCTCCTCAAGAACAAACCAAAGCCTTGTATACTTATACAAGAAAGCTAGGACTGATTATTACTTTTCTTGGATTTTTCTGCCAAATTATTTCTATGCTGTATTATTGATTGTAAAATCAACGTTTAATTATACAAACCTACTTTCCCAGCCAAAACACAGATGCCCCACTCCAATGCAACTAATTATTACATAACATATGAGGTAAGGAACCCATGACTTAATCGGGCTTCTTCCCTATAATTAATGTATGTATTACATGTACATGTAGGTAGATGTGTGTACGGGGTAAGTAGTACAGTCTGAGTGAAATTAGCGTTACAGAACCATAGAAATATAATTTGTGTCTTGTAATGATATTAATTTAGTGTTCCATTCAGAATTTATAAATAAGTTAGACAGGAGGACCTCCTAGATGACAGTGGACCGACCAGCATTCACGAGCGCACCTTATTTTCTAGGTGAAATATCAGAGCTTAGACTCATCGATTCTACTCGAGACAAGCAAGATTCACAAATTAGCTGCTGTCGCTGTTTGCACTATTTGATAGTATAGGAGGACCCTACGCCATTTCCTCATTCTAATGAGTGCACTTCGTTTACTGAATACGAACAAACATTCGCATCAACCTTAGCTTTTCTTTCTTTGCATTTGTAGGGGCAAGTCACAACTGAATACAAACATTCGAGACCCATCTTTTATGTCTCCCAGGAACTTTTATTATTATTATTATTATTATTATTATTATTTTCTTGGTTTGTAAAAAGGCACTTTCAAATTAATTTATTCCTACCAAACAATACATAATAGATAATAAAACAACAAAGACGACGAGACATTTCAAATCTTGGAGGCTTGTACGCACAACTACTCTTACTCCTTTTCTTGGCAAAAGTGGAAGGAGCCCGTCTCAAGACCCCCCAAAAACACATTGTTTGCAACACAGCTCACATATAAAATCAAACAAACTTGAGAAAGCATACAATCACGCATATAACCCAAACCCTAATAATTAACACTCAGGTATTTGGGTATGGTCTCTCTTGGGATCTTGGCAATAGTCATAAACCAAATAGTTCCTTTGCACCCACTGCATTGCCGACACTTGTTGTCGGCTGAGGCCGCCATACCCAGATGGCGAGGCTGACGGAGGGCGGCAGGAGGTGGTCCCATCAGTGGTGCACCCACCTATTTTGAAATTTTTGTACCTACCAACGAAGGGTTGATATTTATAATCGGCTTTGTATTTACCATCTTCAGTGGCCCACGATGATGCATCCCATATTGATCCGTACACCCACATCGGTCTTAAGGGAAATGTGGCATCGCTTTGCCTTGGATACCTTCTAATTGGCACATCATCCACGAAGAATCTGAGGGACCATTGTTGAGACATATTATTAAAACGTACCAGAAAATGTACCAAGTGTTACATTATGCTCAATAACTCACGTTCAGAAGACAAAACATACAAGCCTTCAATTAGATTCTTGAATTCCTTGTTTAAGCGATCGTTGATTGGTAATTTAGAATGTGCCTTTTGACTTCTGTCCTGAGCATTAAATTACATGCTTTTTTTGGCACGTACCAAATATGCTATGACTGTGAAAAAAGGTGTGAATTGGAAAACAGATAATAAAATTGTTTTGCTGTAGTAAATTAATCTAAAGAAATACTAAAGAACATTGCTTAATTTATGGATACGATAAGATTTTCTCTAATATTTATTTCACCTCATCAACGATTGTTAAGATATTGATAAAGACACGACATATTATACTTTACATAAAGTCTTTCTATATACGCAAAAAGCAAACATCTATATAGGCATAAGAGATATACGCTGGTGGAAAGATATAGAAAAACACAAATATTAAATATGGCAATTAAGTATGAAAGAATGAATATATATTTATAGAAATCAAATGCTAGTACTAACATGATTTCACTGGGTGTCCATAGCATAGCATAGTTATGGAAGTCTTGAGTTGGATCAAACCAGAGATGGAACCTCATTTCTCTTCCTATAATATTTCCATCACCACTTCCTCTGATGTATACGTTTGTCTGCAGCGTATAGGGCTTACCGGGCGTTGTTCCGAGAAACTCGATATCGATTTCGTCATGGTTACTGGGATGATCTTGATTGTTTGAAAGCTGCCATTAGTTATTCCGATTAAACAAGGTAAAATCAGTGTCCATTTGTGTGATCATAAGCCAAAATAGAAACGAAAAATGGTTAATTTTCTCATGTGATTCTCACATAGAGAGATGTAATAACTCCAGCAGTGTAACCGGGTTGGAGCTTGATAGAAGCACCAAAATAACCAGACCGATATTGATGAAGTGACTTGAACCCACTTCCTGTTTACAACAAATAATTAAGAACACCATCAAATTATATATACTAACAGACAAAAAAGATAAAACAGAATGAAGAAGTATTGAGAGTAGCATAATTATTAAGAGCGCATAAGACACGAAATGGGACGTGTATCAGACATTCAGACCTGAGCTTTTATCGAGCCAGATTGTTAACGATCCCTGGTCTACTCTTTGATGCTGAGGACCCCATAGATTTCTATATCCTTGATAAAATCCTAAAGAACTAAACTTGGAGCTGGGATAGAAGCCTGGTGAAGGTGGACCCTGAGCATTGCTAGAAGAAATCGTAAGAATGAATAGAAGATAGAAAATGGAAGCCATGAATTGCAAGGAAAAATGAGAGCAGAAAATTATTATATTCTTTAATATTATGGGAGAATCAATGGCTCTTGAGATGAAGAATTGAAGCTATGGACAGGTATGCGCTCATGAAAGAGTATGGCTAAAACGTTGGAATAAATAGGGGAGATAGAGGTCCCACGGCACATAATAAGGTGATGAGTTAGGTTATTGGGAGTTATACAAGAAGACAAACGATATATAAAGATTGATGATAAATAAGGAGAAGGATTGTTCAACTTCTGGTTATATCCTTTTTGCTTTTCTCACCGCTTTAGCAGAGAAGAGAAAACTTGTTGGTTTATGTTGCTCATTTCCAGAAGCAAAGCAAATTTCTTTCGATACTGCGAATATTGATTAAAGAATTAATATAGGTAACTGAATCTTGCCATATTGTTGATCATAGCATTACGTGTTATGTTGAAAATTAGTTGTTCTAAATACTCATGCAAAATATTCTTCTTCCATATATGCAATTAAATCATCAAAGGAAAAATATGATCAAATTAAACACTGTATAGTAAGTAATATTTATTATTTAGATAACTATTACTTAAAATAAATTTATTTGGCGGGTACACATGGATTGATTTGTGGTCAACCGGCTCTGATCTATCAAACCTTTGGACCCAACTACTATTAAGTATCCACCATAACCTTTGTTAATTGTCATTGTTGGTCTTCCTGTCACTCTTATATTCATTATCGAATTATTAATCTTGTGTCTCCTAAAATTCCCATCACGTTGATATATTAATCAGCTAGTAAATTAATAATATGGAAGTAAGTTGCATGAATGGTGAATCCAAATTTGTTTAACTGCCTGCGGACGAATAAGCTGCAATCCGTACTAGCTTTTTAGGTTATATTTTTACGGGCTCCAACAATTATGCGACAAGACACTGCTGTTTCTAGCTGTCCGTGAGTCAAATTTTTTGTTGATTTCTATTACTATTCTCTTAAAAACTACGATATAAATTTGCTTTAGGGGTTATATATAAGAAACCAAGGACGTAGAGTACCTAGTCAATGGCAACAGAAGTTCTGAATGCGTAAAAATAGCATCTACCAATCGATTTAAAGCTACTGATCTGCAGGGACATGCAACTCAAAACAAGGATGGGTTGCTTCTTTTGTCGGAAACAATGGTTGCTTCGAAGCATCCACAAAATATAACGAAAAAGAAAACGAAACCAAGTTGGTGCCCGAATTATTATTTAATTATTGACTAAAGAGAAGGAGGTAACTTTATTGAGTCACTTTTTTATGCTTGCTAAAATAAAAATTGGGGACAACGAATTAATGCTTAATTGGGCAAGCCATTGACGATTTGGCTTCTGGGCGCGTGTGCTTTTTAATTAATTTGGTGCTTTACATGGGCATGCAATATTTCTGAGTTTAAATCATGTGTACTTTCTATGCTGCATATTTGATTGATTCATATGATATACATGTCAAAATCAAACTTTTTTTTTTTTTATTAAATAGATGGTGGTACCATCAACAAATAAGGACGAAGCAAATGAAACAAACAATTCTGAGTTTTATTCAGAAATTGAATAAGCTTAAGTTAATAGCTCGATAAAATTTGTCAAGAAACTAGTGTAGATAAACTGAATCCTAACACTTATCTTGATCCCATATGGCTGAGATTAGCAGTGTGAAGTTATCAACACAATCTGCGTCAATATTTGCACAAGTTTGAATCATATAGAGAAAATACATAATTAATTTGTTTTTCCTTCCGCTATGTCGATTGATAGTAACTATATTGTTTGGTGGACATCAATTCAAAATTGGTAGGCCATCGATTACTTTCAAAGTAATATTTTTCACACATTTCTTCCTTGGTCGAGAGTGACTCTTTTGTAGACTATATAAGCAGTGGAGATTACACTAAAGGTACCGTTAGATTTTAGCCGGCTATGGCCTACTTGATTAAATTGCTTGGGGCCTGCTGGCCGACACTCAACGAAAGAAGCGTAAGAGTGTATCCATACATGCTTCAAGGGAATCATATCAACAAATTAAGCTACTGTCACTGATAATATATATTTCAAGCTTTAGCTACAACTTGTAATAACTACGACAAATCCTTCAGAAAACTAATTAATAAATTGGCCAAGTAATTAAACTTCCGAATTGCCAAAGCCTGAATTCATAATCCTACACATCGTACTATCTATGAATTCATAGATGCAATTAACATTAATCATGGGTCATCTTTCTATCATTGCTTTGCCTTTTCTATTTGTGGATATGCTCGATGCCATAGCCAAACCTACATTCTTATAAAATATTGTACTCTTCAACAAGCCTGTCGTTAGCTCTCACACTTCGTGCATAAAATATTGCAATTCCAAATTAAAAAGGGATGCACAACATTTATTTTTCTCCTAGTTCACATTTATAGCTAGTTTAAAGAAAATTCCAGTGGACAGTTACAAGATACTTGATAACCCTACATTTTTATGCCTTGTTTGCAATGACTCGGAGAAGAAGGAAAAAAAAAAACAAAATGGTAAATTAGAAATTATCATTATGTGATTCTTTGATTCGTGCCTTATAATTAATAAATCTGAAAATTTAAAGACTAAAAGATTAAATAAGAAAAATACGTGATATACTTATATGTTTATCTTTTATGATCAAATGGTTAATGTGAATTGTACTTCTACTTGATGGTCCTTACATGAAGCTTGCATTGTTTCGGTTAACAATCATCAAACTATGTATCACTTCTAAAGCCTATCCGCTGTACAAATTAGATGATATTCGAAGCTTTGTTGTGGGATTATTAATAAATAGATTGTCGGGGACCATTATTACAACAATACAAAACATACAGGACAAGCATAGATTAACATAATTCACGCTTAATTTGCTTGCCCAAGCAAAGCATCTAATAAAAATAATTATTATGATGTGGTGGAGTATTGATGCTTAAAACAAGATTAGGTTTTATTAGTTCATGCTGGACTTTGCGTAGCCCGAATTGTAGCTTTCATTGTATCGTTTATGAAGATTTCGTGGAAACTACTTCCAATTAATGACCTATTTATAATTTGAATCCATCAACTAATAAAACCTCTTTGACATGCGCGAAGGTAAAAGTCCTGCTATCGTACATACCCTAGTATCATACGCAAAATAGTCTTTTTATATACACTTACGACATGATAAAGGTTTTGTATAGAACAGGCCATTTCTTCACAAAAAAAGAAAAGACGTGCATGTGCTAGTGTCTAAAACTCAGAAAATTTTTGAAAAAACCCCCATTTTTATAATTAGCTGCATCTCTAATTAAGTTTCATTGAATATGTTCTAAGGGCGGGGCGGTGGGGAAGAGAAAATAAATAGAGAGACAAATAGTCAAAGAGGAAGATGGTAACGAGAAGGACATTGAAGAAGAAAGAGAAAACTTACGACACAATGATAGGTTTTTGGCAGATGATTGGCATGTTACAATTAATTTTTGTCATGCCCATATTCTTTATGTAAATAACATTGATCACATTAATCTAATATTATTATTTCTTGCTCTTTGAAAACTTGTTGTTGCTCTTTGAAGTCAATAAAAAGGGAAAGGAGAGGGATGGATGGATGCCCTACCGACATTTTAGCACTGCCTTTCAATAATATTAGTAGAAAGTTGAATTAATTAAAGCATGGTTATCCCTTAAATATTTTTTTAATTTATATACTTTGAAACCCTTTTCCCACTTACGAGTTCATGATACTGTTTCAGTTTCTAAACAAACAAATTAGAGCATTCTACAAAAAATAATAAAAAGCATGATCTATATTCTATCCTAATCAGCAGCCTGTAGAGGAATAAATCATGCCCAAATAATACACAGGCTAGCTGATACTGAGCTTAGTCTTTTAAGTACACGACAGGATTTTGAGCATAATTAGTGGTTGGTTTATAGACTCCTTCATAATTATTGAAGCATTGGATCATCTCCATTAAAATGACACATACAAGTTTGATTTCTTGGTAATCAGCAATGGTTGTGTTAGCAAAATTGAAGAAGAAAGTTTGTACCAACATGATATACTTGCAATTTCTAAATTGAATCTAATTGATGGTTTTTTTTTTATTTTAATTAGTCAACGTGCGAGATTGAAGTTCTTAATCAACGCAAAGTTGTATATTTTATGAGAGTAAATTAATAGAAATTAATAATTGATAGAAAAATATTTTGATTTCTTTAAGGAGAAACGTAATCAACTTGATCTCAATTATAGCATTTAATTAAAATTTGATTTTCTTATGAACAAGTAAAATGACAATGTAATTTGTAAATTAAAAATAACCTCATTGATATTGTTGCAAATACAACTAATTTAATTTCATAAAATTTTTAAAATGAATTAAAATTTTCCAAATTAATAGTATGTTTGAGATTAGGAAAATCTCAAATCACTAAATATAAGTATATGGTGTAGTTTAAGATTGTTGTTGAAAAACTATAAGTAGCTTCTTTTATATATTAAATCAAAATTGTGTATGATAAAAGGTACTCATTACATAATCTAATTCATCTTAACAATAATTCTCGAAAGAGAAGTGGAAATAATTTTTAGAAACAATCTACAAAATAATTCACAAGAATATTCAATGATTGTTTATTATATTCACATTATCTTAGGTGAATAAAAAAATCAACATATCTTATATATTTTAAATTTTAATTTGCTATACAATTTTTTTGCATTATAATTCTTGACATATTTGAAATTTTCTACCACATAGATTAATGCTCTAATGTAAATTTTTATATTATTATAATGCATCTAAAATGAATGTGATTTAAAATGTCCAACAAGAATAATCAGTACTTCTAATTAAAACAAATACAGTAAATTTCGACAATTTTTATCCAAAAAAACAAATAAATAAACAAAGATTAAAAACATAACACAATCAATTCTTAAAGATGCTCAAAACCTCAATGTGTGATTAAGTTCACAAACTCATCTAATTTTATGTCTCAATCCTTTTTATTTTTTGCAATTTTTATTTTAATAAAATTAATCTCTTTATAAGATTAAAAAAATTAATTTTTAAAAAGTGGTTGAAGTAATAATTTAAAATTCAACAAACCGGATTTACAAATCTCTCATCTATGATTTTGATTAAGTTGTAAAAATGCAGAAAATAGAGATTAGGTTAATAAAATAAATTTATCTAATAAATTTTCTAACAAAGCCAAATAAAAAAAAAAAAAAAAAGAAAAAAAGTTTAGTGAATTGTATCCAAAGCCTCCTCTGCAAAATTACTGTTGTCCAAAACATGCTGATAATGAAATATACTCTCAAAAATCGATGTTGCTTCATCCTAAAAAACAAATCATCTCCCAGTTTTTCTTCCCTTAAAACACTTCGATTGTCGGTTTTTATGAAGCTTAGAAACACGTATTAATTTTGTCTGTTGGATCAAAAAACTAAGGTAATAAAATGGAGTAAGATCTTGACACGCGGCCAAACCAGGACCATCGAATTCGGTCCAGATCAAGAGCCAAGAATTATTGCATGAGATTCCGGCACTGGGGCGTCTAAATAAAGGCTTTGTTTTGCGCCACACTTGATCCAAAAATTTTGAATTTTTATTTTATTTTCCAAATTTTTTGTGAACCATTTTGCCCTTATCCATATACTTTGACCAATTTACCTACATTAATTTTTGACCCAGAGTTTGACAAAAATAACCTTGGGTGTCTTTATACCCTGAATTAAAGTAACCGATTCGAATGGATTAAATTGGAATTTAAACATTTGAATAGAGCATGCATGCATGTATGCATGTATGTAGTTAATCCTTAATTGCTGATTGTTAAGGAAAAAAGTAGAAGTGCAAGATGATGAGGCAGTGGTAGGCTGGCTGGTTCACAATTACGAAAAGGCCATGGCCTACTTCTTGATAATGGTTGGAGTTTTGTCACAAAATTTTCCAAGATTATGACAAGCAATTCCTTGCTTGCTTGCCAGCCGACACCAATAAGCGGAAAAAGCAATGGCAGGCAAATAAATTCATCTCTATAATTGTTGAAACAGCATCGGAAGTATCTATCGCTTGACATAAATCATTCACGTACCATCAACTCTCAATTTCTTCTGTCATCTTTTTATTTATTGCTGGACGCAAAATAAAATAATTGATTGATATAATTATTGAGCATCCTCTGAAACAAGATCCTGTCGTTTAATTTGATTTTATGGAAGTCTAACTTTGCAGGATTCGATTATTAGAGTTAAAAATTTTAGAACAAAATATTATATTTTAAAATCTCTTGTGATGAATTAACTCTTTGGTTTGGTTTAAAAAATATTTCTTCTATTTATAGGATATATTCTTTTTATATTATGGGACATCACGTTTGTTACCATATTTTCTATTTCTTTACCAAATTTACTTTTTAATTTGATTTTTTTATGAATTAATTTATTCGATTTAGTATCGAGTTAATTTTTATTAACAGTTACGTGATACATACTTAAATTAATTTATAAATAGATTTGCGTGATAAAACTATTTCAAACGTATTTATACTACAGAGTAATTATATGATATTTATTATAAATTTTTTACATTTTTATGTCATGTAATTAATTTTTTCAATTTCACTTAAAACTTTTCACTTCGTTTATGAGTTCTTTCATGTTTTTTCTTTTTATTTTTTGTGCAAGTTTTAAATGTTATTTTGTAACACAAAATTATTTAATTTATTATTATTATTATGCCTTAAATTCCCCCGACTCAAGCAAGGAATAAGATTATAGTAATACCAAAAATTAGCAAATGTCGCGGTGGGGTGGGCCGTGAAATATCAATATCCTGAGGTTTGTGTAAAAATACTGACAAGTGATGGCAAGGCTAATTAATTAAGATTAGGGATAATCAGTGGAACCACATCTGAGACAAATGGGCTTAAAACGATGTCAACAGGCCCATATACTTGTCTTCTGATTGGATCTTCTGTATGTTATTGGCCTAAAGGCCCAAAATTTTTTAATTTAAAAATTTAAAAAAAAAAGATTGCACAACCGCCTTCTCTCTCTTATTGGTCTCTTTATTGAAAATTCAAAATGGGCAGAAAAATTTTTTAAAATAATCTTATTTTAATTATTTTTTAATTTTTTTTATCAACTCTAACACATTTTTATTAAAATAATTATTTTAGATAATTTTACCCTAAAACTCTATTTTTTGCACTTATAAATACAACTCATTCGCACACTTTATTTTTTATATACTGAAATTTTTTTCGTTTCTCAAATTTTAATCAATTTCAATATTAAAATTTTTAAGAGGTTGTTTACTGTATAAAATATATATTCTAATATTTTATCTTCAAATTAAAATAAAAATAAATTTTTATACTTTAATTTTTTTATACTTTAATTTTTATATTAATTATTAATTAATTTTAAAATATATAAATATCGCTACATAATTTAGTGATATTGTAAAATTTAATTTGAATTATAAATATGATATTTTATTTGTTAAATCTATTATTATTTATTGTGATTTATTTAAAAATTTAATCAAAAAATAGAATCTGATTAACATAACAGAGGTGAAAACAATTACCCTAACGTGACTAAATCGTTCTAATTTGGCTACACAAAAGCATTAATTTTTCCTTGAGTTGACTGACTCAGGACACTATTTTTTTCCCTGGGTTAGCCAACCCAGGGTATTGTACCACCTTATTTTTATATTTTTATAATATATATAAACTAATATAATTATATATATATATATATATATTAAAATTATGTTAAATATAATTTATAAAATTTTTATTTTATAATTTTTGTTTATTTTTTTTCTAATTTTTAATATATTTTTATGTATTGATTTAATTTTTTTAAAATTTATTTTTTTATTTTTTATATGCAGTATTATGCCGACATGGTCTAGATATCTCAGTATGCTCTACATTACCATGGAGTAAATAGTTATTAATGATATTAGAGTGACTTACACTGTTTTACCTACTGTCGATGTAAAAGTTCTTCCACAACTGTTTATTTCTTCTTGGGACAGTAATTAGTTCGACTATGATCAACATTATTTATGAAATGATATAAATTATATAAATCTTACATCAATACAATATGAAGGTCTTGTAAGTGATGGAGAATATGTACTATGTTAAATCAATGAAGATCATGTAGATGATTTTTTTCAGAGTCAACAATGTGTGAAAGGTGAAAGTGTTGACATTTCTAATGATATACTGAGGACCCTATGTAGAAATTATTGCAATGAAAATATTGATGTAACGACAAATTTGAGTAATGAAACATGTTAAATTAACAAATCTACGAGGATTGGGGAGGATATAGTTGGACTATCAAGTTCTTGTCATACATTACCTATTCTACCATCATTTTCTCAATTGTAAGATGCATTGTCTAACTCTGCATATAATATATATATATATATATATATATATATATATATATATATAAGACAATTTTTCAATTCAAAGAAGGAAGTACGAGATGCACTAGATTTATTGGCATTAAAGAACTATTTTTAGTTTCGAGTTTTAAAATCAATGACATATCAATTTAAGGCAAAATGTATGGTTGATAGGTGTAAATGGTAGATTCGGATAACCAATACAGATGGAGACATTGGATATTGGTCTATCAAATAATTTAAAATAGATCATATTTATCAAAACAACCAATTACAATCAGACTATTGGCAACCAAGTAGTCGGTTTATTGGTGAATTTGTGATATATAAGTTTCAAGATCCTAGTAGAATTTATACTCCAAATAACATACGAGATGACATACACCAAAAGTTTGAAATACGTATGTAGTGGGCTAGTTAGATAAGAAGCATTAAAATTAACATGTGGAGATTCAGCCGAATTGTTTAATTTACTGCTACAGTTTTGTTATGTTGTAAGGGAAAGAAATTCGAGCACAATAGCACATACAGAAATAGACGAGGACGATAATTTTTTGTATTTCTTCATGGCACTTGAAGCAACTTTAAGTGATTTTTGCATAGTAATTCATTCCGTGATTGCTATTGATGAGACATTCTTAAATGGTACATATCAAGGGACTATATTTGTTGCTGCTACTCTTGATAGAAATGATCAAATTTATTCCATGGCATTTGACATAGAGGACTCTGAAAATGATGTATCGTGGGAATAATTTTTAGAAAAACTACAAGATGCACTTGGATCTATTTCAAATATAGTATTTGTGTTAGATCAGCATGATAGCATAATTAAAGGGATAAGAACAATATTTTTTTGATTCGTATCACAGTTTTTATACGTACCATATTAAAAAAAACTTAAATCAAAGTATAAATTTAAAGACCGCAAAAAAAAAAAATTTTTTAATAGGATTTTACATTGCTGCTAAGGCATTTGTGTTTAGTAAATTTAAAAAGTATATGGATAAATTGAGATCGATTCATCTTGATATTGCAAATTATTTAGAAAATGAAGTGAAATTTCATAGATGGGTCAGATGTCATTTTACATAATGGCTACTAATATTACTGAAAGTATATATGCATTGTTAAAAGATGCACATACTCTTCCAATTATTGTCTTAGCAGATTAGATACGATCAGTGTTGCAGTGTTGGTTTTACGAGAAAAGAGAGAAATTTGCTAAATATGATGAAAACACCTTAACTGGATTACCAATTGATAAAGTTAAAGTGGAATATTATACCTCTTTTACACTGTTAGTCTATTCGGTTTCTCAATTTAAGTTCAAAGTTAGAGGCAGAGAGAAATTATTATGATTAATCTGAACCCAAAGACATGTAAATGTAAACGCTTCAACTTACAACAATTACCATGTGCTCATGCAATAATAGCAATTAAATATATTCGATGTCAGAATGGAAATTTTTATTCAAAATATTATAAGAAAGGCATACTTTTTACAGTATATGTATCAGAGATTCGTCATGTTAGAAAACCAAGATTTTGAAAAGTTTCAAATGAGGTTTAGGCTATTGTTATAAAATTGCCGACGGGTCGTGTTCCATCAAGTCGATCAAGAAATATACGCATCCCATCTTTAGGAGAGAAGGTTGTGGTTCAGAGGTGTTCTCGTTGCAAGCAATATGGATACAATCGTGTAACATGTGAAAACCCATTGAATTCAAATGAAAATTAGTCATTAAACTTTTTATTTTATTTAATAATATTATATTTAACTTTTTATTTTATTTAATAACGTTATATTTAACTTTTTATTTTATTTAATAATGTTGTATTTAACTTTTTATTTTATTTAATAATATTATATTTATCTTTTTATTTTATTCAATAATATTGTACTTTGTTTAATTTAATAATTTATTTATAAATATATATGTTAATTATACTAATTTATATAATATTTAATTACATCATGTGTACAATAAAAATAAAATAATATGAGTATCGTTAATATAATCGACCCACATACAAGTCAAGTGCCACTTTAATCCTAAAAAATAATCTATGTTGGGAAGTAAAACTCCAACATTGACCTAAGATAATATATTCGATATATTTGTATGTAAATATAATATAATTTGCACTATCCATGGTCTGTCGAGGTATATCAGTCAATCGAAAATATATAAATGGTGTGTTTGTTTCATACAAATCTGACCTCACATAATAGAGCCTAAATGTGTACATCGCAAAAGGTTAAAACTCACACAAGGGTTTCATAACCTCATGTATCTCTCGATTAGAATGTCCTAATGGTGCTGAATCATATAAACATATCCTACATCCTTGCAAATCAATGGTACATGTAACCCAATGCTTACTACAGATCAATGCAGACAATAAAATAATATCAATATTACTCAAAGATCTTAACACTTTATCAGAATCGTCACTTATATATGACTCAATGTCCGACAAATCTATTGAGTCAATGCCTACGTGCCTCTAAATGTAAAGTATCATTGACTGTATAATTAAAAAAAATTATTAGCATCAAGTCAAAAAAATATTTGAAATGCATAACAATATAGGATAATCATAAATTTTTTTTAATTAAGTACGTACATATAGATGTGAAGAGATAATAATAAAATTTTATGATATTATATTAGAACACGCCTTTTGTTGATGATGGTTCAAATAAAGATACTCGTCAATATACTAAGAAAATGATAATACAAATGTCATTTTAAATCATTTAATAATATAAATAAGATAATAATAAGTAAAATACTTACAATATACTCTAACTGTGTATCCGGATCAGAAATACCATAAAGTCATTGGGGTGTCAATATGACTGAATGTGTTTTTATAGAAGATGTCGGATCTTCTAACTATTGAAAATACTTAGCATATAAATCAGTCGAATAAGGAGTGATAGGATCTATAGTCAAGTTTGAGGGATAATGTAGTAATGATTAGATGGAAATGACCTTACGAGTTTTCTTCAAAGGATTAGTATAAAGACTTCTGTCGTATGGACCCTTCTTATATATTCTTCAAAATCGACTTTCATGAGCGATTGGTATAGACTTGTTCTGTCTGTCGACTGATGGATCATCTGAATAGGCCGATGATTCATCTACTTGTGAAATAATCAAATATATTAAGTTTATTAACAATAAAATAAGCAAAAAACTCACAATACCAATCAAACATGTTTACAATTTTAAATTTAACATCAAAACCAATAAAAAACTCACAACATCAATAAAATATCTCCACAATTTTAAATCTAATATCAAAACTAATAAATAACTCACGACAACAATAAAACATCTTCACAATTTCAAATTTAACATCAAAACCAACAAACAACTCACAACAATAATAAAACATCTCTACAATTTCAAATCTAATATCAAAACCAACAAAAAACTCACAACATCAATAAAAACATCTTCATAATTTTAAATTTAACACCAAAACTAACATACAACTCATAACATCAATAAAACATCTCCACAATTTCAAATCTAACACCAAAACTAATAAATAACTCACAATATCAACAAAACATCTCCATAATTTCAAATTTAACATCAAAACTAGCAAAAAACTTACATTACCAATCAAATATCTCCACAATTTAAATTTTAATATCAAAATCGCCAAAAAAGTCACAACACCAAACAATATCTCCATAGTTTAATATTTAATAATAATAATTTGAATGGATGAGATATGAGGTGACAAATGCAAATGACTAGACATCTACATTCATCAACATAAGTCTGCTGATAATGCATCAATTTGGTTTATAATATTACGTTCGATTTTGTGCATATCCTCTTGTATATCATAGACGACCTTTCATATATCATAAATATCTATATATAACACCTTGAATCGATCCATTACAATCCTCTTAAATTTATCGTCATAATGTAATGGCGATGCGGGTAAATAATGTGATGATGATGTAGAAGAATAACGCTGTGGCAGCACATGAGAATAATGCTATGGTGGTGTAGGAGATTGATGCTATAGCGACATAGGAGAATGATACTGTGGTAACACTAGAAAATGATACTGTAATGGCACAGGAGAAAGATATTTTGGCAGTACAGGAGAATAATGCTGTGGTGGTGCAGGAGAATAGTATTACAGTGGAAGAATGAGAGAAGTGTCCTGTGACAAACAAACATATATATGTTACTTAGATACCAATTAATTTCGTTTAATTAAAAAATTAAATTAAATTACATCAATTTATAACTCTTACTTAAGTAGAATGCAACAAAGTATCGTCTCCACTCATATGAGAACCTTGAATTTCAACACATTCTACATAAATTTTACTCATTAGCAAACTACCTTCATATGCACCTTTTGATTGAATTATCTAAAATAACTTAACCACATATAATATATTCCTCTCAACAGGTTCAAGTTGTAATACGAAAATTACCTGAAACATCTGTAAAAAAAATATAATAATAAATTTTTATAATTGTGATTATGTAATAATGAATCATATAATGTGTTAATTTAATGCCAAATATTTATTGTAGATCGGCTAAATAAGTATCTATATACTATTATTTAACTCAAAACTCGCTTAAAATTTTTTTACAGTAACATTTGTGGAATATCGTTATTTACTATAGCTACAAATTTATTCTGCAAACTACGTATAAATTTGTAAATCCATACCTATATAACATAAATTATGAATACTTCAATATATTATATAATTAACAAAAATTAGAAATTATATATTAATGTTTGTAATAAATACCTGAAATACAATAGCTATCCTAGCAATATTATACTTTCCTTTGAAACTCTTGCTCGAAACCTCTATGATACAAACCTCGCCAAAATAACGAGACTCGAATTCAATAAGGAACCCAAGATCGTTCTATGATCAGATTTGAATAGAATATCGACCCATTGTTTATAAAGAAATAAGAACTTTGGTATAATGTAGACGCCACAAATAGTAATAAAAGTCCATTTAATAAGTCACTGATGAATGCCACAAGAATAATTCTTGATAAGTTCGAATAGTTCTTTTAAGAACTAAAGAGAAAAGAACTTTTAATTTTTCTAACTAATGAATTTTGATTTTTTCTTATTCAAAATTGTCTATTTATAGGCTAAATTATTACAAGGCAAGTTTTATATTACTTAATTACAGGCCATCTTAATTGAGGTTAAAAAATAATATCTTCTACTTGTTTAAAACAAAAAAGAAAATAATTAGCCAATTAAATGGCTCTACATGCCCAAATTAAAAAAAAAAAGAAAGTTAACCAATTAAATAACCTTACAAATGAGCTTAAATACTCTAAAACATACTAATTTTATTTGTTAAAATCAAGTTTAGATTTAGACTAACTTTTTTAGAACTTGAATCATGTAGTTCTATCTTTGTTGAATATGTGGACCAAGTTCAATAGGTCTCCATGAATTTACTTGAGTTTAAACTTGTTGAATTAGCCCGTTAAGTGCATCTTTGAATTTCTTTACTTATGCACTTGTAACTAGACCAATCAAAACTTGAATTAAATTTTTTGAAGTCGTGCTATGATTTGTATCATTCCCTTCTTCTTGAAAATGATTTGTTCTCAAATCATCACTTACATCAAACGGACTCAAATCAGTAACATTAAAAGTAGCATTTATATTGTATTCACCTGATAAATTTAGCTTGTAAGCATTGTCATTGATACACTCTAAAACTTAAAAAGGGCTATCTCCTCTTGAAAGTAATTTAGAATGCCTTAGCATCGAAAATTTTTATTTTCTCATATGCAATTAAACCTAATCTCCTAGTTCAAAAATTAGCTTGTGATGCCCTTTGTTGGCTTGTTTTGCATACTATTCCATTCTTCGCTCAATGTTGAGTCTTGCTTTCTTATGAATCTGCCTAACAAATTCAGCTTTCTTCTTGCCATCTAGATTAATTCGTTCAATCATGGGTAAAGGAGATAAATCTAATGGAGTTAATGGATTAAATTCAAACACAATTTCAAATGGAGAAAATTTAACAGTGGAATGAACAGTATGATTATAAGCAAATTCTACATGTAAACAATCTTTCTAAGTTTTAATGTTCTTTTTAATAACAACCCTTAACAAAGTAGACAAAGTCCTATTTACTACTTCGGTTTGACCATCAGTTTATGAGTGACAAGTAGTAAAACATAATAATTTAGTACTTAACTTACACCACAAAATCTTCCAAAAGCAATTTAAGAACTTAGCATCTCTATCTGAAATAATTATTTTAGGTATACATGTAATCTCACAATCTCCCTAAAGAACAAATCATCAACATGTAAAGCATTATTCGTTTTGAGATATGGAATAAAGTGTGCCATTTTAGAAAATCTATCTATAACCACAAAAATTAAATTTCTACCATGTTTACTCCTAGGTAATCTTAACACAAAATTCATAGAAATATTAATCCAAGACTTATTAGAAATGGACAATGGTGTGTATAAACCATGGGGTTGTATTCAAAATTTTTCTTGCCTGCATGTGACACATCTATTACAAATTTTCTCAACATCTTTTTTCATGTGTGGCCAAAAGAAGTGTTCTTGTAAAATAGCTAGTGTTTTAGTTATTGCAAAGTGTCCCATCAATCCTCCACCATGTGATTCCCTAACTAATAAATCATGCATGGAACAATTCAGTATACACAACTTATTTTCTCAAAATAAAAAATACTCATGTTTAAAGTACTTACCATTAGGGGTCTTCTTACAAACTCTATACTCTTCACTAAAGTCAGGATCTGATGGATAGAACTTTTTAATATGTTCAAAACCAAATAATTTAACATCAAGAGTAGAGAGTAATGCGTACCTGCGAGAGAGTGCATCTACAACCACATTCTCCTTACCTTACTTATATCAGATGATGTATGAAAACATCTCAATGAACTTTACCCAACAAGTATGTCTTTGGTTCAGCTTATGTTGTCCTTTCAAGTGCTTCAATGATTCATGATTAGTGTGAATCACGAACTACTTGAGTCGAAGGTAGTGCTGCCATGTTTCTAAAACTCGAACAAATGCGTACAATTCCTTATCATAAGTCGGGTAGTTTAAAACTGCTCCATTTAACTTTTCATTGAAATATGCAATCGATCATCCTTCTTGTATAAGCACAACACTAATACCTATACTAGAAGCATTACATTCGATCTCAAACATTTTATTAAAGTTAGGTAAAGCTAATAAAGTTGCATTAGTTAACCCGAAAAATATTACTAACCATTCATACAAACCATATTTTATCTTAAAAGCAGTTTTCCATTCATCACCCTTTTTCATGCGTATTTGATGATATCCACTTTTCAAATCAATTTTTAGAAACACAAAAGCTCTATGCAGTTCATCTAACATGTCGTTTAAGTGAGGAATGATATTGATCGTTCGACAGTCAATGCACATTCTCTAAGTGCCATTCTTCTTAGGTACAAACAAAACTGGAACGACACATAGGCTCATACTCTCCTTCACGTACCATTTCGCCATCAACTCACTTACTTGCCTATGAAGTTCTTTTGAGTTGACGCTCAATTTTGATAGTCATGTAAACCAAATCTTTTAATTCCATATAATGTTACAATTCCACCGTATTTGTAATTTCTTGATTCAAACCACTCAAAAACCTAACTACAGTAGCTTTTCGATCTTCCTTTATATTTGCTCAGATCACAGTTATTTTCATTTCTTTATAATAATCCTCCACGCTCCGGTTGTCTTATGTAAGACTTTGCAATTTTTGATATAACTTCCTGTAATAATAACTTGGAGCAAACTATTTTCTCATCACAATTTTTATCTCTTCCCATATTTCTATTAAGAGTTCTTTATTTCTCCTCCCACTCAAAACTTATTGATCCCACTAAATAATAGCATAATCAAAAAATTCAATGGCTGCAAGTTTTACCTTCTTTATTTCGGAGTAGTTATGGTAATCAAAAACTAGCTCCACCTTTTTTCCCACTCAAAATAAGCCTCGGGATCATTCTTGTCTTGAAAGGAAGGCACCTTCATCTTAATCCTCCCAATTCCAATCTTTTCTAGCACGTTCAAACCTCTTATTATTGTCCACCGAATGTTTATCTTCCACCCCAAAGCTGTCATTGTTGTATTATTCAAAATCCTCTATTGTATGCCGTTGTTGAACTCTTTCCCTCTGATTCTCCTGATTGGCATTTTTCACTCTATTCAACCATTCATTAATTTGCTCTAATTCCATCTTCATCATCCGTCTCATCTCTCCCATTAAAACTTCCATGTATAGCTTTGGATTCATCCTTATTTGTGCTTCCTCATGGTTATGTTGAGACATAAGAGATAAATTATGAAAAAAAAAAAAGACCTCACAATTCTTTCTTTTGTGTGTTTATACTCAAGAATATGAATTACTCTGCACTGGTGTTTCACTCAAAAATTTGCGACTTTTATTCCTCTAATACTCTCACCACTCTTGCCTTTTTTTAACTCTATAATTCTCTTTTGATTCTTTTCAAACTAATAAACAATAATTAAAAATTTCTCGCAATAATTCTTCAAAACTCACTACGGTAAAATAAATGTTGAAAATAAGGTTGTGTTGCGGATTTTACAAATTTTAATTTCGCACAAATTATTTTAATTTTATACCTATTGATTTGAAAATTGAGAACCACAAGAAAAATTTCAGAATTTAGTACACAAATATTAGGGTATTGATGATAAAGTGAAATATTAAATTTTTATTTTTTCACTTTTTTTTTATTTCTTTTATTTCTTTTTTTTTTATTTCTTTTTTTTTATATCAAGAATTGCGAAAAAAATAACAAAAGAAATAGACAAACCTAAAGCTACAATAACCTTTGCTTTGATACTAAATGATATGAATCTTGCCAAAATAATGAGACATGAATTCAATAAAAAACCCAAGATCGTTCTACAATTAGATTTGAATGGAATATCGACCCGTTGTTTATAAAAAAACAAGAACTTTGGTATAATGTAGACACTACAAACAATGATGGAAATCCGTTTGATAAGTCACTGATGAACACCACAAGAATAATTTTTAACAAGTTCGAATAGTTATTCAAAGAACCAAAAAGAAAAAAAACTCTCAATTTTTCTAACTAATGAATTCTGATTTCTTATTATTCAAGAGTGCCTATTTATAGGCTAAATTATTACAAGACAAGTTTTAAATTACCTTAATTATAGGCCATCTTAATTAAGGTTAAAAAAGAATATTTTCTACTTGCCTAAAACAGAAAATGAAATAATTAACTAATTAAATGGCTTTACATGCTCAATTTTTTTTTTAAAAAAAGTTGACTAATTAAATAGCCTTGCAAATGAGTTTAAATATTCCAAAATATACCAATTTCATTTGCTAAAATCAAGTTTAGATTTGGCATGACTTTTCTAGAACTTGAATCATGCAGATCTATTTTTGGTGGATATGTAGACCAAACTCAATGAGTTTCTACGAATTTACTTGAGTCCAAATTTCTTGAATTAGTCTGTTAAGTGCATTTTTGAATTTTTTTTACTTATACTCTCGTAATTAGGCCAATTGAAACTTGAATTGAATTTTTTGAAATTGTGCCATAATTTGTATCACTCTAAATGTGTAGCATTCTTCATGTACTTATTGTACTACAAAGAGATCGATCGTCACAAGAATTGGATTGTGTAATGATAGACAACAGATCTCTCTAGATATCTGTTAAACTGGTCAAAATCCTTCAATATATCAAACAACCATAAATCTGCATAAACTCTTCTATCCCTACCAAATAAGTACCTCTCTAGTAGGAAAAAAAATGCTAATCAAACCACATCAATATTTGCTATAGTAAAGAAATCTTGTCCATCAAAAATTATA
The DNA here is from genome assembly GCA_032401905.1 of Swietenia macrophylla. NCBI lineage: Eukaryota > Viridiplantae > Streptophyta > Magnoliopsida > Sapindales > Meliaceae > Swietenia > Swietenia macrophylla. The sequence continues at coordinate 4,622,184 of CP135565.1, forward strand.
TCTATATCATTTAAAATAATGATAGCTTGATATCCAAAAACTGCATCTCTCAATCGTGTACTCCTTGGTATGTATAAATTAGGAAAATGTCCACAATTAAGACCAGTAATCAACTCAAACTCTACATGTAAGAAACAAATACCTTGGTCGCTAATAAGAAATCACATCTTGTTAGGATCATTATTTGCATGTACCTTATATAGTAACATATAATGAATCAAAATGAACGAATAATGTAAATCTCCAATGTCCAATAAGTACTAGAAGCATATTTCCCTAAATATATTAGTTTGTGTTGTACTTAATTTTCTTCTTATTTTGTCTATTACTGTAAATCATACCAAACAACATGTTTCTACGTAAATGTGATAATTTGTAGCAATCTTTAACTGAAATTAATTTACTATTTTTACATGTAAAATTATAATAATAATTAATTATTACTAACTATTATAAGAAAAAAATATAATTCAACTAAACAAGAATTTATAATTAAATTAACAAAAATCTTATTTTTTAAAATTATGCATGAATAAGTAAAACAAATTAACACGTAAAGGCTTTTATATTTATATTAGTTATTTGTTCTATATTTTTACTTCTAAGTTTTAATGTAGTGTATGCATACATGTTCATTTATGACAAGAAAGAATTCAATATCTCATATCAGTGCAAACAACTATTTTCGATCTTTGTGGCTAATTTTTAAGTAAAGATAAAGGGTATATTGCATTCTTTCATGAATTTTTCAGTGATACAATAATTAATACTACTCAAAATTTTTGATCTTATGAAAAAAAAAAGATTAAACATGGTATACAATTGACAGTAAAACCACCCATGAAAAATAGGTAAATATATATTAAATCATTATATACTTACACATACAAAAGAAAGTAGTAAACTCTCAGGTCATAATTTGATGATACTCTTTTTCTAAACTAATTCTTTTAAAATTGTAATTACTTTGAATATGTTTTATGTATATATATGTATGTATATATGTAATAATAAAATAATTAAATTTTATTTCGACATCATTATCCGTACATCATATCAATTTTGATGAAATACTAAAATAGCCAAACAAATTTATTCCTCGTACAGAGATTTCATAATTAATTAGGTAGNAATTTTTAATTTAATTGTTTAACTAAATTAAAAATAAAAAATTACTAAAAGAAATGAATAATAATTTAAATTTAAATGTAATTAATATTTAATTAAATGATAAATATAGCTTAAAAAATATTAAATTTTAGTTATTTATCATTATTTTTAAATAATAGATCATTAATTATAAATTTTGATTATTTACTATTTGTATTTTCAAACAATATCCTATTAAATATAAATAGTTAAATTAAAAAATTAATGTCCTAAAAATTTGACATTAATTTTTAGAAAATGTCCTAAAATATTAACATTAATTTTTTAAGTATTATGTTTTTATTTTTATTGTTTAACTAAATTTTAGATAAATATAACATAGAAAATCGTATAATATAATTAATTAATAATAAATAAAAAAATAAAGAAATTATTGAAAAAAGGAAAAAATTGTCAGGCGTGCTCAACGCATGAGCTAAGGTTGACATGGCCCTAGGCTCACGTGCAAGGCCACGTGCGCTACACACAGCCGAGACGCCCACAAAAAGCCTCTGGCACATGCGTGCGCGTGAATCCATGGCCACGTTAGCCCTTGGGTCACGCGTGCCAGAGGCTTTTTGTGGGCTTCTCGGCGCATGCAACACACACACCCGATATTATTCTTCGTCTTCTTCCTCCGATTTCTACACTTTTCAGTCAAATTTTCTCATCTAAATTATTCAAAATTTTTTCATTTATCAATTATTTTAAAATTTATATATACATTTTATAGTATTTATACATTTTAAATATTATTTTTTAAAATTATCATATAACTAACTATAAATTAATACAAATACAATTATTTTTAAATTTATCAAAAAATTAAAAATTAACAATGTAAGTAATACTAACTTTTTTTTTTTTTTTTTGTTATTGTTATTGTTGTTATTAAAATTTATTTTTTAACTTGTATTTGTTTGTTCTCAAAGATAAAGAAAAAAGTTAAAAGAATTGAAAAAGGTGAAGTGAGGTGAAAATGTCAAAATTAATTTAGGGATAAATTTGTCAATATAATTTATTTACGGGGAGAAAATTTTTTAGAGTTGATTATTACGATAAAAATGAGTTAAAATAAGATTATTTATAGAATTTTTCCAAATGGCTATACAAGGTTTTGTTGCGTCTGCTCACATGGTGTCTAAAGTAAGTAATTCCATGACAATGGTGTGAATTTGGTTCTTTGTGGTTCAAGTAGGATGATCATTCTTGATCTTTCTGTGCGAATCAAGATTTATTCGAGCACCTACAGCTGGACTGAATCATGAAGAGGAAAGAACATGTGGTATCACGATGACTTACAACTCTTTTCTGTTTGTGCATTTCCTTATTAGAATTTTCAACTATAATATGTAACCTATAAGATACTTTATAATAATGTGCAAGTTTTCAACTATATCTGGTTTTTAACTTAAAATCATTTCAATGTAGCCAAGCTCAATGGAAACCAACTTAAGTCAATTTCAGGATAGGGGTGGAATCATTTTCTGGATTTTTACTGTTAATTAGAAAAATGATTGTTTCAGATACAAAGAAATAAATTCTTACAGTTAATTAGGAAAGTACAAATCTTTCTAGTATTTGACATTTAAAATTCTTTTCTTCTGTAATCTATTCAGGCACTTGTTACGGAACTTGTCAGATCAAGAACGGTGAACCGTCTTAATGAAAATAAGGCACAAACGAATTCAGTATCAATGCACCTTGGGGAAAGTATTGGTTTGGTGCTTCACTTGTTGAAGTTAATGGCTTAATTTGCCTTTGAGAATTATTTACTGATAAGAAGCAATAAAGCTGTATCTTGAATTAATAATTAATGTTTTTCTGGGTTTGATATCTTTCTCTATACTATGAGTGTAATAACCTGTAGTTCTTTGCTAGAAAAAATTTTAATGCTAGAAATTTCAAAGTGAGTTTTTTATTCAAATGTGAATTTTCTTATCTTGGGGATTTTAAAGGTTGCTACACGTAGAATGAGAGTGGAATGGGTGACATAGAGAGGATCTCTTGTAGGGATGTATGACCAGTAGAAGGGTTAAATTCTATTATGGACCATTAGTGCTTAACTATGGAAAAGCTAAATTTTATCATATGTTCTTAATACTTAAGTAAGTGTATGGTTCCTATTTATTTGTGGAGGACATACATGGGGATTGTATTGTTCATTTACAACAATGTTATCCTTGGCTTTCTAGAATTTCTGCTTGGAAGTTAACCTTGGATTATGTGGCCCAGTGTCGATTAGTATAGATTGTTCTTTTTTCTTTGCCTATATCTTGGAGGAATCAATTCTGTGTTCAACTGCATTCTTTTGATGCAGGCTTCATACAGAAAATCAAACTCCAGAGTAGTTATGTCTTCCATGCTTCTAATCTTCAATTTTCATTAGATGCAATGGCTTAGATTGACCAATCGAATGGCTAAAAAGAGCTACTACCTCTGTTATTTTATTAATTACTTACCTGAGCCTGATGTTATGACGTAATCACTATAGCCATGCAATAAAGAAATCAGATGAATGCTAAGTAAACAATTGATGTACTATTTTGTGCAATCTATTTTACTGTTTTTTTTTCCATGTTGTGTTATTTATTGATTGTTGAATTGTTTTCTGACTCACATTCCCTAGAGTGATTTTTGTTGGTTTCTAGGTTCCTTCAAATACTAGAGTTTTAATACTTTTTGTTTCTACTGCAGCAATTGCTCATACTGTGGAGCACTTTAACAAGAGTGCTGAGGTTATGAAGTTGTCAATAACCTCATGAAGGCCCCATAAATAGCTGGCTACAATGCAAGAGTTCACCAAAGAAATGACCAAGGTACCTTTCTGATTTATGTTTAATTTTACAGCAAAGAACCAAGGAAATTACTGACAAACTGCTTTTTGGTTGGAGCGTATGGAATTCTTGAGTTTCTCTCTTTTCTGTGATGGAGTACTTGCAATTTGGCTGATGCTAATCACTAATTCTTTATCATTCTTTTTATTGATTTTTTATTGTCTGTTCTTGTCTTTTTGATATTGAGATTTCTTTTGTTTATTCAATACTGGGGTAATAAGGACTAATTTGGATGTAAATAAGTTGTGCTTTGTCCACCTTTGCTGCCTGTTAAACTAGGTCTTAGAGGTATAGGTAGCTTCCGTAATATATTGAGGCACACCTAACTTGATCAGAATGGCTACTGATGGGGCTTAGGGTTAGGGGTGCCACAGGCCAAGCTTCCGTAATTGTGTATTTAAACACGGACCATTATAGATTTTACACGATTTTCTAATTTATTCCAGATGTGCCAACCGTGTTTGCATGTCTCACATGTAATGTTTAGGTAACAATGTCCTATACCTGCTATTCCTGTTAGGTTTGAATTTTAAGAAATATTACTTGTAAATATAAGGTGAGTTGTTGAAATATTGATTTTACTTTTAGTTAAACCTTAAATAGTAGATATAGGCCCTTAATTATATTTTGTTTACTTTAAAAATTCTATATTGCTGCTTTCTACATACTACATATGTAAACATCTTAATCACCTATCATGTTACTCTACACACCTCACTTCTAGCCCTTGTGTAATTGAAATTACAGATATTGTGTTCATAGCAGTAACACCGGAAAAATGGTGAATTTGATCAAGATATTATTTGCCAGTGCACTTGCTAGTATCCGAAATTAGTTCTTTCTGGCTTAAGTAACATTATAGAGCTAAAATTTCTGGTTCTAAGAACTGAAACTTCTGTTATTGTGCTGGAATAATCAAAATGGACCATATGGGCATCTGACCAACATCTAACGTGAAATACAAATAGTGATGACGCAGTATAATTATTTGCATAACACAGATGGTCAACATCTCCCTCTTATAATTATTTTGACTGTAATTCATAGGCAGAGGTAAATGAGGAGTTTGTGAACGATGCTGTTGATACAGCTTTGGACTTGGAGGATATAGAAGAGGAGATAGAAGAAGTTGATAAGATCTTGACAGCGATTGCAGGTGAGACTGCAGCAGAGCTGCCTGAAGCGGTCAGAAAGGAAAGAGTAAAGCAGCCTGCTGAGATGTCGGGTGCTGTTGCACGAGAGGTGTGTGTGAGACAACTGCCACATTATGAGTTCCCAATTTGTTTTTCTTACTGGTTTTGAATGAAGCTTGAGGTTTTAATTTACTACTATGGAGGAAGCTATTGCTGACGGTGTTGATGATGAGGAAGAACTAGAAGAAATAAGGGCCCGGCTAGCGAAAGTAAAGTCATAACTTAAGCCATCCTTTTGTCTTCAGCTCTTACTTTTTGTCATGTTAGATAAAGGGTGAGTATATTATTGTGCATGTAGCCTTTTTGATGGAAGTGAGGAATTTCCAGTTTGACAATAGAAAGAGCATGACCAAAAAAAAATGTCTCCATATCAGAAGCAGCAGTTTTATAAACTACCTGGGTGCTAGGTGCTAGCTATCTGTACAATAGTTAAATGCCATAAACCATATGACTGGTGCCCCCGTCTAATCTAATTGTTCCTGCGGTGATCTACGCTATATATATTAAAGTAAGAATATTGGATCTTGCTTTTGTTCTTGATAATGTAATTGAGTGGAATTATCCATTTCATTGAACTGTCCTCTCTGGAATGCTGGTGTTTCTTAGTAGGATGAAGCAGATAAAAACATGTGCAGTATTCTGGCTGGTTGATTCCACAGCCATTTATTTTCCTTGTTAATGTGAATATAGTTGACACTTATCCTCAATCTGTTTGATCAGAGCCGGTCCCAGCATGGCCTATGGGCTCAAATCCATCTCCGAGCCTGGCCCAATACGATAGGAAGCTTCACTTAACTTGGTATAAAATTGGAGTACATGTTGAAAACTAGGTATGTCTGCTGTAATTTTTCAAGTAGACTTTCTGCAATTAGAGTTTTTACAAGTAGAGCTTTTGACAAAATACTCTGAGTTATTTGGTTGTCACAAATATTTTCTAGTAAAAATTTTGTACTGTAGTAAAAAAGTTTTTTAAAAGTTATGTTTGAAGAGAAATAGAGTAAAATCCTTAAAACCCCAAAAAAAAAAAAATTAAAGATATTTTAGATAATTTAATATTTTAAAAAAGTCCAAAAAGTTTTCCAAAATTTGAGTTCCAAAAGCTTTTGCCATAGATAAAAGTTTAATTTTCTTAATTTTTTTAAAAAAATCTTTTTGATTAATAAAAAAGTCAAATTAAACGGGCATATTTGTATAAAATTTCAGCAATATTTTTTTATTTGAGTTAGAAAATAGTTTCAATTGTAATAACAAAGCATTGAACTTGTCCTATTGTTAAAATTTTTTAACTTTTATTCTTTCAAATTTAGGAGTATCTAACCAACTTTTAAATTCAAACTAATGGGTTAGGTTGGACCCAAATTTTGTGCCGATGAGAAAACTATAACCCACCCACCCATATATACTTCAAATCCAATTCAAACCTTGCCTTTTGGTTTGGGTTTCGAGCAGTCGATTCTTTATTATTATTATTATTATTATTATTAACTTTTGCCAAGTAACAGGCAACTAACAATTAAAAGTGTCGCATTGACTAATATAAAAAAAAGAGTAGTGAATCACTTTGACAAGATAACTCATACAGGTTAGAATTAGATTCACATTTTCAATACGAAAGTCTAACCAACAGCCTAACATACCTACGCAAAAATATCATCAATAATTAATTAAAATATTTAAAAATTTGATAAAATCGACAACACATCTACTAATGAAATATAGGTAACACAAATTAACTTATTCATATTTTAATAATAATTAATTAAGAACAAAAAAATTATATATATATATATATATATAAAGAATCCACGGCCCTGTGAAGCATAAGGCAAATTCAATGGGTTCATGATCATGGTGTCGACCTTTGAAAATTAAGTATGGTATGAGTTTGACACAAAATACAGTAGATTTAAATTTTACTGAGTTTGACAGACAAGACAAGGCAAGATTGAGTATTCAACTTCTTTACTAACAATTTTAGAATGGTACAGTACAAAAAAGGACATGATACAGGTCAAAATGGATTGAAAAATTTAATCACTCAAAGCAAATTACAAAAAAGAACAAAGTACTAAAAATTAACCAATAAGAGTTATAAAATTTTTAAATGAATTGGATGTACAAGTGACTAAAATGCATTTTGATAATTTAAAAATAAACTAAACTATACTCTAGACGTACAATTATAAGCACAATAACAATATAAAGAGACGAAAAAAGAGAAATTAAAATGCAATATTTTTAACGCAATTTGTCAATTTTAACTGATTTCTACACCTTCAAGTCGACTGTACTCGAAGATTTCATTATCTATGATCTTATATCCAAAGCAACTTTAATTAATTTTTGAGTGACAATTAAACCTGTTACAAATAGTTGGCTAACTTCAGGAAAAGAAAGTGGAAAAGAGAAGTGAGATGTATAAAATATATATATATATATATATATTCGTTACAAGGTTGGAAGTGAGTCATATCCAATGGCAACTGAAACCACCCACCCTTTTATATGAAGTTGTAATAAACAGATATAAAAAATTTTTATACATTGGATATTTTAAGATTTTGAAATTTCTGGTTTCATCTTTGATAATCTATTCGTGCTGCCCATAAATTTGGTGTGAAGCGTTGTGAATTGCCATCATCATTAGGCTGCAGAAATTGTGCATAAAGCATCATCAGTTTTCTTGCTCAAATGGACCAAATTGCAAATACTTTCTTCACGTTTTATACACACCATGAATGTTTTTCACGTTTTCTTATGTTAATGCATATGAAATTCTGCTGCCGAGTCGCAGTTCTTCAGTCTTTTTTTTTTTTTTTTTGGTATTTGATGACGAGTAAGAGGAATCATTTTGCAGTAAAACCCTTTTCTGTTGAAATTTCCTGGAATAGTGAAGGGTAATTAACTAATAATTAACATTGAGAGCATTTGTCAAGACAAGTCCATGTTATGTTATATGTTTTCAAGGGCCCATTTGAATTCGGCTCTAGCTTTTGGTTGGTTTCGATTGCGTGGTATATTTGTATGCTTTTAAGGTGTGTGATCGTGTCTTGCACGCTAAACACTTTCTCTCAATCCCATCTGTAAAGTCAATCAATTCGTCCATGATTACGGAATACAGACGTGCTTTTGCTAATTCACATTGTTTCTCAAATCGTTAATGGGAATTTTGCTAATTCACATTGAGGAGTGGATGAGTAAAAAATCATTGTTTTTCAAATCAAAATGAAAGGGGAAAGAAAACAAACTCATATTATAGCCATTCTTTATAATCACGTGATTGTCTTGCAATCTTTCAAATCTTATCTTGAATTCGTTTCTATTATCACTTGCATTAATTTCTTTGCAAGAGTTAGTTAGGGAAACAGCCTTGTGGAAATTCGTGATTGGTTAATCAAAAAGATTGATGAATCATAAAATGTTTTGCTTCAAACTAAATTCATGCAACAAAGTGTATTATTAGCCAAATTCATGATTACAAATAATAGCCAAATACTTGCTTTGTTACATAATATGTGATTACTTGGAAGACTAATTGCGAGGCTGCCAAGTAGGCTGACCATATTATTAATAATAAACTTCCGAAGGAGACAATTAAAGAAACAATCAGCGAAAGATTGTTAAATCTCAAGTCCAAGCCAATAAATTCTTGAAGACCTGCACTTCTTTTTTCCTTACACACAGCCCCCGAAAAAATGGCATCAACTTTCTTTCATGTTATTTCCTCGATTTTTGGCTTTATTTTCTGGCTTTGTTCATCGTTTTTGTATGCAGCATATCCTAGCTTATCTTCAACTGCATACTCGCCAAAACTACAGGCAGAAAAGCTCATAAGAGAGCTCAATCTGTTTCCAAAAGAAGCTGTCAATACTGCAGTTGGTGGTGCTTCATTTTCTGCTGCAAAGAATATTGTTGAGAAGCAATTCAGTTTCGATCCTCTTGGTGATCCTGGGCCTTCTGTTCAGGAATTTGGTCACCATGCTGGATACTACAAGCTTCCTCATACTCAGGCTGCAAGGTAACCTCAACCTGTCTGTGAATATCTTTATATCAACTTCCTTTCTATTTTTTATTTTTGGTTGGATTAAAGGGCTAATCATGATTGAAGGGACAAGATCATTTTCAGTGATAACGTGGAGTTGTTTCGTTTGAACGTTGAACTTTGTCTTAAGTGAAGTAAGGGATAAAAGAAGGCTGCAAAAGTTTTAACAATTTGGCCTGTTTAAAATTCTTGGCTTTATTTATCTTGAATATCTTAATTTAAATATGTTGAAGAATTTGATGGAATGTCAATGCATATCCCTCCTATTTTTCAGAGCATATATATGCTTTCTCCCTTGCCACTAATCTGAATTATTCTCGAATTCGGAGCTGCTTTGATGCCAAACGATTACAATTTTGATACTTCCTTTCTCCGTAAATTCTTCGAAGCAATAAACAGAGTCTCATGCATAATTTTGATTGTATCTCTCTTTTTGCTACCACATACGATGCGGATACTTTTACAATTAATGCTGCTTCAAGTTGAAATTCCACACGATCGAGTGGAATACTAATGGAACTGCCTTTCCCAAAAGTCATTCATAGTTTGTGCTCTTTTGGCAAGCTAATTACATGTTTACAGCAGAGGTAAACTGACACTTTGATTTTTTGGATTGAAAAAATAAATAATTTGCAGGATGTTCTACTTTTTCTTTGAATCACGAAAGAGCAAGAATGAGCCAGTTGTTATATGGCTGACTGGAGGGCCAGGATGTAGCAGCGAACTGGCGTTGTTTTATGAAAATGGCCCTTTCCATATTGCAAACAACATGTCTCTCACCTGGAATGATTATGGCTGGGACAAGGTCTCATCTTAGTTAGCTCTTTCTCGAACATTTTAATATTACTAAGTTTGGATCTGTTACACTATCCATTAGCTCGTATTATAAGCAGAAAGCATCCGTACTAGAAACTCAATTGGTCATGTTGTATTCTACTTCATTTTCCTTGCTTTAAAACATGGTCCAAGTTTTCTACAGTTGTTTCGCGTTAGCTTTTCAAAGAATCAATTGAAGATAAAAACTTTCTTTTCCCACAAAAGCGGTCTGTGTTCAAATTTTGTCATGCATTGAAGCCTAATAACCTTTTGATTGTAACTGCCAACTCGTGTGTTTGGCAGGTATCAAACCTTCTGTTTGTCGACCAGCCAACTGGAACTGGTTTCAGCTATACCTCAGACCAGGACGACATTCGTCATGACGAGGAGGGTGTTAGCAACGATTTGTATGACTTCTTGCAGGTTCATTTTTTTTTTCTCCCAATTACAGGTCCATGGCAAAACAGTCATTAAATTGAGTGGGATGTTCAAGATTTGTGAATGTAGAAATATAAACTTATAACTTGCCTCCAACTTCACAAGTTACTTTTTGATGTTAGGCATTCTTCGCAGAGCATCCTCAGTATGCTAAAAATGACTTTTACATCACTGGAGAATCGTATGCGGGGCACTACATTCCCGCTTTTGCTGCTCGGGTTCACAAAGGAAACAAAGCAAACGAGGGAATTCATGTTAATCTGAAGGTATATCCCAAACTTATTTAGTCGCTTAATGTTGCTTTCTGGAAGCCAGGTTTGCTCTTAACTCTAATTTGTTGAACAGGGTTTTGCGATTGGTAATGGCTTGACTGATCCTGCAATCCAGTACAAAGCATACTCAGAATATGCTATGAACATGAGATTAATCAAGCAATCTGATTACGACAGTATCAACAAGTTGATGCCAACGTGTGAACAGGCAATTAAAACTTGCGGTAATAATGCTTAATCTCTAAAATTTCAAGTTCAAATTCCTTTTCTGTGCGTGCCATATTTCTCAAACTATTTAATCATTTTAAAATACCATGTCAGAGTCTAATGGCGGAGACGCTTGTTCGGCTTCATACGTTGTTTGCAACAACATATTTAACAGGATCATGAAGATTGCTGGCGATATAAATGTAAGAACTAAGAAAGAAACAAATATCTAATATGATAAGTATTTTTCTCAGAACCTTTATCTTAGGAAGAAAAGCATTTCAACTGTAGTGAAATTTTTAATACCATGAATCTGTAGTACTATGATATCAGAAAGAAATGTGAGGGGTACTTGTGCTACGACTTCTCGAACATGGAGACATTCTTGAACCAGAAATTCGTAAGGTATGCCCTAGGTGTCGGAGACATAGACTTTGTTTCGTGCAGTAGTACAGTATTTGACGCCATGCTGATGGATTGGATGAGGAATCTTGAAGTTGAAATTCCAGCTCTTCTCGAGGCTGGCATCAGGGTGCTTATATATGCTGGGGAATATGACCTTATCTGCAATTGGCTTGGTAAGCCTAAAGCCCCTTGATTCACTTATATCTCTTCATTGCAACAATAATCTTAAGCGTGTTTTGATGATATCCACAGGGAATTCAAAGTGGGTTCATGCAATGGAATGGTCTGGCCAACAAGAGTTTGGAGCAGCTCCAACTGTTCCATTTACGGTGGATGGTGCAGCAGCAGGACAGATGAAAAGCCATGGACCTCTCACTTTTCTCAAGGTCTCTATTCTTTTCCTTATCTCTCTCTTGAGAATGTGTGTTAGTGTGTGTATGCAATGCATATGCTTCCTAAATTTGTGATACTTGTTGTATATGAAAACAAGCAGGTTCATGATGCTGGTCACATGGTTCCCATGGATCAACCAAAAGCTTCACTACAAATGCTTCAGAGCTGGATGCAAGGAAACCTCGCCATGACACAAAAAAAAGAAAAGATTTCTGCCAAGTGATATTCTCAACTCAAGTGGCCTCTTCCTTCCAAGCGTTAACAACAATGTCTTACATACATGGTTATCACCGGTCCAGTGTGGGCAAGAATTTTTCTGCAATGATTGCCATCTGCTGAACTAAACTTGTTTGATTTCAACAATTGTAAAATTCTTGGCTGGAATTGAATTTTAAAGAATTATTCATACCAATCAATCCATAAAATTTCAATATTTATTATGTCCCTTTGGTGGTGTTCAATTTAGATGTAAATTTTCTTACTTGTGGAGCAAGTAACTATCACAGACTGCACAATGGATCTACAACATGTAGTGGCCTTACTCAATTTTTAGTGTCATTAACTAACTAAAGCATTTTAAATTGTGGATTTCCAGCATCCTATTACTACCATTTTCTAATCTCAAGCAAAACAGTAGTAAATCATGTTACTTTATTCCTGATATCAAACAATTTTTCTCATTATATATTTCCTGGAATGCCTATAGCAATTTACAATAGTACATATAATCAATACAGCCTGTGTGTGATAGTTATGAAGAACCCACTTAATCAGCTACAGTCAATGATATTGTTCAACTTCTACTTATCAGCATTCATATCTTAATCTTAAATACCTGTTTCAATAGACATAATCAGTATCCAGAGTTTTATTGCAATCTTTATATTTAAGTTATATGAAATATTAACTACAACGGATAACAACCATCGAAGTATTGACAAAAGTCCATGTATCTACTCAATATCTTAAAACAGCAATCAAAAACCAACTCTTACCCCATACTTCTCCCTCAAGGTGTCAATTACTGGTCTGAAACTAGAATTCAAAGGAACAACTGTTCCTACACGCAAATGTTGTGCATAACCATTCTTTGGTTTGTTAAGTGTCATTTTGAACATCTCTCCCTCCAGCACTTTACTGGCTGTCATGGCTGCAAAGAAACTTCCAGTTGTAAAGTAAGAGTCAAAATTGTAGTAGGGCAACTGGGGAAAGTCATGTTCTCAAATTTAAGAGCTCAAAAGAGTAGAGATTATACAACAAGCTTCATAAAAGAATAACTCCAATGGGGAACAGAGCATTACATCAGAAAGGCTACAAAATGACAAAGAAGTGTAACACCGGTCACCAGACGACATTTTCTGTAAAAAAAATTACCCTGTGCTTGAGTCTTCAAAACATGAGAGATTTCTCACCAGTCTTTATCTTCACGGTCAATGGATCAATGATTGATAAAGTTTATTGTATCTACTGAGTTAAAGAAAGATCACCAGTCCTTCTCTAGGCCATGGACACCTGACAACTAAGCTTTCGCTACAAAGATCAAGATCTCAAGGATTGCTAGTAGATAGAAATCAATGATTTTTTTTTTTTTTTTGACATTGGTTTTCAAAAAGGAGATTGTGAATAAATACCGTCATTTTGTTTTGGTCGTTCCTAAGGTTTGAAATTGATTCTCAGGTAAATACCACCTTAAATGTTTTAGCTCCACATTCTGTCCGTAATCACAAAAGAAGGTCCCAAAAAGAAAAGAAAAAACAAATTACCAGCAAGAGGGTGAATCCCGGCAAACTCCAAAAAGTCGTCAGCAGAGCAACCAAACAAAACCCTAGCAGCCCTGTCAAAACATATCACCACCTTCACTTTTGTATCTGTTGCTATAGAGATCTGCCAAAAGAAAAATCATCCCGTTGTTAGTTTAATAACATCACAACAAAACCTCTCCCCAAGAAGGAGGGATGGTGGCTTACAAGGAGGCGAAAGAGGCGTTTGGAAGAGGACGAGACAGAATTGTTGTTGAAGTTGCAGAAGTTGCATAAAGAAGATGGGTTGTCAGGGAGAGTCCTCTCGCAGAATGAGCAAACTCTGTAACAGAAATTCGTGTGGTCCATGCCCACCACTGTGCACATTACAGTTGTTGGTTTATCACCTTCCATCGTCTGCTCGGCTCTCCAGAGTACGGAGTTTCGCTCTCGGTTCTCTCGCGGTTTTGCTTACTCTAATAAAGTTTGCGCGGTACTGAAAATGACCCGCAGCACAACTCAAGCCCAACACTACAATCTCGGTAATATTTCTACAACTCTTAATTACAATTAGCAAGCAGCAATCTACGTAGATAAATCATTGAAAAAATTTTAAAAATAATTTTATTTTAATTTATTTTTATATAATTAATTTTAAAAAATTTTATTAAAATAATTAATTTTAATAATTTTACCCTTAAATTTTATTTTTTATACTTATAAATATAAGTCATTCACATACTTCATTTTTTACACCTTAAATTTTTTTTATTTCTCAAATTTCAATATTAAAACTTTTAACAGTTCGTTTATGGTGTAAAATATATATTCCAACATTTTATCTATAAATTAAAATAAAAATAAATTTTTATACTTTAATTTTCTTATATTTTAATTTTTATGTCAACTTTTAATTATTTTTAAAATATATAGATATTGTTACGTAATTTATTGATCTTGTAAAATTTAATTTGAATTATAAATATAATATTTTATTTATTAATCTATTATCATTGTGATTTGTCTGAAAATTTGATCGAAAAATAAAATATGTTTAATATAACAAAGAGACAAAAATAGTTGTTTTGGGTTGACCGACCTAGGGCAAAATTAAATGCCCTAAGTTGGCCAACTTAGGGCAAAAATAGTGCCATGGGTCAGCCAACCTAAGACAATTGTTTTTTTTATTTTTATAATAATATAAAACTAATATAATTATATACATATATATATATTAAAATTATGTTAAATATAATTTATAAAATTTTGATTTTATGATTTTTGTTTATATTTGCTTAATATTTATTATATTTTCTTTTGAATTTTTAATCTATTTTTATTGTTGATTTATTTTTTAAAAATTTTATTATTTTATGTTTTTATATTTTAAAAATATTTATTTTAAATATACTTGATGAAAATTTTATTTTATTATTTATTTTTTATTGAATTAAGAATTTATTTTTTTATCTTACAAATTTGTTTAATATATTTTTTATTTAATTTATTTTTAAAATATTATTTTATTTTTTATATTTAAAAAATATTTAATATTCATGAGATATATTTAGATATTTATTTAAGGTATATGTATCCTATTGTGACCACATATATTATGAAATTTTTGTTTTATAATTTATTTTTATAGAATTAAGAACTTCTTTTATTTTATGAATTTATTTAATATATTTTATGTATTTATTTAATATATTTTTATTTTATTATAAAAATAATCAATGTTCAAATATATAGATATTTAAACATTGATATTTTAATACATTTTAGATATATAGTTGAGAACTTAGCTGTTGGTATTTGTCATGGAGGATCATGGGTTATGTTACCTGATGGTTCAGAAAAATACCGTGGTAGAAGGGTCTGACTCATATCTGCTCCAAAAAATATTGAGTATCATAAATTATTGACCATGATATATGACTGCACTCAAATTAATCCAACAGAATTCAGCATTCAATTGAAAATGAGTTTCATAGACAGTGAAATAGAATCTATTATATATGTGGATATTGATGATGATTACAGAGTCTTTGATTTTATATGTAGTATTATGCCGACAAAGTTTAGACATCTCAGTCCGCTTTACGTCACCACGAACCAAATAGTTGTGAATGATGTTAGAGTGACTTACACTGCTTTGCCTACTGTCAATGCAAAAGTTCTTTTACAACCATTTATTTCTTCTTGAGACAGTAACTAGTTCGACTATGGTAAACATTATTTACAAGATGATATAAATTCTATAGATCCTACACCAATATATCATGAAAGTCTTATAAGTCATGGAGCATATGTACCGTGTCAAATCAATGAAGATCATATAAATGATATTTTTCGGAGTCAACAATGTGTGGAAGGTGAAGGTGCTGACATTCATAATAATATACTGAGAACCCTATGTAAAAATTATTGCAATAAAGATACTAATACAATGATGAACTTAGGTTATAAAACAGGTCAAATTAACAGAACTATGAAGACTGAGGAGGACACAACTAGACCATCAAGTTTTTGTCGTATGCCACCTATTCCACCATCATTTTCTCAACTGTAGGATGCATTATCTAGCTTTGTATACAGTAATATATATGCATAACAACTTTTCAATTCAAAAAAGAAAGTATGAGATGCACAGGGTTTATTGGCATTAAAGAATCATTTTCAATTTCGAGTTTCAAAATCAACGAAAAATCAATTTGAGACAAAATGTGTGGTTGATGGGTGTAAATGGCGAATTTGAGCAACCAATACAGATAAAAATGGTGGATATTGGTCTATTAAACAATTTAAAATAGATCATACTTATCGAAACAACCAATTACAACCAGGCCATCAGCAACCAAGTAGTCAGTTTATTGGTGAATTTATGATGGATAAATTTCAGAATTTTAATAGAATTTATACTCCAAACAACATACGAGATAACATACATCGAGAGTTTGGAGTACGTGTGTTTTACAGTAAAGCGTGGTTAGCCACAGAAGAATCATTAAAATTAGCATGTAATGATCCAATCAAATCGTTTAATTTACTGCCACAGTTTTGTTATGTTTTAAAGGAAAGAAATCTGGGAATAATAACGTATATAAAAACAAATGATGATGGAAATTTTTTATATTTCTTCATAGCACTTGAAATATCTTTAAGTAGTTTTCACATAATAATTCATCCCGTAATTGTTATTAATGGGATATTCTTAAAGGATGCATATCAAAGGTGTAGTGGTGGTATAAAAGAATAATGTTGTGACGGCACATGAGAATAATGATGTGCCGACACTAGGGAATAATGCTGTGGTGGCACAGGGAATGATACTATGATAGTATAGGAGAAAGATATTATGACGGCACAGGAAATTGATGTTGTAGTGGTG
>CP135565.1:4639565-4710263 GCA_032401905.1 Swietenia macrophylla
AAATATAATTTTTAAAAATATTTTATGTTTATTTTTAAATTTTTACGAGAAATATGTAAAAAATAATATTAATATTTTAAATTATATATATAAATATTTTAATAAGAATTACTTGTAGAAGTTTTGTGAAACCTTGCATCTAAACTTGGTTTGGTTCATCGTTAATAAAAGTCTAGGCCGTTGCCTTTAGTCAGTTAATAATCAAAGGAGAGCAACATTCTGCTGGGGCTGCTTTTCCATTGAGTATGGCCAAATAACAATCATCTTAAATATCGTGCCATTCTATGTTGACGTTGGATCGATAGATACGACTTTTACCTTCACCTTATCATGGTGTACATAATTAACAACATCCAATGGATGGGCAAGCAATCGAAGATTAGTTAAGTGTTGATAAGCAAAACATTCTCCTCTCCTTAACTGGCCTAAGTAACGAAACACCTTGAGAATTAATTTATTCTTGGATGTAATTCAAATTCATTAGTTTTCAATGTGTGTGTGTGTGTTTGTGTCATATCTTACACAAACACATTTATTCTCGAATTGCAAACTCATTTATATTAAAAATATTTATGATAATATGTTTTTATACATAAATATTAGTCAAATATTTGTATTAACACGAGTCTTAAAAAAAAGTAAGAAATTGACCAAAATTAATTGCACCTCATCCATTGAGAATTATACCTAATCTTTTGACTTTGTATTGATTCAACATTTATAATGAGAGTTTTCCGAACCTCTTCAAATTCTTTTTTATGCCATAAAATGAAATTGATTTTACAATTAAGATACAAACTCATCTTGTATTTTTAGGAGAATGTAAACAATTAATATAAATATGTGATAATTAAATTATAATTTAATTTATTACAAAATCTGTATTCTTAATGTTTATTGGATGTGCAATTCGAAGGTCAATGATTTTGAAAATTGAGTTGGCTTCGAAGCACAGTTACACTAAACCTCAAAACAAATAAACCGTCATATAATAATTTTGAGGTTTGCTGATAATAATTAATCCATGATTCCGTGCTCTCAATAGGATATGGCTCCATGTATATCTGATTCTTTTATGTAACAAGCCTGTGATTATTCCAGTCCCAATAGCTGCTTGATTATAAAATTTCCAGAGACCAGAATTTTTGCACTGGGAAATAAAAGAAGAATAAATATTATTACTAAAAGCAATTTTAAAGTAAAAAGTGTGACAGGGAGTACAGTTCCCATTGGGAAGCAGAAGCAGTTCAATAAATTGCTCCCTTGTTCATCAGATCTCTGTCAGAGGTGCACTACTGTTATACTGGTCCAGCCTTGTTCTATTAATATCCCTAATTAAATTATTATTAATTTAACACTGAACATACTGTCTGTAACAACCTTCATGTCATGTGAATTTAGATCAGAATAAGTGGGCTGCCAACTATATATATGCATAAACAAATTGAAAATTATGTGTTAAGTGGGGATAAATTACTTTGAATTATTGATGGGGGTAAAGTTTTTTCTAGGAAGTGAAGTGTAGAGGTCAAAAAGTGTGGAACCTACTCACAAAGGGAGCTAAGCTAGCTAACAATGAACATCATATGTTTATAGAGGAAAGATGTCCTGTTTGGGGAAGCAAATGTGAACACCTATTAATTTTAGTTTGAGATTTTAATCATAGAATAGACCTTTGTAATTTGACTTTTTTCCGCAAATTTGAACCAATCTTTTCATTGAATTGAACGGTGAACGTAATACAGTTGACAGGTCTGACAACATGAAAAACGCCCAATGTTGTTTTCATTGAATTGAACGGTGAACGTAATACAGTTGACAGGTCTGACAACATGAAAAACGCCCATTGTTGGGTTGGTTCCGTGAATCTTTTGAATTTTGCTGCCCCCACTTTCATAACAAATATGAATTTTTTTAGAACTTCACTGCCAGGTATCATTACGTTCTTTTTATTTTATAAAAATTAAAATAAAAAATATAATTAAAATATATAAAATAAATATCAAATAATATTTAAAATATATAATAAAAAACATCTAAAATATACATAAAAAAAATTAAAAGTCCTTTACACAAAACTTGACAAAAAAAAAGTCATGGTACCTTGGTTACTTTAACCTAACCCGAATCTTTTGACAGACCATATATATGCTCAACAAATGCTAGCACATAAAAAAAAGTTTGGAACCTTTTTACACCAAGGCCCACGTTCATTCCCATTGAGGTGATATTATTTATGCATTTGTTCTGACTATCGACATGTAGTGCAAATTTATAGCAAAATAAATGGATTGAAAAGCAGATCCCTTGATAGAAAATCGCATAGCATAACTCTGTTTAGTCGAGTGTTCTCCATTAACAAGCAGAAGAGAAGAAACGTAAACAGGTGTTTCGCTTCAATTATAAATCTTATTATTGAATTGGCAGCCTAAAAGTCTTGCACAGTAGTCTAGAATGCATCTCAGCTTTCCCTTCCCGCATCAAAACCAAATTTACCTTAAGTTCAACAGCTGCATGCAGAAAAAAATTAATTAATAATAATATAACAATATGAATAATTACTCACTTTGGCAGGGAAAAAAAAAAAAAACAAAAAACCAAACCCTAATCCCCCCACCCTGACGGTAGTAAACATTGCTGCCAGCAACTAATCAAGCATTTGAGCGATGATGCAAAGCTTTACTCCTAAACTTTTGATTTAAGGTTCATCCTAATTTTTTGGCAAAATCCACCTAAGAAGAATTTGTTTTTTGTTTTATGAATTAATTAAGTATTAAAACAGTTCAAATGAATTATATTTACTAAGAAATGAGTTCACAAATTCACAACAAAATGGTATATATAGTTCATTCTGTTTTTAGGAGTTATCCACATTTACAATCATTATAATCCCAGTAAGTTTCTCTCTATTTTGAAGGTATAACTAACCAAATAAAAATTATAAAATCAAGTAAATGAAAATATCTTATAAAACCAAGTTAACCGTGTTTTCATTAAATCAGGTAGTGCAGCGGTGCCAAAGACTGAAAATCATCACATTATTCATTCCATCAACAGTCCTCAAGTAAAGATGCTGATATGAGAAAATCATTAGCAGTAGTTCATTACCCATGATTTGACTGACCCAGTACAATAATCTAGACCTTTGCCACCTTTCTTCTTACGAAAACAAAATTTTATAATATATAAATAGAGCAGGCGGCTGAAAGCAAAATCAAAAGAGTTACCCAAGTGCACCACATTATCTCAAGCAGCACTACTAGTCACTTTTCCAATTGTTTTGAGGTCGAAGATTTCAATCCAGTAGCCATCAGGATCTTTGATGAATGCTATGCCTTTCATTTTTCCTGCAATGAAAGTGGCGGATATTTAGGCAAGCAACTATATGAAAATACATAAAGCATGAATTTTAGAGGTTATTTTTTTAAATAAAAAATTCGCCATTAAACATTAGTTATAATTGCCAACATTAACACCATATAAGTTATGAAAGTGCATTTTGCTTCATGAAACCTGCAAAAACTTGAAAACAGATGAGTATTCCATTACAGTAACCTTACTGCAATCATAATTAAATATTGGCTTGAATCAAACATTGGGAAAAAGCAATGCAAAAGATGCTTATTAATTCAATATTTGTAAGAACCTATTACCTCTATTGGATCTGTAGTATCCCATAACTCATCTGCTAAGTTAGAATTATAAATATAAGCTTTAATTACTTACCTTCATCAAACTTAGAGATCATATCAAATGCCATTAAGTCCAAGTGAGCAACGAAGTCACTCCCCTTGGCTAAGCCAATTAGAATATGCTAAGACAATTACAAAACCATGTACGTGTACATACTATGATAAAGATACATACGTAATGTTCACACAAACAAGAGTTATAATAACGGCACTCAAAAATGATTAGCATATTTGAATCTTTCCAAGGGCTACTACATATATCAACTGCAAACATATTACATCATGAGTACAAACATATTACATTACATCCTAGATGAAAAACACAAAGGTAAATTTCCTATTTGGTTAAGGAATGAGTGTCTGCGACAGTGGGGTATAGCCTTGGTTGGTTACAATTTAGGAATCAAATTGCCCAAATGTGATTAGTTTTTTTTTTTTTTTTTGAGGTGAGGTGGTATTGGGGTTTATGGTCCAAAAGTTAAAACAAAGTGTTCGTGATAGTCATTCAGATCCTTCAATAGCTTTCTTTCAAGGGTCACAAAACAAAAGCATGCAACCATCGCTTCTTAAAAGTAGTAAACCAATGGTTCATATATTAACCTGAAACAAACAGCATACAAGTTTAGTTACCATTTTGTTTCTGTATTGGTTGGAAGATAAAGGTAGTTAACAAACAATGAAGTACTGTCATAGCTTCCAAAGATGAAGCACTAACATGAATGTTAACTGCAAAGACTAAAACTTATCATATTCCTGGGATTTTCTCTCCAGGAGATCTCTACCACCTCGAAATTGACCATTCTCTCACTTTTCTTATATTCTTCTTACTTTTTGAAAGCCGTGTGGAAGAGGTGTCACAACTAAAAGAGAGTATGAGCAATCACACTACTTCAGCAGGGCCCAAGGAAACCCAGGTCAAATGAGGAAATTGACTTTAGATCAAACAATCAATTCTTAAGATAAATCAAATTTTATTCACTAACACGGTTCTCCCATGAATACAGCTCATTGATAATACCTCTCAATCATCTTAGTTTTATTGCCTCCATTTCAATCTACTCCATACCGGCAAATTTCAACTGCTTAGAAAGCTAAGCTCTAGACTAAAATGCTACAAATGCATGCGCCAATTAGCAGCAAAATCATTTTAAACGGTTCCTTATCACTTATGACAGCAGAAAATCATGTGTATTCACGATTGTGAAGATTTTCCCACAGCAAAACAGAATATTGACTTAACTGCCAAAAGCATGATTGAAACTCCATATGTACTCATAAGATGCAAGGATGGAGGCTGACATTTCAGCCAAGCTGAAGAACGCTGAAAAATCTTCAAGAATTCCTTTTACACCTCCATATATTGAATACCATCTCTTTAGCAAGTGTCCTCCTATACTACAACTTTTCCTTCAAGAGTACATAAATGCACAAAAGCGTACATATACACTACAGCTGCATGAAATCAACACATACCTCCCCTTAGGTTTGCCACAATCACAAGTACAGACAGTTTTTGGCTTTAATCATATGTAGCTCCCTTGGACCTAATGGTGGTTCTCCGACTGTTTGGATTGAGGGCAAAAGACAAAAAATTACATAAAAGCCCTCTCTTTCACAAAATGGTGGCCGAAGAGAGAATTACAAAGACCACCACCCAGGATATGGCTTCAGACAAGATGAAATTGAATCACAACATTAACATGGTAGGTTTCTAACCAAAATAAAACTAAGTATAAGCCATAAACAGCTATTTTTATGTAAAAAGATATGCTACATATTGAGGACATCAACATCATTAGACGACGAAAATATTCATGCAGATACTAAGAATGATTGCCAAAAAGAGAGTTTTCAGCAGAATTACAAAGGTATAATTTCGTTTTTTGTAAGACTGATTGTTTACTCCAAAGACTTGAGGACAAAATATTCTTGTCTGACAAATTTACTGAATCATCCTCCTCTACTAGGGCCATTACACTTTGGTTCTATATAACGGGTCTGAGAAAAGGATATGTTACGGAAGGTTGGCCTCTTTTTCCCAATGCCCTAGCATGCTGACTGACCCTACTCTAATTGGGTGGCCGTCTTAGATTATAACTGGGAACTGGGACTCGAAGCCCCCTTTAGGAACTGAGAACTGAGAACTGGGAACTGGGAACTGGGTAGGCTCGGTGTGTGTCTTAGATTAGAACTGCTTCTGCAATTTGCCCAGTTTGTGGCTCGATCTCCTGTTGTGTTTTATTAAGATAGCAATACTCTCTTTAGGCCTGCTCCATGGCACAAAAGGGCATACTCCTACATATGCATATCTGACGCCTGATTGAACTGCATGTAGCTTGTATGGTGCTAAAGTGAATAACTCTAACCCAAACAAACAGAATTCATATATTCAATAAAGGATTAAACAAGAACATCCAGTTATACTCTTGACCATGTCACAGTAATTTTAAGGATAAAAAATGCATGAGAAAATTAGGGAGACCTTCCTAAAAATGCCAAATCGAACTTAGTGTTCTATTGAAAACATCCTAGATTACATCATAACTGGTGGTGGGAACCATTGCCTCTTTAAGCAAGCCTCACCTTTTTCTGCTGTTAACATTCTGTAAGGACACACAAACAAATTGCAGTGGCCAGAAAATGAATTTTGGTGGGTAAAGGACATTAATTCTGCTTCATGCAATGGTTGAAAATGTTGTTAATAGGACTTCCCAGAGCACTGGTTGGGAGCTCAGCAGAATTTTGGATGTGAGGCTAATCTTATAGACCCAATGACTCCACCTTCCACAAGGACGAAGTGAAGCATGAAGCATTGACAGTCAAATAATCTCAAGGTTGAAAAACCCGGAGATTGAAAAGGATCGTTATGAAATTGATTGCTCTTTATGAGGGTTTAATTTTTGAGCATGGTGGCTTAAATTCTGAAAGGCAGGGTGTACAAGTAAACAAAGAAGAAGCTTAATTGGAGGATAAGGATGGAGAAGGTGGGGAATAAAAAGAAAAGCCTATCATAGACCAGCATGTGGGTTACTCCTAAAAATCAAAATTTTTATTTTGATTTTGTTGTAATTACTCACCTACTCTTAATACTAATAGACAATCAAAACTACCGTTTTGTCAAGGGAAGGTATCTCTGATTAATGCCAAACATTCTCTCCATTTGTGATTTTGACAAACCTTAGAAGAAGTATATGTTAATTGCCCTTATAGATACAAAATACAAACATGAGCACATTAATGGAGTGCTCACTTTTTGACTTTAGACTATTATAAAACATTATAGCTACAGAAGGCATATCACTGTACAAACTGTTAAGACAACTAAATTGGATATTGGTTATCCAGAAATACATGGAAATTAATCCTCTAAACAATGATGTCATGATTAATCTTGAAGGATACTAGACAATTTAAAATTGAGATGCCAATACTCATCAAGAAAGCATCACATTATGTTTGATACATTCTATTATCTAAAAGAGGTATCTCACCATCATCTGGTTTCTTTACAAACTCCACTCCTAGACGTTCAAACCTCTCACATGCCTTGTAAGTGTCATCAACAGTGATACCAATGTGCCCTGAAATCAAAATATTACAAGTTAGAACTTCCAATATTCTGGGAATGTTGGAGAGAAAACAATTGAAGCAAAAACTGATAATACAATAAGTAGTGGACAAAAAAATTATCACTCCTTGGAAATAGAGTAAAAATAGGCACAGATATGTTTTCCTTGTATGGGTCCTTTTCATCTATCACTACTTAAAAGAATAGTAGTGGAAATTATCAATACATAGACCAAAACAAATCGACCCTGCTTAAAACCATTTACCAACTAAGCTTAGTATATGTTGTGCTCCTTCATATATTGCATGCCAGAATGAGGCAGTTAATTTCATAACCATAGGAATAAATTTTAGCCAACAACATCTACTCCACCTAAGCCTTCCCCTCAGTACAAGTAGAAGCCACGCTCTTATGAGGGTAAAGATAAAAGCATTTCATAAAATTTAGATGTTATTGATGTAGTGTCAGATCAGTCACTGCTAAGTTTCAATAAATTAGCAAATGGAATCTAGATCACACTGTTCAGACATTCTTTTAAACTATAGAGGTCAAAAAAAGAACTATTGGCATTTTCACATAAATTGACTCATAATTCAACCTTTTGTAACAAGGAAGACGCAAAATTCTCAATCAAATGTTGTATCCTACATACCAAAGCCATGAGGTTCTGAGTTCCCATTATGATAACCTTTGAATTCAGGATCACTTTCAGTTCCCCAATTACTGCAAGAGGTATTAAGAAATTAGGGTACTAATTTGATAAAACGATCTAAAGAGAGATGATTTTGCAAATTAAATCTATAACTCATACTGTGTTAGCTCAATTGTAGCTGGCCTCCCAAAAGTCCAAATTGTTCTATCAACCGAGTCACCAGGAGCTGATGTGGTGTCCTACACAATGAAATATTTGAAACTAATGTCTTTGAAATTATAAAAATGTCATTAATGTCAGACAATTCAAAATACCAAGCTCTAAAATTTCTGTAAGAAAACTAAAATCCCCACCTCTGACAGTGAGGTGAGTTTTGATACACCAAAACTAACAACAAATAAAACCATTTATAAACTGATACAATCAAGATGGTATACTTAACACGTGGATAATAGCGTTGCTCAATAAACAGATACTGTCTGCAGACTTAACACATGGTTCTCCTAGATGCCATGTTACTCATCTCTTACCTCGTAGCCCAAAAAGTACAGGCTGAACTTCGTTTCCGGAAAATCCAGCCTCTTAAGTAACCTGAAATATCCCAGGAAAAACCATTAATGATCACTTAAAAAATAACCATAGGCAACTAAAGGAGTAGTTAAAAAGCAATGCCAGTATAACCAGATTTTTGGTCTAAAATGACGAGGCGTGACATTGTAAATCTCTCTTGAATAAGATGGTTTTTGACACTAACCAAATAACAAATCCAATCAAATTACATAAATTATCATCAACATTTCTGCACATTACCATCACCAATAAGCATTCACAAAATAACCTTAAATCCACAAATTACTTCACTGTAATCACAGTACATTAACAAAGAAAACTGCTCAAGAAAAAAACTTACGACATGCCCAACACGCGAGAATAGAAATCAAGACTAACTTTCGGGTCCTTAATTCGAAACATCTGCAATAACCACACACACACACACATATATATATATTGAAGAATTAGCAACAACAAAAGAATAAAAAAAATAGACTCGTATAAAAGTATTTTATGAGCTTACGGTTTGTTGCATGATGTATCCTTTGGTAGCCTCATCCGGTGTGGTATGAAGACCCGGATTGTTGGCGGGCGATTCTTTGGGCTCTGAAGCCATTGAAAACAAGCGAAATCGATTAGGAGCCTGCAACTCAAATTTAGAAAGGAAAGGGGGTAAGAACTAAAATGGGATCAGAACTAAGTAAAAACTTCAAAATAATAATAATAAATATAAATATGAGCATGTAATTGAACAGATTTGATTATTAAAACCTTTGTTTTAACGGGGTTAAAGAATGGAAGTGAAGAGGAAATTAGCGATGTTGAGGTGTATCTGAAGAGAGAAAGGCGCGATAAGGCGGCGGTGATTGAAACCGAAGCCATCGGCTTTAACTTCAAGTTATGTGATAGAAAAGACAAGATTGCTTAGCCTAGTTTAACTTACCTCTGATTAAAACCAGACAAGTGTGCAGCGTTGAGTGTGGTGTTTATGATGGCCTTAGCTTTTGGAGTTATGATATATATAGTATACGACCGCAGATCCAAGAAAGCGATGATAGGCCACGTCAGTTTCACACTTGTCGAGTGGGAAGGAATATACGTGTTAAAGATGTCATCGTCAGTATTTCAATGATATGGATGCCAATTTTAATTTTACAATAAAATAATCCTTTCACATATAACAGTAATGGCGATTTTAAGTTTTCATTTTTGTAAGATATGAGAGAGGTTGCTTCTTCCATAAACAACTTCTGAAAATTTAAGTGATAAGGGATAAAAAAAAACATGGTCTTAAGAGTTTGATCATAATTTGTTATGTATGGGGAGATTGACAAATAGCCCCTAAAATTTGGAGAAAAACATATGCCCCCCACCATTTCATGTACAGGGTGTATCACTCAAACAATTACTTTCATTTTAGAAATCAACGTATAGCCTCATTCAAAACAACCCCTATATGTTTAAATAATATATTATTATTTATAATTTCTTAATTGTATGTAAATAAATCCTAATAACTTCCCCTGTTTGTTTAAATAATATAATTACTAGTTTGAATAAATTATGGTGGCTGGTTTGTGAAAAAAATGGAACGAATTAAAAATAGTTCTTCAGTTGCTTGCTGGTGGTTCTTAATATCAATAAACACACACAAAAAAAAAAAAAGATATAATAAATAATGAAATTTTTATCATAAAGTAAATGAGATGAGAAGTAGGAATTTACACCAAAATTTTAAGCTTTTATTCTTTTTTGAAAATGCGTATACACTTTAGCCAATATAAACTTAATTTTCATTAAATAAATAAACAAACAAATAAATAAATAGTAGTTTTTGGAGGAATTACGGTTATGTGTAGAGATCTCAACGGGCCGGGTGCGGGTTGGTGAGCGCCATCCCGTCCCCGCTTTTGATAGGGGATTCTTGTCCCAGCCCTTCTAGAGGGAATCCATCACACCCCCCCCCTTCTTGTCCATACTCCGAGAGGGGATCCCTATCCTTGCTTTCAGTCCTCGCTATTCTCTTCGACTCATCGATGAGTTACCGAAAATACTAAATAAAATACAAGTATATGCACTATAACCCAAACTCTTTCTCTTTTGCAATTCCAAATTTCGTTGTCTTTCGAATTCACAAGTAGAAGAAAATGGATCATGATCTTGATCAGAGTGCCAATTCACGACAGCTTTGTTGGACAAAGTTGCAGTGATGGTGGTCAACTTCGTTAAGGAAAAAAAAAAAATTAGAATTTTAAAAACGTAATAAAATAGAGTAAATAACTCCAAAAAAAAAAATAGTAAAAATTGAGTTATAAAAATACTTATAAAAAATTATTGTTTGTAAATTATTTTTTATTAATAAAATATTTTGATAATTTTAGTTATTAATTCAAAATATTTTTATTTTATAAAAAATTTTTTCATAAAATTTTTGTTTGTTAACAAATTATGTCTCTCTAATTTATTTTTATTTATTATTTTAAAATTTATTTATAATTGTAGTCTTGTGTAATTTATTTAGAGTTAACAAGTTTTAACGTGTTTTAAATTATTAATAATTTGAGTTTTTCAATGTTAGTAATATTTTTTATTCTTTTAAATGTTTTGGAGTTTAAATTTTATGTCACTAAATTGTTGATAATTTCACTCTTGCTTGATACTATTGAACTCTTTTTAAATAGTAAAAATATTTTTTTATACATAATGTCTTTTTTGTTTTTCGAAAAAATAATGTCAAAAATTCACCAAGTTGTTATAAACTTATAATTTTATCACTATAGAAGTTATAAACTTATAATTTTTACCAAATTGTTTTCATTTTAAAGCACCAAAAAATATAAACAACTTGGAACATAAGAAGGAAAACAAAAATTCACTAGATTCTCACTCTCTATTTTGATGTGAAACATGATATAAAAAGGGTAACAAAAACTCACAAAACTCTTTTTATTTTAGCGTTAAATAGGTAATTACGTAATTAAAAATATTACATATTTATAGTGATATTTTATATCTTGTTTAAACAAAATTTTTGTTTTCCAAACCTAAAAAGAATAAATGTTCGTAAAAAAGAAAGATTATCTTAATTAAAACTCTTATTTTCAAATAATTTTTCTTTCCTTTAAGTTATAGAATTACAAATTTAAATTTTTTAGTTATACTTAAAAATTCATATTTTATTTAAAATAACTAATAAACTTGAATTCCTTACGAGTAAAGAATAAAATCTAGATGAACAATAAACTATCCAATTTATTGCAACAAAAATATGTTTTCAAAATAATATCAATTTTGAAAACCCTAATATGTTCGATTTGGAGAATTAAAATCTATAGATCTAAATAGTTTAAAAGTTTTTTGCAACAATGTTAAATAATTTTTAAAACATGATGATATTATTGATTTTAATAGGATTTTATTTTCAGAATTAAGTATTTTATGAGATCTTTTATTATATAACAAAAAAAAAAAATTGACATGCTAAATTATTTAAAACTACGAGATAATTATTTTTTAAATGCATAAGTTGCATATAAAATTTTATTTACTATACCAGATACTATTGTTTCTACAAAAAGAAAATTTTCAAAGTTAAAATCAACCATGCCTATCAAAGATTACATGGATTAAGTATGCTGTGTATTGAAAAATTTTGGTGAAACAACTTGATTATAAAGATTTAATTAATGATTTCTTAACTAAAAATTCAAGAAGATTAATTTTTCAATAATGTTAAGTTTTTATAATTAACCTTTGGTAAATTAATTGGTTAATATAAAATATGTATTTGATTAATTGATTAACGTGAACCACATATTTAATTATGTAGGATTAAGTAAAAAGTTTAAACCCACTTTTTAATTAAATGATAAAATATAATATATATTTTTTTTACATATTTTTAATCATTTATCAATAGAATCAACTTTAAGAACCCGTCTAAAATTCCTATGATTTTGGGCTGCCCTGCATAAAGGCTTGTATTGTGTAATTCTTTTTTGTTTGCTTAATGGGAGGTGAAATTTTTTTCAGGGTGCTTACGCTTTAATTAGGAGGATGGAAAGGTATTGTCCCTGCTAAAAAGACTTATTCAGTACTTTTGAACGCTTGGCGTTCTTCTGGTAAAATGAGAGAAGCGCGGGAATTTTTGCAATAGATGAGCGATAAAGGGTTTAATCCGCCCGTTCGAGGTCGTGATTTTTTGATTCAAGGGTTATTAAATGTGGGTAAATAAAATGATTTTTCCGTTTGCAAACTGAGTCGCAACTGGGCCGAATCTGCGTAAGTGGATTGGAGCCAGAAAACTACTTGTCCTGCGCCCTTTTCAGAGTGGAAAATTGACACGCCAATATTATTTACTGTATGTAAACTCAACGGTACTACTGGACGTCTCGTCAAAAAATGCATGTCAGTTGCTGCAAACTTCGATTTGAACTTTCTCATGATATTTAAATTTTTTTGAAAATTCAAACGTTGGCAATTTTTATAAAATCTGTAGCTTGAAAATTTTGAAACACAGTTCTGCAGAATTTGATACCACTGAAGAATATGAGAATCGATGGAATATTATTTTAGATAATATATGTATATATATATATATATATATTGTGATTTCTAATAAAGTATATTTTAATTGTATGTATATAAAAAAAAAATTTGTTATAAATTTCAATTACGGTCATTTAAATCTTAGTTACAATGTATCTCTTTCTAAAAAAGCTATCTTTTGTTTGACGCGTGCATAGCATTAAGTGGCATGATTTATTAACATCATAATAAATTATGCACACTATACAGTCTATACTGTGCATCTCTTGCCCGTGAATCATGCATTTTTATCAACAATATCGTCAGTTTTATTGACCCAAATTATCCCGTATTCGTATTGTTTACAAATGCCAAAGCCTCCAAAATTTTTAATAAAGTTTGGCATTCAGTCCATTGGGAAGAACTCGTGGGTTGGATTACCACTTGGTGGAGATTCACAACTTGATAACATTCTCCTTATCATACCTCCCTTCACAAACGCATCCCACCCCCACCAGTAGTTTTGCTACTTTGTAGGCCAGTCATATCCTTGTTTTCTAATAAAAGCAAAATCTACTTATATTTATATCGAATAAGAAAAGCCACTCACTACGGTAAGGCAAGGTGTTGAGACAGGAAATCAGTGAGAAACCTTATAGATGATTCTCTAATACGGCATTATATACTCTTTATATCTTCAGTTACAAAATTTTAAGTTGCATATATTATTACATCACAAACAAATATTACGGGCAGTCTGCAGTAGATTTTGTGTGTGATAATATGGCTGGTGCTATTTTATAATTGGAGTTATAATATATGAGACCCTGAGTTTTGACAAGACTATAAATAAATATATAATTTATAAAAATTTTCTTGTAAGTCCCTGCCGTAGGATTTCATTAATTCATTTAGATTATATTGATAAGATTAATAATTTAAATATTATAAATTACCTGCGTTGTTAAATTTTAAGTTTGTAATAAATAAGTTTCAAATTAAATAAAACAAAAAAATAAAATAAAATAGTGTTGGGCTTCATTGGATGTGGGTTTGGTACTTATGCGATTCATTGAACGATAAGGACTTGCATGAACTAATTTGTGAACTATATCATTTATTATTTTCAGACAACATAGTTAGGAACTAATATATGTTATTACCCCCCGTAAAATTCGTAATATGTTTAGGCCTTGTTCGATGTGGGCTTGGCCCATTTAAAAGAGCACATTATTCTTGTGCTTGTGCTTCGAGAATGGCCTCGTTGAAAATATCCCCCCAACATGACCAATATTTATTTTTTCAGTTGTGACGTGGGTATGGCGGCCAAAGTTGCATTATTGTTTTACTGATCTAAATTCCTGACCTCACATTTTTTTTTAAATATTTTAAATAATATATTTTCTTTCACGTCGTAACCTATCCCCACAGACTTTTGACCGCAACTTGCTCTTTTATATTGCATACGATTCTCCTTGACGTCGAGCACTATAAGTCTTATCAATAAACAACTCAAATTCAGTAATAATAATAAAAAAAAAAATTAACGACTAATTCTAATTCACGGTAATAAACCCTACAATAATACAAGTAAACTATTGATCTCTGGCAAAAGAATCTAACTTTCTGATGTCATTATGCTGTAAGAATTTGTGGCCCACATTATATAAATTTATATTCGTTAAATTTAATAAAATAAATGATAATAAGTCAAATTTCTAATAAGATGATACTTTGGGTGAGTGAGAAGCAAATCATAATTCAAAAAGGGAGCTAATCCTCTTTCTGCCTATAAAAGTGTGTTATGCTTCATCAATTAAGTTAATTACTTACGTTTAAAAAAAATTAAGAGGCTAACAGAAAGAAATTAATTTTCCATCACCACTTTTCAATGTCTTGCATGCTATAACACATTTATTATTTCCTCGAGGACGGACTGTGGATTGAAGTATGCTTCTATGCTGTAACATTTGCTGATTGTTTTAACATAAATTGTCAAGAGTAAATTTTTCAAGTGGTATTACAGGGTTGAGAATTCATGATTTTCTATTAGAGTTAAAGTAACTCTCTCTTTGTTTTAATTTTATGTATGGATCCATATTAATTTTATCAAATATAATTATTTGACTTTATGATAAAGAACCGAGTGTCTTGAATTGATAAATATTTAAATTAAAACTCAGATTAATATTTGTTAATTTAATAGTATAGAATTATTAGTATTCATATTGTTACTTTATGGTTCTTCTAAATTGTATTACATAACTTAAAAACATTATGGGTGCAGCACATGCTGCTGCGATCACGAGTTTTGAAATTATAATGGATGTATTGAAAAAAAAAAAAAAAACCATGAATGGACATCATAATTGCTGCAGTTTGTGATTTCTATCATCCTTATGAAGCCGAAAATCAAGCTAAAATTCAGGTTATATAGAACAAATTTCGTGTAAAATTTCATATTACCCTTTGAAACTTTTACCTAGAAATCTTATTGCTCTACAGTGTGTAGAAAACGGCATAATTGTAGGCGTGGCACGCATAATTGCAAGTAAGATCACATGTAAAATTTCTGATATTAATGTTTCTCCTACTTAATATGATGCAATTTCAGCTAATGTTAAATGAGATTGTATTTTACTATTTAAGAGCTATTTATAATATTGTTATTATATTACTTGTCACAATTTAAAATTCATATTACGATAGTTTGTCAGTCACCAAAGTAGCCAAACTAAAAAGGTACCATGAACATCAATTATTCATAAATTAGTGTTGCTTATTAAAGATTAAACAAATAAGTGTATATTAATTTTTATAATTCATAAAATATCTAAAGACCATTCAAATGTGGATTGTTCATTATTTGAATAATGAACATAATAGTGATAAATTAATATAACACGCTGATTTATTTAGAAAGTTAACAATTATCAAATAGCGTGATATAATATGAATCATAATTATATTTATTAGATGTTTATAACTTGTGAATTTTTGGACTATACCCTACAACTACAGAATTACAATCATTCCACGCTACAACAATTGAGTTACAATGATATGTAGATCACTTGTGTTAAAATAGTGTGCAGGACAACTATTTTTAAATAACCATACTCATTGGCATCCAACCGAATAAGAAGGATTTGATATGCCTCCTAAAGAGTATGGGACGGGTATGGTACAAAAAAGACAACCCTGCAATGGCTTTAGTCATGGATAATTTGGGATAGTTAATTATTTTAGAATACTTTTTTAATAAAAAAATAAAACATCATTTTGATATTTAACTAATAATATATCAATAACATGATGAATACTTAGTGTATATTTATTAGGAGTTGTCTGTTTTTATTTTACACTTAATATATATATATATATATAACTTCAATGGTTTGACCAGAGACATTACTCAAAATGTATAATTGATGTTTATGCAAAAAAAATTCTCTGACTGTGAAAGATAATATTTGGTAAAAGAAGTCTTCCAACATTCACCTAATATTGACCTGATTTTTGTTGATAATTTCTTCTTGCATTTTTCTATAAATAAATATTATATGAAGTATGAGGGACATCTTTTATTCCCTTTTTTTTTTTTTTTCACATAATGAGTTTTTAAATTCATAATTAGGGCTAAAAGTGAAACTTTGATAATTTTTTAATGATGTTCTTTCATCCTATATTCTGTGCTTTGTTGTGAAACTATTTTGTTAATTGAATATTATATTTTTGCAAGTGATTTTATCCGTTAAAAACTTTGATTCAATATTAACGAATGATGCCTTAAATGTTTGGACATTTTCTACATATCAAGAGCAATGTGACTTATGATTTTTCATTATCAATTCAAAGGTTAGCAATTTGTTTTCTTTCTTTAATTTATTGATTAGTAATTTATTTCATTTTTTTGTTTTGAAAAGATATTTTAATTTGCTTAAATTTTATTTATTTTCCATTTAAGATCAATCCTTACTTGATTTTGAATTAAGGGGTTGGCAATATAATGGTTATAATGTTATAGTAATTTTCTTAACTTCCATGTTATTATTATAAATTTTTTGTTCGCATTATAGATAATATTTATTACGTGTTTTAAGTTTTGCGTTTACATATTTTAAGTTTTTTTGTTTATATCTAAAGTAATATTTATTTTTTGTTTTATTTATTTCAAATTTTTTGTATAATGTTTTAAAATTTATGTTGCGGTTATAAGTCTCGCATTGATGGAAGTATGGTACAGTGCTATACCATAACCAAATCCTTAATTGAGTTATCAAAAACATCAAAAAAAAATTTCTATAAATTTTATCAAAATGGACCTTTAATGCCCTAGTGTCTAATAATATTAATTTTTGTTTGTAAATTAACAAATTAATACCACTCCCATAATATTTTGACCATTTGACTTGCAACGGAACTTCACATAACTAATCTTGTATGGAGCAACACTTGAGCTTTCAAATTTTTATTACTTGAAATATTCTACATTTGAATTTGCAACCTTAAAGTTATAACATGATATAAATTTGCATTATCATGCAAATAATTATTTATGTAGTTATACATAAAATTAATAAAGCACAATCAAAATGACATCATTTTTAGCTAAATAAAAATGTATTAGTGATAAAAATTTGTATTATCAACTAACCTATTTTAAAGTCTTATACATAAAAAAATCAAATAATAATATTTTATTCATTGACATACCTTCACACTTCACTGATTTATTTTGTCTTAATAATCAAAATTTATTTTTTAGAATATATAATGAACTAAGAGTTTAAAATAATAATAAAATATAATTTTTATATAAAAATTTTAATAGTTTGCATGTATTAGATTGAACTTTAAATCTTTCAATAAATTGCTTGGATGAAAACAAAAGAATAAAAATAATTTCACATTCTTAAGAAATGTTCATAATTTCTTTTGCTTCTCGTAATGTCAACAATCATCCCAATGCAATGGCTAAGTGTTCTGCCCAAACAAAAAATGCATTACGGATGTCATAATAGAAAAGATTACGTGGGAGTGTGTGTAAACGCCAAAAATAAAATTTTCAGAGTTTAAAGTACAATAATTACAAGTTAAAAAAGTGTATGGCAAATAGGTATTAGTGATGAGCATATTATATTATGATTATTTTTTAATAAAACATTTGTTTAAAATATGGGTATTTGAAGTAAATTTTAGGGTGTAAATACTCACTCTAAAAGAAAATGTTAAAATTTAATTTATAATAACATTAAATTAGAGTAAGAAGTTTTGAAAAATAAAGTTGCAAATGTAAATAAATAAATAAATAAATAAATTAATGCTTAATAATTTTAATTAAATTAGAATAAAATTATAATTTATAGTATATTACTAGAAAAATATTCAAAGAAAATTATAAAATTTAAGATATAAAATTATTATATATATATATATATATATATATTTGCGGGGCTTGCGGTCCAAATTGGATTTTGTTTTATATAGATTTTTTTTTATTATTATCTTCACTTTAATTTTACAACGCCGTATTATCTACACTTGGACAAGTCTTTCGAACAAATTCAACAATTGAATATTAAAAGCACCAATAACATATATTTTAAATTTATAATCAAACTAAGAATCAATTCTTTAATTTATAATGGTTTTGTTGCTCATAAACAGCATCTATTCATTTATTTATTTTTAAATTAATTATCTTTTAACTAATTTATTAACACAAAAAATATTATTTTTTTTAATTTTCATAATAAAAATAATGTGTGTAATTGCATTATTTCTATATCAATTTGTAAGAACGAATATAAAATCTATAATTGGTAAAAATAATTTTAACATATCAAGTTACGCATGATTTGTGAAATTAAGCTTGTAATTCATAAAGGTGATTTGAAAATATTTAATTAAATATGAAATTCTTTTTGTTATATATTATATCATTGTGTATAATGTATATAAAGGTGGTTATATGTGTTATGCTAAGGTATTGTTTCATTTATGGGATCAAATCTTGAGATTGAATTATTTATTTTCAATATTTTATGTATGATCAGATTAAGACAAGTGCGAAAAAATAATAATAATAATAATAATTTATGAAGTCCACTTAATCATTGTTCGCAGAATAAGTGAGATAGAAATTCTGTATTCAAAAATTAAATCAAATAATTATTAAAATTATTCATTTAAATATTAAATTATTTTAATAATAGAGATTTTTAGCTGATAATTTAAGTTGGTTTTTTTCCCAAATAAAAAATTGGTATTGATTAAAACTAATTAACAGAACAAATTATTTATATTTAAATTAAAATTTTTAACAATAAAAATGCATATTCAATCTATTTTAATTGTATTATATTACATAAAATACAAAATATATAATAATATAATGTGATATAATACAATTCAATTTAGTCGTAGCATCTATTTATTTTGTGTAATTCACATCTGACATAACCAAACGGAGCTTCGACGGAAGGGCCTGTGGCTGCTGCGATGTCGATGCGGCATCCTAACCAACCTGTGTTGGTTGGACCTGCTCTCATAACTATTGCCTACTTGCCTATTTTGTCTTACAAAGCGCAGCGACATCTTTCCAATGTCATTAACTGATCACCCATCCAGCCGTCCACGTCTTCTTGTTGGACTTCGTCTTCCTTGCACACGACACATGACGTATTATTTTACTATTCCCAGCCAACATTCGCTATCCCTGGCTCTTGTTCTTGCTCTTCTCTCCTTGCATAACTTTCATCTCGTTGGGAAAAGATAGGGAAAAAAAATTCCCTAATTTTAGTTTATCTGCTTGTTTAGCTCCATGGAGAAATCTGGATATGGCCGTGATGGTATCTACAGGTCTTTAAGACCGCCTTTGGTTCTTCCTAAAGATACCAATCTTTCTATGGTTGATTTTCTATTTAGAAACTCTGCTTCTTATGACTCCAAGTTAGCACTCATTGATGCTGATTCTGGTGAATCTTTAACCTTCTCCCAGTTCAAATCCACGTTAATCAAGATCTCTCATGGCTTCCGCCGTCTGGGTGTCAGAAAAAACGATATTGTTTTGATTTTTGCTCCAAACTCTATTCAGTTTCCTCTCTGTTTTCTTGGTGTTATTGCTTTAGGTGCTATAGCAACAACTGCCAATCCTGTTTATACTGTATCTGAACTGTCAAATCAAGTTCAAGATTCCAAGCCGAAGCTTGTTGTTACGGTCCCTGAATTGTGGGACAAAGTTAAAGGTTTTAACTTGCCAGCTGTCCTTTTAGGTTCGGAAGAAAAAGTTTCTTCCTCTGATCTCAGTTCAAGCTCAAAGATTGTTCGTTTTCACGACTTGATTAAATTATCTGGGAAAATATCTAAATTTCCAGATGTTTCTATTAAGCAGACGGATACTGCTGCTTTGTTGTACTCTTCAGGTACAACTGGCGTTAGTAAAGGTGTCATTTTGACTCACAAGAATTTTATTGCATCATCTTTGATGATAACTATGGACCAAGAAGTGGCCGGTGAGGTTGATTCTGTGTTTCTTTGCGTTTTGCCTATGTTTCATGTATTTGGCCTTGCAGTTCTGACATACGCGCAGTTGCAAATTGGCAACTGTGTTGTTTCAATGGGGAAGTTTGATTTTGTAAAGGTTTTGAGAGCTGTTGAGAGGTATAGAGTGACACATTTGTGGGTTGTGCCACCAATTGTTCTTGCATTGGCTAAGAATAGTTTGGTCAAGAAATTTGATCTTTCTTCATTGAAGCGTATTGGTTCTGGTGCTGCTCCTTTGGGTAAGGAATTGATGGAGGCTTGTTCGAAGAATTTTCCTCAAGCTATGGTTCTTCAGGTAATTCAATCTGTGTATTAGAATCACGAATTACCTGAAGATCATAAGATAAAGTAAATTGTTGAGTTTTGCATATTTAACATGGCATATTTCTGATTTTCATATTACTAGGCATTAAGATTTTGAGATTTGAAGTTTGCTAGGCAGTAGGTGATTTGTTTCACAGGAGGGCAGGCATAAAAAGTTCATATATTGTTTAAATTAAGATGGTTTTTGTAGCTGTAAGTATCTCTTGAGTTGAGGATCTAAAACACAAGTATGGAAGTGATAAACTTTGTATTCAGGAAATGAAGTCTATGCCTTTCATTTCAGCCTTAAAATGTCATTCTATGTGAAACATAACTTCTCTTACTGTGAATTTCTGAACTCCAACAAAGTAAGATTGTAGTTTTTGATTCCTGAGAATATTAGCAATATTATGTTGGCTGCGTTCGTGTTGACATTATTGTTCTCTTGACTGATATATAACCTAATCAGGGAGCAAAGGCTTATGGTGTAGAGATCAATCTAGATATTTAGTCAATGCATAGTGCAGTAATTCCAAATTCTTAAATCTAATAGCTGTTGAGCATTGTTTGTTACCCATCATAAAGTAGTAAAATTGTCCATTAAATTCTTTGCAACTTTTACATGTTTTAACCTTTTTGATTTTGTTTTAGCTTTTAGTTGATTTCTTTGACCAAAAACTTGAAAGATGCTTCTATTCACACTTTTCAAAGTTATACTGAGGGGCTTGGAGTAATAAAAGTTGCCTGATTTAGGAAAAGTTCAATGTTTACAGGGCTATGGTATGACAGAAACATGTGGCATTGTCTCAGTGGAGAATCCATTGGTAAGAGTTCGAAATAGTGGTTCTGCTGGAACAATTGCAGCTGGAGTTGAAGCCCAAATAGTCAGTGTTGATACTGGAAAGCTACTTCCTCCCAATCAACTAGGGGAGATATGGGTTCGAGGGCCCAATATGATGCAAGGTATAGTCTATGTTAGCTTCTTCAGTTTTAATCTTTTCATCTGGGCGTCAGGGGCATGAGTATTCGTTACTTGTTGATTTATTTGTTTATTTTGGTTGTGAATGAGAGGATTGGGCTACCTGTACTCTTTCATATGTGCAAGGGAACAGTACAATGGATCTCAAATTTCTTTTGAATTGAAACTTAATTATTGTTTTCTCAGTTGCTAGTATATCCAATTATTTCAGTCAGCTTGTATTTCATTGGCTTCAACAAGAATGCTGTTAAAGACGGCTGCCTGATGTTCCTGAGAATAACCTTGTTTGTGACAACTGATTAAGCTAGCCTTCAGAATCTGTTTTGATCCTCATATTGGTACTTGGTCCCTTCCTTGCCACATGATCTTAGAATGTTTCTAATTGAATAATGCTGCATTTAAGCTTGTCTGCATATCTTGAGGAAAGAAGAAAGCCATATAATATATAATAACATTATAGTAAAGGTTATGATTTGTGTCAATATTGAGATTATGAAAACAATCACGTTGCATTCGTCACTGTTCCAGTGAACAGTCAAAATTTGGTATTAAGTGGACATATGCTTTTGAACATTCTGGTAATAAAGAAGTGGACAGCCTTTACAT
This sequence comes from Swietenia macrophylla, assembly GCA_032401905.1. Lineage (NCBI taxonomy): Eukaryota > Viridiplantae > Streptophyta > Magnoliopsida > Sapindales > Meliaceae > Swietenia > Swietenia macrophylla. The sequence goes on from CP135565.1 coordinate 4,661,993, forward strand.
TGCTGCCTATGAGATATAGGCTTCTAAGAATTTTTTATGCTACCATATAAATATGACTGTTACTGCCAGGTCATAGTGATTTGAATATGGCATATATTCTGGAGAATGTCTGATTGCCAAGTTAGTATAGGTATTATTATACCAGCTCCTGCATATTCTGCATTATATTTGTCCTACATTCCAACATGGCCAGATCTAACCCAAAGGTTACCATCTCTCCACTGAAGTGTAGGCTAATTTCCAGTTTTCTTGTCGCTTTTCTAGAGTCAGTCATGTTTTTCTTTGTTATGTGCAATTCTTGCTTCTTTGGAGATACTTTGAAGCTCTTGCTCCAGGTTATTTCAAAACTCCTTGGGAAGGTTTTTGTCTACTATATAAGGTTCTCAGATATATAACCTTTGTCATTGTAGGTCAAGGTCTTGGAAGTTTCCTATTGGTGAACTTTTTTTTTTTTAAATGAGATGTGTGTTATTTACTCATTTGATTAACCTGATATACTTATGTGATTGCCTTTCATTTCTCAAAAATTTTGTGTTAGCTCTGCATTCATTTAAAATGTTGGGGCAACTGCTTTTGTTTTCAGCATTGGATTCTAGAAGTGACTTGACAATATCATTTCAAAACTCATTTCAGGTTATTTCAACAATGAACAAGCCACAAAGCTGACAATAGATAGAAAGGGTTGGGTGCATACAGGAGATCTTGGATACATTGATGGGGATGGCCAGCTTTATGTTGTCGATCGAATTAAAGAGCTCATCAAATACAAAGGTTTTCAGGTAATGTATTATTGGTAATGGAGATTAAATGCTAGTGAATTTTTTCTTGAAGCGGATGGAAGGAAAATGATTTATGTATCCAACTCCAACTAAGGTTGAGGCCAACTTCTAGCTGAGCTTTTTCATCTTCTTCTTTCATTCTCAAATTGCTTGCTGCAAAATTATGTGGGACTGGCTGTTTTGCGTTGTTGTTTTACTTGTGGAACTGGCATTTTTCTCTGGCTCTGTTGTTGTTTCTTGGATCATTTAAATTGCATATTTTACCAAATCTGATTAAGAACCCCTAAAACTTCATTAATCAATATGCTAATATCATATTGCTAACTATTCGGTAATCTGGAAATGGTTATGCTTAGAAAATTTGAGTCATTAACTTTATTTTCTCGAACAACAGCATGGTGCTAGTATGACCTATGAATATATTTTCTATTTCTATCTCTTCTCTGTTTTCTATTCAATATTTGGCTTTTGGATTGAGTTATTGCAGTTAGATGGATTGCAGTTGATACTTACATAACTAGGGGCTAATCTTTGTACTGAGTTCTATTGACTTGAATTTTGATAGATTATGTTTATGCTGTATTATTTGGGTCGACATTATTTTTAATGTATTTAGCTGTTCTTCACAATAACAATCATGTTTTGTACTGCAAAAGTTTCTCATTGCTTCTTTTATTCACACTAAGGTTGCACCAGCGGAGCTTGAGGGGCTGCTTGTTTCTCACCCTGAGATATTAGATGCTGTTGTTATTCCGTAAGTTTTAGATGCCATGTAATTACTAATTCCATCACTCTACTTTTAAAGGAGTGTTTTTATATCATCTGTTGTAAATGCGCCATTGATATCTTGAGGCATTTACACCCCTGTAGATTTCCTGATGCTGAAGCTGGTGAGGTCCCAGCTGCATATGTTGTTCGCTCACCCAACAGTTCCCTGACTGAAGATGATGTGCAAAAATTTGTTGCAAATGAGGTAATTTGACTTGATAAATGGAAGCATGATTCTTTGTAGAGTCTGACTATGCATCTGTAGGTAGAATTAATTTGCTTTTGGTTTTTCAATCTAGGTCATTCTATTGGTGTCCATGGGATTGGCCACAGCTTAAAATTTTAGATGATAACAGACTTTCCCAGATCACTATAACTGTTGTTTGATCTTCCAGTGGGAAGAGTAGTCTGTTTCATACACTTTTTTGTTCATTAAGATTTAAGGTTTCTTGTGCTGCTGTTCTGCCCGACCTTCTTGACGTACCTTGAGGAGGGCCAAAAACTGCAGCATTTTGCCATCCAACACATGACGAGTTTAACCAAATATTCTTTGTTTCTCGTCTCCGTTACAGGTTGCACCTTTCAAAAGATTAAGAAGGGTGACGTTCATAAACAGCGTTCCAAAGTCAGCTTCAGGGAAAATCCTTAGGAGAGAGCTCATAAAGAAAGCACGATCCAAAATGTGAATTGACAGCATTAAGGCTCCTTGTCATTTCAAGATTTATCATTTTCCTGTAATAATAATAAGCTGCAAATTCAAGCTATGTTACAAAAATGGCAAGTAACTTTTATCTTTTCCGATGAAAAGGAAACTGTCTATTGATCGTGAGAATATGCCATATTTTACAAATCATTCTAGTTGGAGATGCTACATCAAAGGATAATTAAAGCATGTTAATAAAAACGGTTGTATTTTTACTTACTTTGAAAAGTTAAATTATTGAACAAATTTTTTATTTGACGTTAACCCTGTCAATTGCTTTTGTGGTTAGATTGTAATTTATTACCATTTAATTTTGTGTAATGTCACGTCCAACCTATGGTTACGGATTATAATGGGTTGAGACGATAGTCCCTGTTTTTGTTTCGAGAGTGATATTTTTCGTTCAGGATTTTGAGAAAAAATTTTTAAACACCCCATCTTGAAACATGAATCTTTGCTCATTTCATTTCTATTTATTAATATTAAATAAATAAAAAATTTATACAAAATATTAATAAATTAAATAATAAGTTAATATGTATAAATAAATTCTTTAATTTATATATAAATATCAACAAATTAATGAGTCAATAAATTATAACCTTAAGTCTTAATAAATATTACAAAAAAAAAAAAAATTAAATTATTTAAGTTTTATTAAACTTTTTGTTAATTTTCATAGAAAAATATTAAATTTTTTTGTTAATGTTATAGTAAAACATATTTTATTTAGGAGATAAAAAAATAAAATTATTTTCTTAAGAATTATTTTTTGGGTTAATCTTGTATTAATATTTTTAAAAAATAACTCAATGATTATAATTGGTCGTTTAATTTAATATTGACTAGTTATTATATATTTATTTTGTTAATTTTTAAGTGACAAAAATTAATTTAATTATATATATTAATTTAATTTTTAATTTTGAATATAACATAATATAAAAATAAGAAAGCAAGGCAAAAATTGAGAATTATTTTTGTCTCCGTCCTTCTTTTGTTTTTAAATTCAAGAATGAAATTTTTCACCGTTTTCTTCCCAGTCGGAGTGGATCTTTGTTTTCATAAAAACTTTTGCCATCCTCAACTTCATTGACGTTATTTCTATTCATAAATTTGGAAATAGGACACTTGCAATTGATTCTATTCCCTTATTAAAAATGCTGAAATTAATGAAAATAAACAGTGATACCACCACAAACTAGTCATGGCACCAGCATAATTGTCAGTCGCCAACATAATTGCCACTTCCATTGTTCAACTACTACGTTTATCTATCAAATACCACAAACTTACTCTAGCTATACACATTATATCAGATTGTGATCGCCAATGTGAAGAGTCGTTAAAAGATAATAATAACCTTTTTTGATTGGAATTTGAGTATAAAAGTATCTTCATTCTTTTACCGTTGACGTTGAATAGACAATAGTGACTGTTGTATAACTCAGTGGAATATTTTAAAGACAAAATTGGGTAGTGTTGTGTTCAAATTTAAAACATGTTGTATCACGTCGCAACATTGCTACAAGTAAAATAACCGAATGATAATGATCCATTTTATAATACTCAAAAAAAAAAAAATATTAGAAATAAGTATGACAATTGTTTGGCCCTAAACAACGAATAAAGAATGTATAATATAAATCTTCTTTTAATTGTAACAAATATTTACAGGCTTTCTAGAAATTCTTATCAATATTATGATGGTATAGCCCCAAACTCTATGTTGAATGGCTGATGCATAACCTTAATCTTTCAATATACATAAGAAGAGTGAAAAACCTATGTTTAAGCCTTACTACACTTGAGAGGATTTAAAAGTTTTGTATATACAAAGGTTAAAACTCTAACTAAAGAATAAGTCAATAGAGACATAAAAATTTATTAATAATGAGAAATTTTATAAATAACATCTTTATAAGATAAACACTTTCCGACCTAATTACAAGAGTCACTAAAAATTCACCAATTCGAAAAAAGATTTAAAATTAATAATTTTTGTTATAAAAATTCTTATAACTACTTATTCAAGTGATCCGCTTTAAATAATTCTGTTATTCAAAATTCTAACTTTTATTAACTATAGAATTGTAGAATTACCTATTTTGTAAATCAAAACTCTAGCCACCAATATTTTTTAAGACTTTAAAAACTTTACAGTTAAATTTGTAGAGAATATAAACAGTAAGTTCATAAAAATAAAGAATTTGTTAATAAAAAAAACTTTATAAATAATTTTTTCACAGGATAAAAACCTTTTGAACTCATCATACGAGCCATAAAAAATTCACTAGTTTAAGAAAAACTTATAATTAATAATTTTTTCATAAGAATTCTTGCAAATTACTTACTCAAGTAATCTCACTGCTCAAAATTTTAACTTTTTCTTAACTATAAAATTGACAAGTGACTAGTTTTATAGATCAGAATTCTACCCACCAATACTTCTGAGAAATTTGAAAGCTTTATAATTGTATTTGTAAAGAAGGAAAGTTGAAAATCTCTCAAAACATAATATCATAATAAATCTCATTAAAAAGAATGTAATTTATATTTTTTTCTAAAAAAATAATAAAAAATACTTTCAAAAAATTTAGGGAAAAATATTTCTATTGAGAAAGCTAAAAAAAAAAATCCCTAAAAACGGTGTTTATAACTTTACATCAAGGCTTAATCTCTTTATATTTGTGCAAGATCACTCGAGCAAAAGTTAGACACCAGTTTAACAAGCTTCCTAAACATCATGGCCACTTGAATGCCAATCAAGCATTAGTTGGGTGTTAGTCTTCTAGTTCTAGTAGCTTGAGCAATAATTGAGTGTCGGTCTTCTAATTCTGGCATTTTAAGCACTAGTCATAGAGTAGTTTGATACAAAACTTTTGAAAAATACAATTTTTATTAATCTAGCTATTTTTGATTTGTCAATCACAAATAGTTTGATTATGAATAAGTCAACCAAAAAAATTTTAACAAATTAGTTTTGATATTTACTAAAAATAAAAATTTGTTTGCAATTTAATATAATTTAGAATTAAAAAACTGTAATTTCCAAAAATTGCCAACAAAACCTATTACTTGAAAAAAATAATTTCCAAAAGTAAGTGAAATGCATAGGACATATTTTAAAAAGATGACTTTAGATAAAGATCAGTATGCATAGATCACAATAATAAGATATATCCATCAATATGTAAACATCACAAAAAACATATCTATACATTAGTTGAAATATCCATCATCCATATACTCCTCTTAAATAAATGGCCTAAATTATTTTTCATTTTTTTTTTTTACAGAATGACAAAAGGATCAAGAAGCATCATGCAAGTTAACCACAAGTACCATAGTGTTTTCATTAGAAATATCCAAGCATGGGAAAAAGATAATAAAATAAAACAAAGTCAACCAACAAAAGAAACAAACCAAACAAAGATTAAAAAAATTATTCAATGGACTAAAATGGATCCTTTCACATAGGAAGTGCATGAAGTCAAAGCATGCACCTTAGAAAATGGTATACATAAAGTCAAGGCATTTGTAGTAAGTTTCATCTCTAATAAGCTTAGAACAACTGTAAGTTAAGTATAAGTGATTTACATGTGTAAAGTTTAATCAATAATGAACACATGGTTTAAGATAAAAGAAATTATGAGTGGGGCTAAGTTATATAAAACCACAAATTTGAATGGGTATAATATGATAAAAGAAAGTCAAATATAATGCCACTAGGACAAGAAAAAATTTTAACTTTATTGTTTATTTTATTTTTCTCCCTTTAAAGTATAAACTGTTTACAATAATTTTTTAAATTTATTATTTTATTACTAAATATTTATCTTTTTTTTTTAAATATTAGAATGGGTTATAAGATATTTTACAAAGAAAGTATATTAGTCAAAGATCAATTCAATCACTATAACATCGTATTCTTACCAGAATATCATGCATGCAATCAAGCCACTTATGTTCACACTGAAATGCTTTGTGATTAACAAAATAAATCACAAGTACATAACAAACTTGAAGACATGCTCAATAAAATTATCAAATACACATGCAAAAAATATTTAAAGTATACATAGTAAAGACTTAAATTTAGTTGCCATAAAATATAAGTTAGAGATCAATTTTCATATAACAATATGGTGAAGAGTCTTATACTAGTCTCATTAACATAAATAATACAAAAAAAAAATATTTTTGTTTTATAAATAAAAAAAGTGCAAGAAAAAAAAACTCACTCCAAATGAAAACATAATAAAATAAAAAATATAAAAAAAGAAAACAATTAAAAAAATTCAATAAAATATGTGAATCAAATGGAACAACTATCTCGAATATTCTTAGAAAGCTATCTACAGTTAGTAGTAATCTTAGTAAAATAAGCAAGAATATCACCAATCATTTTAATTTACTAAGATAACTTTATCACTTGACAAAGTCAAATTTAGGAACAACAAAAATATTATTTTTTTCCATACATTCTTTTCCTTCCTAAACTCAAAATAATTTAGCTTAATGTGACAACTTTTGCTATAATCATGACAGACAGGCACAAATTTAGTCAAAAGGCTAACCCTATAATAATTAATATTTTTTTTATCTACTAAAGGGTGACTCATAAAATGAGAAATACTTATACCTTTAGGCTCAATCTTCTTAACCTTGAAAATAACTACTTTAGAAGAAACCTTAGGTTTATATTGTTTTATAAGTTTGACAAAAACTTTACCTGTAATTATAGAAGTAAGAAACACAATTTTAAAGATAGAAAAATCACTATGCTTAGCCATAAAAAAATCTAACCCTCTCTTACTACTCATATTTTGGCCTATTTAAGCATATTATCTAATTTTTTAATGCCACTAGAGAATGTAATAAGTTATAGCTTAACATCTTTTAACTCAAAAGCTAATGTGTAAACTTTACTATTTGAAATTCTATTTTGTTCCTTCAAACTAGAGATTAATTCAACTTATTTTTTCAATTAGATAAGCAAGTCTTTCTCATTATCCAATCCATCTTCATATGAGTAATAAATGCATCATCAACTAACGTGTCATCTAATTCTCTCTCACATTTATTATTAATAGACTTCAATGCTAGGATTTAAATAAAACTCGAGAATGATTATGCATTTAGACAAAATAAAGAGTTAAGGATCAAGTTTAAACTTTGATACCAATTAAAAAACTTATATTTAGACCATTATATTACACTTAAAGGAGTTGAAAGTATGTATATGCAAAAATTAAAATTCTAACTAAAAAATTAAAACACAATAAAGTTTACTATGTCTATATCAATCAAATTCAATATATCTTAAGGAATATAAAATCAACTTAGCAATATCAAATCCACCACAAAGTAATAAAAACAATAAGTTAGTAAAGACATAAGAATTTGTTAACAAAGGAAAAACTTTATAAATAATCTTTTTACAGGATAAAAATTTTTCAAGCTAATCACAAGAGTTATTAAAAATTTATTAGTTTAAAAAAAACTTATAATTAGTAATTTTTTAATAAGAACTTTTGTTTAGAATGCTAACTCTTTTTTAATTATAAAATTGACAAATGATCTATTCTGCAGATAAAAACTTTAGCCACTAACACTTCTAACAATTTTAAAGGCTTCATAATTAAATTTATAAAAAGAGAGAATAGTGAAAAAGGTTATCAAAAGTAATCAATCACAAATCATAAAGGACAAAGAAAGATTTGTAATACATTTGAAAGAAAACAAGTTGAGAAAATTAGGAAAAACTTAGAAAAGAACTTCTTTACACCAAGACCTAAAAACTCCCAAAAATAGCTGTCATCAATCTTAGGTCATGACTTGTCATATTTACATTTTTGCATATTCGCTCGACTAAGAGTTAGGCACAAAACTTGTCAGATAATATGACCACTCAAGCATCACTCAATTGCCAAATAGGCACTAATCTTCTAGTTTTGGCCACTCGAGCACTAGTTAAGCACAAAACTTTTGAAAATACAATTTCTCTTTATCTAACTATCTTTCATTTGTTTATTACCACAAAAGTTGTGATCATAAATGAACCAACATAAAAATTCCTAACAAAAAGTAAAATAAGAAAAAGCAAATGGACTTAAAAGAAAAAAAAATAACAACAAATTGATCCTAAATCAAAAAGTAATGGCATTTTTAAGGAAAAAAATATTGGTATGGCAATTATATTTTGAGAGTAAAATAAAATAAGTATACGAAGGATAAATTAAGAATAAAATTTGAAAGTGTATGTAAAGTTAAAATTAATTTTTTAGTTAAATTTTATGCTAGAAATAATTACGCCTAATTCAAAATTATGTCACCTTAATTCAAAAGGTCTTATAAAATTTATTTCATGAGGTGAGGTATTAGATTTTTGCAATGCATCTTCTTAATGGTGGCACTATGTCTGTATTAATATATGAGGTGAAACTTAATTCCAATTTCAATTCTATGTAGGAAATATATCATATGTGGTCAGACTCATACACACGTTGTACTTTAGCCTTAAATAAATAAATCAACTATTCAAAAATCGGCTAGTTTAAGTGCTTTAGAATCATGGAACAGTCTTGGTGAACCTCAAAAGAAAAAAGTTAAAGTGGGGGCGTGCTGCTATATATTGAACTTGTCTAGATTTACAGTCATATGGTGCCTAAATTTTGTGACTAAATACCTTAAAAAGTCAAATATAATAGGAATGAAGACAAAAATATGTGATGAAGGCAATGAAATCAAGAATTGGTTCGGTCAGCACCACCACAACTAAAAAGTTGGATGGAACAAAGGAGCTTATTGAATTTGTTATAGTAAATTCGTTCAAGAATTTTAAGGAAAAAAAAAGTAAGTACATAAATTTTTATATATTTCTACATTTTTTGAAAATTTTTCAAAATTTATTAAAATATTTAATATTATTTGTAGAATATTCCAAATGCTATTTTAATTAAGGATATAATTATGTACTAATTTAAAAATCATTCCTAGTGCTAATTAATTTTGATAAACAATTTTAAAACAAATAGCTACACATGTAGTGTTAACTAGTATAATTGAATCAGCACTTAATATCATGTGTATTTTCTATTTAAATATTCTTCCAAAATACAAAAATTGTACATATATGTTCTTTATTAATTCTTTTACACAAACATGCCCTTGAAGTCAGAAATGACCTAAACACCCTCTATAAAGAAAGAAAAAAAAAGTTACTTTCTACATTTTTTTTAATTTATTTTCCTATCATTCTAAACTAAATTTTTTTAAAAAAAACCATCCTCATATTTGAAACCATAGTATCTATATCAAAGGTAAGTGATATTTTTATATTTTTGAAAGTGAAATACATGTCAACTATTAATGAAACACAATTCAAAATTTACAAACAAGAAAAAGAAATAATAAAGATTACAAAATATATTGTTATTTATTATAAAGGGTTTGTATTATAAAAGGTCTTGTGTTCTAAAGGTTAGTTAGTATTATAAGAGGTCATGTATTTTAAAGGATAGCGCATTGTAACAATTGTTATTATGAATTCACAAATATCATATTACATTACTGTCTTGTAATATATAAATAATATTATATTACTGATGAAATTACATAAATGTCAACATTACATCACGGCCAACAAACACATGATCATGTTATAATTTAGTTGCTAGTGTTTTGAGTAGAAGGGTTTTATAACAAATTCACAGGCTATTCAAGATAGTCATGTAAAATACATGAATCAAAAAATTTATATGAAACATACCTATTCTTAAGGAATATTAGCCAAAAAATCACACACCTTATATACTAATATTAGAACCTATTTGGTATGGTTTCTTTACTATATTGTAGTCAAAAGAATTTTTACTATGATGATTAAAAAAATTGTTTTATTTCTAGTATTGTATTTTTACAGAATTTTAGGTATTTGAAAGTATATATTTTTAAATTTTTTGAATAAAAATTAAATTATCCAAAGCATCTTATTCACTTTAAAAATTTTATCTCATTATTCTTCTAATATAACTTTTGAAAACTTGTTTAGCAAAGTAGTTACATAATTTTTACTAAAAAATTTACCAAACAATTAATAATTTTTTATTAAAATTGTTACTTATGGAAAATTTATTAGTGTAAAATCTATTTCAAAAAGCTACAATAGAAACCAAAAAAAAAAAACAATGAAAATTTGTTAATTTTAGGATTAATTTCAATTTATTTCCACCATTATTGACAATCATCACTACACTCTTAGAATTTATGTAAGGTATCATCAAGTGTGGTCCTGAAGACATATAACAAGACAGGTAGTTGAGCTTCCAAAATTTAGACCAAAATTAGAAACCCCAAATCTAACCAATTATTCACTAATATTTTTTTTTGGGACCAATATCAAACTCTAAATATGACCTAAAATTTAGTTTAAAGACTTTTTACAACAATCTTGAAGAGTTATTTAAATAGGGCAATGTTGTTGATATTGATGGGATTGATGTATTTTCAGATACAAATATCTTAAGAGATACTTACTAGATAGCACTTACAAAAGAAATTTGATATGCTAAATCATTTAAAGTCATGAAATGATTACTTTCTAAATGCATGGGTTGCATATAGAATTTTTTTTGATTATGACAATTATTGTTGTATCGACAGAAATAAGTTTTTTAAAGCTGAAGTTGATCAAATCTCACCTCCAATCAATCATGTCTGAAGAAAGATTAAATAGATTAAACATGTTATCTATTAAAAATTTTTTAATAAAAAAACTTGATTATAAACACTTAATTAATAATTTCGTAGTTAAAAATTCAAAAAAATAATCTTCCAATAGTGCTAATTTTTTATAATTAAATTTTAATAAATTAATTGGTTAATATACATCAAATATTTAATAATATAAAGTTAATAAAACATTTAGACTTAATTTTCAATCAAATAATTAAATAATACAATTTTTATATTTTTTAATCTTTTTTAATAAGGGACCATATTTAAAATGGCTTACTAAAACTCAATACGGCCCTTGGTATCATGTTAACCCACATTGTTAACTTCATGAGTTATAATTAACTTATTGAATGATATAATTGCTGCTGTACAAAGTTCAATTAACAAAAAAGGAAACTTCTTTAATATTTTAAAATTTTAAAATTTAATTATAACATAAATAACTTTTATTTTTACTTACTTTTATTTATTGTAAATTATCCCTACAAAACATCAAATCAAACCATAACAATAGCAAATGAAAATATAAACTGAATTTTGCTCATGATTTTTTTATTAAGCACAAAGTTTACTATCAACTTGTGAGCACTAATCCATAAAAGATTGATGGGTCTCTTGTTCAAAAAAGAAATGAACATACTAATCCATGTTGCTTGATTCTGTCTCCTCTTGTGAGTTGAGTTTTGTGTCGACCCTAGCAAGGTGACTGAAAAACTTCGAATTCTTGAAACCTGAATCCATATAAGAGAAATGAGAGAAAAGAGAAATATATATATATATATATATATATATTCTAATCCATGTTTTGAGTAATTGTATTTTACTTTACACTTTTTTTTGTCATTTTTATTTTTGGTGCTATTTTATAATTATGAGAGTAAAAATGTTTACAAGTTGGTCAATTAAAGTTAATGGTTAATTTTAACCGGAAGGCAATGCTGTAAGGTTGACATAATTCCTTGCATAATTTTTGGGGCACAGTGACAATTGTTAGTAATGATTCGGATAAATTAAAAATTAACCTTTAATTTTAGTCTAGCATTTATAAAAAATAATATTAAAAATTATTAAAATATTTAACATTAGAAACATAGAGTGTATAAGCATTTGGAGTCGAAATTTCATTTCAATAAGGTAATTAAATAGTTTAATTTTATCAAAAGAGAAGATGAATCTTGTGTTTGCAAAAGATTGCAGGAATGCAATTTATTCCTAGCATTATTTGTAGATGACATATTAATAAAAGAAACTGATATTTCAATACTTCAATTTGTTAAATTGTGGTGTCCAAGAACTTCAACACAAAGTATTTGATGAAGCAATCTATATTTTGGGACTAAAGATTTATAAAGAGATTAAGAAGGTTATTAAACTCATAATCTATGAATATAAATAAAATTCTTAAAAAAGTTTAAGATAGAAGATTACAAAAGGGTTTATCTACCTACGAAACAAGGAATTTAGTCCTTTAAGGAGATGCACCCTATAAATTCTAAAGAGGTTGAGCACATTAGAAAAAAAAAAAAAAGAGGAAAAGATCACATATTCTTCAACTATAAGACCTATCATACATGTAATGCTATGTACAAAGTTTGATATATAATTTGCTTTAAATATTTTGGGTATATGTCAGGCTTATCTAAGTGAGTTCATTAGATAGCTATCAAGACTATCCTTAAGTATTTGAGAAGTATTAACTATATGTTTTTGATATATAAAAAAGGTTCAAAATGTAAAGTGCTTGGATATCATAGCATAAATTTTGAGTCCAACAAAAATGATAAAAAATCACAATTTAGATACTTATTACTCTATTTAAGGCATGGTTAGTTGGAAAGTTTTGAAGCAAAAAATAAAAAATAAACATTAAATTCAACAACTGAAATTAAACATATATAAAAAATAGTTAAAAAAGTAGTTTGGATCAAGAAATGAATTATAAAATTTGGTGTGATTTTTGACAATCACAATTCGATTGTGGTATATTATAGGCTCATAACCCGTCGGCCATGGAACCAAGGTCTCCCTAAAGATCCAAACATATACTTTAGTCATACTACTTGATTACATAGATACTTGAGCATAGTGATATAACAATAAGAATATACCCACTATAGATAACAAAACAGATTCTCTTACTAAGTCATTGACCAAATAAAACATAATTTGAATACCAATTTATATAGTGTAGAGTATCATTGAGATTGATTTTAATGCAAGTGATAAATTATTAGTGATATCCTAAGGTCTAAACAAACTGTTATATGAAATCACATTATTAAATTTATTAATAACATTGACAATTTTATCTATAGTATATTTAAGACTTCTTTTATGATAAAGTCTACAGAATAATACTTAGAGGAGTCGATTTAATAAATATATAAGAATCCGTTAGCCTAAAATATTTTCATTCATAGTGTTATTAATATTAGGACGTTTCTATATCCAGTTTAGACTGTCATATGTAATAACTACTATCTTAATAAAGGTAGATAATCGATCACATAGTTTACTAGTGAAAGTGTTCACTTAGTCTAAAACATAGTATAACATATATTTTTTATAATTAAAAGAAAAAATGAAGTAGGCAAATGAACTGTTTTGCATTTTGAGTCAGCTAAGAGGTGCAAAATATGTATATCAATTCAGCCATGCTTAAAGGAATATAAATCAAAATTGGAAAAAAGAACAAAAAGAAAGAGCCAAGGAAGAAAAAAAGAAAAAAAGAAAAGAAAAAGAAAGGAAAAAAGGTGAGGAAAAGAGAATAAAAAGAAAAATTGATGGGAGATAAAAGAAATAATACAGGAAACATATTTGGGAGGTTGAAAACACATTCAAAAATTTAATGAGTAGTATAGTTATGAAATTATAATATTTATGTCTTTATAATTACAATATGTGGTACAACTCAATTTTGCATATCCAAGTATAAGTGTCTCAAGTAACAAAGAACTCGGTGATTCAAGTGTCAATTTATAGGAAATTAATTATATAATGTTCACTACAAGTCCAATTCTCGAAGTATGGGAATTATATTGATGTATTGGTTGTTAAAATGAAAATTCAATATTACTAGATACTGTGGCTTTGAGATTTACTTTGTAAACATTTATAAAAATTTTTAATTATTTTTTTAATTACTCTATTAAGAATCACTAAAGAGTAATTTTAGTTGGAATATGACACATTTAAGCAAATGAAAATACCTTTTTGAGAAAAGATAAGAAAACACAAGATTAACCTTTGAATTTATTTGCAAAAAACTAGAATTTACCTAACTTTTGAGCTGTAAAAAATATGCACTTATTCAGTGTACCTTTTGTTAATAATAAACTAAACTCTCCAGTAACTCAAAGTTCTTTTAAGAGAAAAAAAGTCACTTAATTAAAAAATCAAAGGATCAAAAAATAGAAACTATAAACTTATCCGAGCTTTACTTTTAGCCCTAACTATAAATTTAGAAATACATTATAAAAAAATTAAAGAAATGAATATATATTCATATTAGATCTAAATGTCTTTCTTTGCTTAATATAAATAACTATTTATAGAAAAATATAAAGGGTAAAAGTCAAAGAGATTGGCTAAAATTAAGTAAATGTGAAATTAAAAAAACTTATTTCACATGCATTAAAAGCGTTGACTAACCCATTATTGATTCCTTTAGATTTTATCTTTGACTAAAATATGTTCATTGTAGATATTTCTCTGAGCTTTCTCAGACATCTTTAATAACTATATTTAGATACGTATTTTTTAAGTTATAGTGTGAATACTGAAACTTATCAAGCTATCCTACAATTGCATTTTGGTTCTATTGAACCTTACTTTTGTCCATCTAAACTCTTGAATTGGTCTAACCTTTGGCTCACAATATTGTGAATAAATTTCTCCATAATTTATTGGCTTAAGAATGACATCAACTGAATTTCCAAATTGAAAGATATGTTCATTATGCAAAACTTGTGTACAATCAATCATTTTTCAAAAATTATGTCAACAATCATTTTAAAACTTAGAAATGCTTATGTGAGAGAGGTTAATGATACTCTTAAATTTAAAATAATATTTTAAGTGGTCAATCAAAAAACACTTTTAAATATTTATTATACTGCCCAAGTAGCTTATTACTAAACTTTAATAATTAATGTGGTATCATCTATAAATGATCTACAAAATTTACAACTTAAATATTTATCATTGTTCTTCTTTTAATCTTACTCAAATAAACAAATTTTTACTAAAAAGTTCATTGTTTATATGTCAGATATTAATTAGTCAAATAATTAATAAACTTTTTATTTGTGCTCTTTGTGATTAACATGTAATTACGGGACTTACTTTTAAAAATAACTTTTATTCTACTATTTTGTTAAAGTAAATTTTCTTAGGCCGAGGTCATTCTATTTTTTTATTTTTTATTTTATTGGTTTTATTTTATTTGAAATTACTATAAATCCTTAACCCACTATTGTCAAAATATGCAAATCGAAGTGTACATTATCATTAATAAGTAATAAAGTAATGAATTATATATCGTCCCATAAAGATTATTTATATAAAATCTAAATACTTATTTCACTTACTTTTATTGTCATTTAAATAAACTAAAAATCAATTAAATTAAAATATAATAAAGATTAAAGTTGTAATCGAATAAAGAGAATTCCAAAACATCTAATTTTGCCTAAATTAAATCAAATTTAATTTATTATTCTGGTTAACTAAAATTAAATATATGATAATTAAGAATCTCACATGCATTAATCAGTTTTTTATAAAATAACAATAAAAATATCTCTAAATTATTAACTCACTATATTTTTATATAAATTTAAATAATTGGATATTTATAAAATTTATAAATTCCATATAAACATTAAACTAAACATGCAAGCATATCACTATGTTACATAGATTTAATAGCATTCATCTTATAATCATAAACATAGAACACTTTTACTATGGTATAATATGTCATCAATTCATCTAATTAATGTCCAATTGACATAAAAGCAATAAGGAAACTTAAACATATAACAAAATCCAAATAAACTAAAATAAATAAACACTATCTTTCACAATTTGGCCACATCTTAGCTCTAGAACAATGAATTTAGCTCTTAATGTTAAAAATAAAAAAATTAAAGAAATTAAATTCGACATCTTGAAACAAGAAAGTTAAGGAATGAAGAATTGAACTCAAAAAAAATCCAATTGGAAGCAATAATCTGCTTTTCTCTTTCATTTCCTTTATTCTTCTTCTTGTCTTCCTTGGTTCTTTTTTTTTTTTTTTTTTAAATCTAAAAAATGCCTCCTCTTTTGAATGCAATAATTATCCTTTTTATAGTTGTTATAAAGAAATGAAGAAAAGTTTTAAAGGCGATGGTGTTGAGCCTTAATTGTTGAGGTCACGACTCCTAGAGCTATTGATCATCTTTTCTTTATGGTTAGAGCCGCAGTTCTAGTTATGGCACTAATGCTTCTATCCACCCTTTACCATTCTCTCATTTTTTAAGTAAAAATGTTGTTTATTGAATGTTTGTTGACTACAAATCATTTTCAGACACTCATTCTTTCATTAGCTGAAAATAAAATGAAAAAATACATTGATTCTTTATATAATCTCCAAAACTTAGCTAAACATTAAGTAATAATCTTCGACTTAATGGCTATTAAAAATTTCTTATCACTTATGTAGTGAACTTTGGGCCAATAACTCCTAGACCAATTGGCCCTAAGGTATTAGGTGTTGAGACATTTCTTTTAGTTTAATTACTTAAGTTAAGAAGATTATAAAATTATTCACTTTAGAACTTTATTGTTTTATACAAGCATTTACTGCTAAATAGGCAAGAAGTTCGTTTACTAAGTAAAAGCCTAATTAAGGTATTTTTTTTAATAATTTCCTATTACCTTCAGTTGCTAAATTTGGCAAAACAAAAAATATTATAATATTCCAATTTGCCATCCATAATCAAATATCAAAGTGTGTGTGGAAAAGTGTTTATTAACACTTGCTAAATGAGCGTATGTAAACAGTAATTATTTAAGTGATAATAATGTGAGAGTTTGTAAATTTAAGTAATTCAAAGAGAAGTGAATGATAAAATTTTGTTACAAAATTTTAAAATTAAATCAAAATAATAACATGCCTATTATGATGCATCTCAAGAGTAAAATTACTCTTTACTCTACTATCATTATTTTAAAAGTTATGTGAATTTTTTTTGAAAAAGAAAACAAATAAAAATAACAAAAAAATAAAAATAACAATTTATTTCAATTATCCCTCTCCTAAACCAAATTGAGGCACTATCTCGAATATCTAAATATATAAAGGTATAAAAAAGAAAAACATAAGGCAAACTTAAACACATATTACAAAGTAAAAATGATGAAATTCTATGAAAATAAAATTACAAACGCAGTGACAAATGTAATTTTTGTTTTTTTATGCTACCCAGTCAAGCAATAAAAGCTTTTGCATTATCAATCATTATGGCAATTCGTTCATATACAGTGGAGACCTTTAGGTCTTCTCAAACTATTTTTCCAGCTATGTTGTCTTAGAATAAAGCCCTCGGAATGATACCTAAATCCTAACTTCCTCCAACATATGTAGTTGTTGACACTTATCCCATTAACCCAAGACTATCTCCCTTAATATATTAAATGAAGTTTTTGTCTAGTTAAAACTCATCCCAAATTGTTTGCTGCTTTTACGAACTTTATATTTTTTCATGGACTAGATCTATAAAATACACAAAATTATTGAATTGATTAGCCAAGGTTTCCTCCATATCTGTACTTCACTAACTCTTATGAATGATTAAAATTAGGATGAAAATAAAGAAAATGAGGTGCTATTTATAAATCTCAAAATAATACTATATTAATAACACTCACAAGTTTAAGCTGGCTGCTATTAGAAAAAATTTGAATGTGAAAAATGAATATTTCAATAATAACAACAAAGCATACATATATACGAGTAGTTGTCATTGTGGTTCACATCTTCTTCTGGTTTTATGCTAGTAAAGGCTTAAAACACTTTTTATAGGTTGGAATAAAGCTTCCCATCATTTCTAAAGAATGACATAACTTGTTACAGATCTCTCATCCACATTTATGACAAATATGTAATCATTTTGCTCTATGCTTTTTTAGTATAATTCTTACCTAATCCAAGCATATGTGAAACAATTGAATTAGAAAATTCACCTTCTAATCGGACCTTTGCTTTGATTATCCAATGCGCATCTTCAAGGATGTCTTCATGCATGGGCATTCTTAATCTTTCACACCTAACTTGATATATTTTTGTTAGAGCATTTCTTGAAAAAGAAGAAAAATATTATTGTAAATTAGAAAGTATGGCATTCATTATGGAGGGAGAGAGAGAGAGAGAGAAAGAGAGAGAGAGAGAGAATCTATGTGCAACTAAAAGAATTGAACAAGAAAGCAACTAAAAATAAACAAAAAAGGAAACCGAGCATAAAAAAAATATAAAGAGCAACAATAATAATAAACAGACAAGACAAGAAAGAAATATACAAAGAAACAAATAAAAAAATATACACATTAGTCCATATAAACGGTTCAACCAACATGATGGACTCTTGTTCATTATTAAAATTTTTAAAGAATGCTTTTAAATGATGTCCACTGACTTTGAAAATGGTTTAAAATGGTGCCTATTAACCTTAAATTTATTATCATTTTTAACGTTTTTAATTTTTATTGTTACTCATGGGTAAACTAACTTGAAAATGAAAGGACTTGTCTATTTTGAATGAAGTTTTCTAAGAAATAGATGTAATTTAGAATTATAAATAGAACTTTTCATAAAAGTTTAAAACTTTTTCTATATATGAGCTTTTCATGAACACCTTCATTCTTTCTTTGTAAATTCTAGAATTTTTATAAGTTTCATTTCTAATTTACCCCAGTTCATTCAATTAAAATTTCTTAATGGAATAGTTCTTTCTAAACTAAAATTTAACATTTTAATGGTCTAAAAAGCTTTATGTTTCAATTCAACAGGTATATGATAAGATTTATCAAAAATAAGTCTATAAAGAGGCATACTAAGAATTATTTTGTAAGTTGTATGGTAAGTCTAAAGTGCATTAGTTAATCATAATGACCAATCTTTTTGACTTTTATTTGTCCTTTTTTTAAGATGCCTTATTAGTAAGTTCAATTTATTCACACGTGTTTAGATGGTATGGGGTAAACACTTTACAAGTAATTCTATATTTTTTTGCTAGAGTCTCAAAATATATATTATAAAAGTGTAAACCTTCATCGCTTATAATAGCACAAGGTATTCTAAATCATGATAAAATATTTTTTTTTCAAAAATCTCAAAACACTTTTAGAGGGTCATTATTTTTGCAAGGACATGCTTTTTTATATATTTGAAAGCATAGTTAACTCCAACCATAGTGTATAGATACCCAAAGAAAGTGAAAAATGACCTATGAAATTAATGCCAAAACAATCAAATATTTCTAACTAAAATAGGATTTAATGGCATCATATTTCTATGATCCTCCCTAATTTTTGGCAATGATCACATATTTTTCAAAATGCATGTGTCTTTGAACAAGATAGGCCAATAAAATTTGCACTACAAGATCTTTATAGTAATTTTCTTTTAAAAAAAATGACCATTACATGCCTTAGAATGACAGAAAGAAATGATTTGTGAATTTCATTGTTAGGTATACATCTTCTTATAATTTGATTAGGACAATATTTTAAAAAATATAGATCATCCCAAAAGAAATTACATGCTTCCTTTAGAAATTTTTTTCTTGTTTAGTGCATTCTAATAATTCAGGTTCTTATTGTATTAAGAAAATGAGCAATATCAGTAAACCAAGGTAAAGTTTCAAACACTTAAAAGTTGCTCATCAAGTAAAGTGTCATTGATTGGAATAAACTTAGATAAATGATTTACCAATGCATTTTTTACTCCCCTATTATTTCAAATGATGATGTCAAATTCTTTGAGTAATAAGATCCATCTAATCAACCTAGGTTTGGCATCTTTCTTTGATAAAAGATATTTCAATGCTGCATGATCACTAACAACTCCAATAGCATAATCACTAGCATCACACGTGATTTTAAATCACTAGCATAACAACTCTTAATGGGACATCAAGAGGTTACATGATAGAAGCAAAAGTGATAAATTTTTTAAGCTTAACAAAGGCTTTTTCACAATTTTGGTCTATTAAAAAATATTATCTTTTGACAAGAGGTTAACAATAACCTAGATATTACACTAAAATCTTTTGGTAAACCTTTTATAAAAATCAACATGATCAGAAATGATCTTACATTTTTAATAGACTTTGGTATTGATAAATTAGAAATTAACTCAAGTTTAACCTTGTCTACCTTGATTTCTTTTGATGGAATAATGTGACTAAGTACAATATCATTTGTTATCATGAAATTTTATTTTTTCCAATTAAGCACAACATTTTTTTCTTCGCACCTAACCAAAACTTTTTTCATATTAGATAAACAATCATCAAATGAATCACCAAAATAGAAAAAAATAATCCATGAAAATTTCAAGAAAACATTCTACAATAAGAAAATGTACCAAAAGGACATATATAAATAGTTTTCCCTTAATCTTCATGTGCAATTGCAATTTGATTATATCCAAAATATCCATCTAGAAAAAAATCAAATTCATGCCTTGCAACCCTTTCTAAAATTTGGTTTATTAAGGGTAAAGGAAAATTATCTTTCTTATTATTAATTAAACTTTCTATAGTCAATGTACATGTCCAAACCAGTAACAGTTCTAATTGCTATTAATTTATTATTTTTATTATTCACTACAATAGTTCTAGATTTCTTAGGTACAACTTTTAGAGGACTGATCCATGTGCTATAAAAAATAAAATAAATAATTTCATTATTTAAAACCTTAATAACTTCATTTCTCATTACTTCTCTCATATTAGAATTAAGTCTTTCATTGCATTTCTCTTGAGAATTTAGTATTTTTCTCTAAATAAATCATGTGTGCTCAAATCAAAGAACTAATTACCAGTTTATCTATTGCACTCCATGCCAATGCATGTTTGTGCAATTTGAGGGTTTGCAACAACTTATCATTTTAATGAGCATTAAATTTGGAAGAAACCATTACCAAAAAAATTTTATTTGCTCCCAAAAATAAGTACTTGATATTCAAAGGTAACGGCTTCAAGTTAAGTTTTGGTGGTTGAAGATTCAAAGGTATAAGTACATTAGATTATTGTGTTATTTCTTGAAATTTTTGTCACCTTGATCATTTGTAAAGAATTTAACAAAGAATTAATGTTAGAAATTTCAAAATAATTTACAAAATTATTGCAACAGGTCGAACAATGTTCTAAATGGCCAAAAAAATAAGAAACATTGAACTAATCATAAATAATTTCCTCAATAAAATCTATTTCATGCATGTCATCATTCTCTCTAGGTTGCTTGCAAATGTTAAAGACATTCATTTCTAATGTCATGTTCCCCAAAGAGAGTTTTAAAACACCATTTTTATAATTGCTTAAAGCATTTAAACAATTATGCTTCAAGGGGGTGCAAATGAACAAAATGTGAATTTTACATCATTTATACTTCAAGGTAAAGCATACCATTAATAAATATCTGTATTACACTAATGAATAGGATATAAAGCTATCATTTAGGCTGAATTTCTTAGAAAATTTAATGATAAGTACTTCTCATCTATTTGCCAAATCACTAAAAGGAGTGCATTCTTGATACTGGTCCAACGGTCAATAAAGTTGAAAAGTATGAGAAAAAATTTATAGACTTATCAAGATTTGCTCCTATTATGATATAAAATGATATAGATAGATGCAATCGATTCGAATAAAGCTTGATTATTGATATTAAAGTATCTTTAACTAGGGTATAGATATTTTAACAATTTAGTTTTAGTTATTATGAGAGTTGAAAGATGCTTACTAATAACCCATGGAACTGAACTATAGAGTTGGTTAGTTAGTGGCCTCAATGATAGTTGAGCATTTAAAAAAAAAAAATTGAGAGATTTTACTAGTAAACAATAACACTATTTACATCCAGAGTTATCATGAAGATATAGCCAAGATTTGGCCAAAGTTTCGATTCTTGAAGTTATATACGTGGTTTACAGAGTAATAATATTAGTAGAGGTAAACATTTTTCATGTATGACATATGAAAGATATCATGAGGGGCAATGTATTACAAGTATTGTTTATTATTTCCATTATGGACAACCTAAGCATATCAAGAGAAAGTATCTTACCTTAGCACTTATTGTTAATAGTATAAGGTAGAGTAGAGGTACACAACCTAGTACCACAGATGGTTCTAGTAATAGAAAACTAGGTCAATCAAGTCATCCTCATATGTAAGCACATGACTTTGTCTTGATAGATTAAAAAGCACAAGCCACGCTAGATGTGGTTATAGGTATGTTAACTATTTTTTAATGTCATGCTTATATTTTAATGGATCCAAGTTCTACACATTTCATTGTGCCTTAAACTTTTATCATAATTTCTAATAAAGAGTTGAGATCACTTGATTATGGTTTTTCGATAGCCATGCCACTTAAAAATTTTTTATTTGCTGATAGTGTTTTTTTGAGAATGTATCATTATTGTGGGTGGCTGTGATATAAAGGTAGATTTAATTTTCTTTAGATATTTATGATTTTAATGTTATATTAAGAATGAATTGGCTTGCCAATTATCATGCTACATTTGATTATTTTATAAAGAAGTGATATTTAAAAGATCATATGAGTATGATATTATTTTCTGTGGAGAATGAAAAAT
This sequence comes from Swietenia macrophylla, assembly GCA_032401905.1. Lineage (NCBI taxonomy): Eukaryota > Viridiplantae > Streptophyta > Magnoliopsida > Sapindales > Meliaceae > Swietenia > Swietenia macrophylla. The sequence continues at coordinate 4,684,851 of CP135565.1, forward strand.
TTTTCCATCTTGCATGATATTAGTCATTACTGCTAATAAATTGTTAAGCAAGGGTTGCCTTGCACATCTTGCATATGTTGTTGATAATAAAACTATTCAAGTAAAGTCAGAAGATATTCCTATAGTCAATAAATTTTTAGAATTATTTTCTAAAAGATCTTATTAGTTTACTACCAAATAGAGAGATTGAATTTGCCATTGATTTGATTTTAGATATAACTCATGTTTTTATGGCATCTTATTAAATTGTTCTGTTAGAGTTAAAAGAGTTGAAGATTTAATTGTAAGAATTAATAGATAAAGGTTTTATTAAATCTAATGTATTTCTTTGGTGAGAACTAATATTACTTGTTAAGAAAAAAAATGGAACCTTGAGATTATGTATAGATTACCTATAGTTCAATACGTAACTATTATCTTCTTCCTTGTGTCAATGACTTATGTGGTCAATTATAAGGTACTAAATTTTTTTTTAAGATAGATTTGTGTTCAAGTTATCATCAGTTTAAGATTAAAGATGTTAATGTACTTAAAGTTACTCTTAGGACTTGCTATGGATATTATGAGTTTCTAGTAATACCGTTGAGTTGGCTAATGCTCTAGTATTATATATGGATCTCATGAATCAAGTAATTCATCCTTATTTAAACTGACTTGTTATTATATTTATTGATGATATTTTGATATTTCACAAGTAGAGAAGAACATGTAGAGCATCTTAAAGTTATTATATAAACATTAAAGAATAAACAGCTTTATACAAAGTTTAATAAATGTTAGTTATGACTAGATATAGTTATATTTCTTATTCATGTAATTTTATATAATGGCATTTATGTAAATCCTTAAATGGTGGAGGCTATATCACATGACTAAGAAATCTTCAAGTTTCATTGCTTATATAAAGGTGACTTATCTTTTATTGATAACTGATTTGAGATCGCTCGGGATTTGTCTAGTCGTAGGTGAGTATGAGATATTATTGGCTCATTTTGAAGTTAGATCTATATTGATTAATCAAATTTGAAAAATACAGAATCAATATTAGAATATAGTTAAGTTAAAAGAAAAAGTGAAGAATGGTGTACGAACTAACTTTTCATTAATAAATAACGAAATGTTAGTTGTAATTAATAGATTTTGTGTTCCAAATAATCCAAAATTAAAGAAATAAATTTTAGAATATATATATATAATTGAACATATAATATACAACCTAAGAGTACCAAAATGTATTGTGCACTGAGAAAGCATTATTAGTGGCAAGGCATGCAGACAAAGATTATAAAATTTGTATCTTGTTGTTTAACTTGTCAATAAGTTAAGGCTCTAAAGGTCTACAAGATTATCTCATCATCTTCTTATATGTGAGTGAGTGAGAATGCATCACAATAGATTTTATTGTTAGGTTTCTACATACTCAATGCAGTCATGATAATATTTAGATAATTATTAGTCAACTTACAAAATTTACTCATTTTTTACCTATTAAGAGTACATATTCATTGGATAGATTGATCAATTTATATATAAATGAGATAGCACGGCTACATGGAGTGATATTATCTATTGTATATGATAAAGATCTTTAGTTTACATCCAGATTTTTACCTAGTTTGCAAATTGCTATAAGTAATAAATTGAATTTTGGTACAATTTTTTGCCCTTAGAAAGATGGACAATCAAATAGAGCAATTCAAATTTTAGAAGATATGCTTCAAATAGGTGTAATACAGTTTAAAGATAATAAAGATGTATATTTATCACTGATGAAATTTGCTTATTATAATAGTTATTAGTCTACTATTTAGATAGCATCATATAAGGCCTTATATAGAAGAAAATGCAAAATGCCTATATGTTAGGATGAAGTTAAGGAAGGAAGATGTAGGGTCCAAAAATTATACAAAACATTAATAAAAAAAATTATAATTATAAAAAATAGACATTATCAAAAATAGAATTAAAGCAACTCAAGATACACAGAAAAGATATGTAAATAAATGTAAAAGATAGCCTGAGTTTGTTATTAGTGACTAAGTTTCCTTGCGAGTTTCTCTATGAAAAGATATAGTTTAATTTGGAAAATAAAGGAAGTTAAGTTCTTGATATATAGGTCTGTATGAAACTATAAAAAGAACTGTAAAATGGCTTCCCCTTTAACTTTATCACCAAAATTATCACACATTCATAATATTTTCAGGCTTTTATGTTAAAAACGTATATTCCTAATCCTTTTCATATTTTATATTAATAGCCAATCTAATTAAAAGATAACTTAACCTATGAAGAGGAAGTCATTTGGATACTAGACTCTAGAGAAAAAAAGTTATGTAATAAGACAATATCACTAGTTAAGGTGTTATGAAATAATCGTGTAGTTAAAGAAGCTATGTGATAGTAAGAGGATCATATATGAGCTTAATATCTATATTTATTTCAACCAGGTACAAGAATTTTGGGGATGAAATTCTTATAAGAGAAAATGATTGTAACACATGACTTTTATAATTTAAAAAAAAAGATGAAGCAGGTAAGTGAACTTTTTTACATTTTGAGTCGATCAAGTGGTTCAAAATATATATATATATATTTTTTTTAATTTAGCCAAATGGTGTAATATGTATATATATAATACAAGTCTTGCTTAAAGGAATAGAAATCAAAATTACAGAAGATAACAAAAAGAGATAGCTAAGGAAGAAAAAAAGAAAAGAAAGAAAAAAAAAAGAATAATAAGAAAAAGAGTAAAAAAGAGAAGAAAAGAAAAAATCAACCATAGATAGAAGAAATAATATAAGAAATGTGTTTGAGAGGTTGAAAACACATATAAAATTTTTATGGGTAGTACAATTATGAAATTAAAACATTTATGTTTTTATATTTACAACTTATATTAAATTTGAAATTGGTTTTGACAATTAATTTTTAAATTTTATTTATTTTAAGATCGAGTGTGACAATAGGAAATCTAGAAGAAATGTTATTTTTTGTGTTCATATGATATATTTGATATATAAAATATTGTAAAATAATGTAAGTATGATTATGAATTTTGACAAGGTTATGAGACCGCAAGGTATAATTATGATTATTTGGACAAGAATATGACATTGTTAAGCATATTGATAATATGATTATAAAACTCTAGTAAGGATACAAGATCATGAGATATGATTATGATTATGCAAATACCTTTGAGTATATTTTTCATATGATTATTACTATTTGAATAAGGATACAAGCCCATCAGATATGTTTTTAATTTTTCACTTGAACAAAGGTTTTCTACCAAACATAATATGTTATTATAGGTACTTATTTAATGTAATTTAATTAATTGTACTATAAAAGAAAATATTTAGCATGTGATTGATGCATAATATATGCATGAGTTTAAGCTATTGCATAATTATTTATGAAAAATTATTTTTTTTATAAACTAAATTTACTCACTGAGCCATAAAATCATTTTTTTATTTTTGCTATTTTTTTAGGTCACATAAGATTCATGTAATCTATAGCTTGGCACTTAAGATTGGGACCACTAAATGTATATTGGGATTATTTTATAAGCATATCATAACATATGAAATGTGTGTGTGTGTGTGTGTGTGTGTGTGTGTGTGTGTGTGTGATACATATATGTTATGGTAAACATAAAACTTCAATGTATGATAATAACGGAGGCCTAAGGCCATTTATGTTGTTTATCTATAAAAGTTTATTATGTAAGAATTAGGAAAAGAATATATGAAAATATAAAAGTACAATACTTAGTAAGATTTACCCTAAACTCCAAGGAAGGGTTAAAATAGGTTCTATCATATAAATGCTTGTTAGAGAATAAATACATTAAACTGGCCTATACGAAAATTCATATAAAGTGATTATCGATATGTCTATGGTAATTATTTTTATGGAAATGAAATGACTAATCTTTGGACTTGAGATGTGTTTTGTATCTAATATGTAAATCATATATACTTTGATACTACATTTTTTTTCTTCCGGTGAAAGATTATGCATAGAGTAGTGATTGGACAATGTGAGAAACATACATAAGTTTGTGAGATATCAAAAAAAGATTAATCATTGTTAATAATCAAAGAAGATATTTCAATTTAAGCATGCGTTGTATAAGTTATAACATAAACCTATAGCCATACTAAGAGTTTTGCAATAAGTAGCTGAATCTTTAGTTTATAAGTTATCGTCTTGAGCCAATATTACTACAACCATGACAATTAGAGTTTACACTTTCTATATTCTAGATCAAGGAAGAATATAGTTCTAGTAAAAAAATTGCAACATACAATAATTGTTTATTGAATAGGTTTCATGAATTAATATTTCTTCTCAATTGGTGATCATGATATATTATTAAATACTATTTTTAATTTATAGATTTGGTTTATTAATTAAGTAAGTTAATTAACGTAAATTTATCTGAGCATATAAAGTCTATAATTATTTTCATTACTAACATGAGAGGAAACCTAATGGGTTATACATTAAAAGGTATTGAGCAATTAAGGTTAGCTTATGTAGACAAAAAATTAAGGACTTAATTTTTAAATTCAAATCTTTAAAAGTTTATTTAACAATTTTAGAAACTATTGGGATTAAATTATAATTATACAAAGTATTGTATTTTATTGTAGGTTTCTTAATTTGATTAGAATAATGTTATAAATTAATTAAATTAGTTAAATAATATTTTATTTAAAGAGGATTACTAATGAAATTGAAAATCCAAAATTTGAAACTTATGTAAACCCTTTTTTGCCTAAAAATTAAATATGTAATAAAAAATCATGAGAGAATTTTCTTCAAATGGTTGAATGAAAAATCTTGGTCAAAATGTAAAAAAAAAAATCAAAATCCTAATATGTCTCTTTTCAAGAACTAACATTGGAAAAAAAAACACTCTACATAATCAATATTTAGAAAAATTTTAAAATCCTAATTCTCTATCTAATATAGACTATTATTAGAGACCACTCACTTGAGTAGTTGATCTAAAAAAGAAATTCACACAATTTTCTTATTGTGACCATAACTTTTGATTCTAATGTCATATTAATGTGATTGAAAAAGTTTTATAAGTAAGATTCAAAGATCTACAAATTTATATTTCAGTAAGAAATCTATATTCAAACAACTTTAACGTCAAACTTGCATTACAAGTTATGAGTTTGCAAAAAATTTAAAAAGTAATACTCCAAGATTCATCAAGAAAGATTGAAGAATCCAAGAATCATTAAAAATTTTACATTTTATTAATGTAAAGTATGTCGTACTAACATTCTTAATGCTGTTTATTGGTTTTTATAATAAACTGTTCATAATAAAAGGACAGTTAGTTGAGAATAAAGAAAAATTTTAATATTCTGCTGTGTGTATGTTCTTAATTTCCTAACATAGTTATTCAAGTAGTGGACATTTAAGCTGGTACACGTGTTATTCAAGATCGTGGGTGATTATGTAAAGGACTTGGTCCCTTATCCGCCTACCTAACCTTCCGATTTTCAATATGTCAACGTATGAGTTACCATCCTATTCTATGATAGGATACCAACGAGTCAAGTGTATTGTCAATATCACAGTGTTAGTAGATCACAGAATAATGGAAGTTATAAATTTGAGATATGACTTTCACATCTTTATCCATATTAAACTCTAGAAAATTGACAATGATATACTTTCGAACATTAAAATCTTTTATAATGTATTTATTTTTCAATTGGTCTCAAAATCTCATATGGAAATTTGTAGTGACAATAAACATCATACAGTTCATTGGCGATTATGCTGAGAATAAAATTATGGCTTACCTTAATTGCTTTTATCCAATTTTACATTAGTGCCTCATAATTTTCGGAACTAAAATCTGAAGGTGGTCTTGTCAAATATTCAGCAGGATTCATTAAGTCCAATGTGTTATGGATTCAGTCATGTCATTACTTGAAGAACTTCCACCAAAAGGTTAAATTTTAGAGGTCTTATATGTAATCACCTAGCGGCAGCGGACGGTACCGCGTCTGTTGCAACATGCATGAGATACATAGCTCCAATGCGAGCAGTAACATAAATGACATTAAAAGTTCTATCTCTAAAATCAAAAATTTTATATATATATATATATATATATAATGCACCTTCATACAAATAAAATAAAACAAAAAAAATACAATTTCTCTAATCACCGAACACAACAAAGTCTCTATCAATTCATTCCCAAAATATTAATGAATAGAGGTGAGTATCAACTCAACAACTAAGCTTATACGTGACATTATGTTATTATTAACATTATGTATAAAATTATAATATTTATAACTTATAGACTTTTAAGAAAGGTGCAAACAGGATTATAAACGTTATTAATAAGCAAATATAACTTTTTACGGAAATCCATTACTTAACAGTTAGCGTGTGAAGAAATAGTAACCTAACTGAGTAACATAACATAAAAGTAATAGAAACAATAACAACAAATATAAAATTTATTATGCTTAAATCATCCAAATGCTTACGTATATTAACAATGTTTCAAACATTAACATAACAAAATATGTTATGCATAAATAAATGTATCTAAAAAGAAGTGATATATTTTTCTTTCTGCCAGAAACTATTACATGTATTTAATGATACAATAATTAAATTGTTATAATCATCGTCTTATTAGTTTGGGATTAATCTGTATAGGTGTCGTTTCTAGAGAAGATGGGCTATGAAAGCATGGGATCATATTTGAATTTGGATCCCAAGGAAACTCGAACATTTTGACTACATTTGAAATTTATAGACATACTCCAATAAATACAAAAATTTGGAAGGTGTAAATTTCACAACTGTGACTTGTCACTACTACATTGATTTGTATAATAAAATCGTTTGAAAATTTATATATATTTAGCAATGCCATTCATAAAACTTGTTAAAATCAGTGATAATTGTAGCAAGCCTACTATATAAAATTTTCAGATGTAAGTTAACATAATCTTTAATAAAAAAATCTCTTACAGTAATTATTGAATAGATTTTGTCTTGGGCTTGCTTATAGTTTTACGAATTTCTACTATAAAATTATGGCCACATAGTTGCATCTGCTTTTTTTGTTTTAAGGTTGGAGTTAAAAGAGAGAGAGAGAGAGAGAGAGAGAGAGAGAGAGAGAGAGAGAGAACGATAAGTATGGTTGCTGAAGAAGAAATTTTATGGATGGAAATGGCGATTGCGAAAGGAAATTATGAATAAAGGGAAAAATATTAAAATAGGAAATAACATTTACTTAAGGTTAATGTAGAATTTTTTGAGAGGTTTATACGGCATAAGTTTGTTTTTTTCTATAATTTTAATGATTATTGTACAAAAATAAATTTGATGTGTTCAAATATGCTCATCCCTAGACTGTAAATTTCCACAAGAATTCTGTGTTTAAAAAATGTGTCCAAAACATTCTTTGGCAAAGAAGGTTGCTAAATTCTGAGCGAGGTTCTTAAAACAAATCTTATTAACAATTCAGTAAATTTTAATATTTTCAGAACAATTTTCTGAGTTCCATGTATGGTTAAACCAACTTATATAAAGTGAAAGATATTTACCCTTCTAATTATTCATAAGGAAGTTTTGAACCTCTAATAGTCCCCTTCCTCTCAAATGAAAACTTATTAACCGCAACGACTTTTAAGAAACAGGATCTATCAGAATTAAATTGACTTCAAATATCAATTCCCAGTTTCACCTAAAAATTTTCTAAAATTAAGATTTTAGAGCTGGTATCATGGCATGAGCATGAATTGATTTAAAAATCACAGCTTATCAATTCAAACATAGTTGTGCTACAGTATTCATAATTTAATCACCGATAGTACTGCAACATTTAAGTGATAATTGAATGGTGAAAGGTGTGATAAGTTATTTTAAAGACGTACGAACAATGTTGTCTTGGCAGTATACCTAAAAGATTTAATTTATGAATTCTTCCTTATAAGATTTTAAATTTCCTCAGAATATATAAGTTCATACATATGTAACTTGCAGTTGTTCAAAGCAATAAGTTTAGTTAACCCTGAAGAATCTTGCAATTGATTAAAATCATAAACCTGGGAAATTTTCTTTCTTTCTTCTTTTTCTTTTTTGAGATTTTAATTTTCACTATTAAGCTAAAAAGTGTAGGGAGAGAAAGAAGATATATGAACGTGATCGGTGAATGTCTAAGAAATTGGATAATAAGGGTCGAATATATAATTACCATTAGAACTTTAATGAACTGAAGCGAGAATATGATAGTGGTGAGAAATTTATAGGTGAAAATAGCTCCAATTTTACTAACTAATCAACTTTGTTATACTTAATAATCTTATTTCACCAAAATTTTAAATTAAAAATTATAGCATTGCAGTCAGTTATACTCTAATTCATATCAATTCTAGAGTCCAACTTAATAGTAGTCATAGTAGTCTTTGAAGGCTTCGAAAGTAGCATGAAGGATGGAACTTAAGGGTTATGTGTAACGGCATTATGTATTTGTGTGAGATTTTTTTTTTTCCATTATTTCTTCTGGTATAACAGATCAACCCAAAAGGTAATAGTAATATGCGCTCAAACAATACCCAGACTTGGCATCACCCAGTTAAAGCACCTTAGTTCTTGCAAATTGAATAAGAAATGCCAAATCCAAGGCACAGATCACCTGACCTGCGCACCTCTTGCTCGATCGGTCCTATCATCAGCCACACGTTGCTAAATGCTAGTCTTTCATGCTTTGCTTTTCATCACATGACCTCGAAAATACACAGTAAAAAAGTCACAACTTCAAAACTATGTACATCCTCTAGCTTTCTATTATTACATACATACATATCTCCTTATGATCTCTCAACGTAGTGGTTCTCTGACAACATATACAAGCACACACGCAAAGATTTATTAAGAGGTGGTAAAAAATTCTGCACAACTGCACCTGTACAAGTCAAAGCTTATATAGATAGATGGATAAGTCCCTCTATTTGTTGTACCAGACTACTACTCAGTCACAATTGGATTTTTGAACATGGAGTATCGCTCATATACAGAGAAGATAGCAAGTTACCATATCAATTAACCTGAATCATCCTGCCCCAGGATACATGATATATGCACGTATATGCTCTTCAGAGGTCTATTCTATATTCTGGAAGCATGTCACTTTCAAAAGCAGAAGCAAGATCTAGCTTTTTCACTGTCAATTTTCAATTCATCGAAAAGGTTATTAATAATTAACGAGAAGATCTAGGGTTAATTTGACAATGAACATATTAGCATCCTAAGCACTATAATTCAAATAAATATTCCCTTCGAAATTCTAGATGACAACAATGAAGACAATTAATGATCAAAATTTTTGACGAGATAAGTGTATAAAAATTTTTTTAAATAATTTAAAAAATAATTATCTGCTGATCTGATCATGTTTTAAATTTTGCCGTAACCTATTTTGTATGCAAACCCTATCATTACTATTAGACTGAATTGCACACCATATAAGTACCAAACACTAACAGACAACAGCCGTGTGTACTAATAGAAGAGGAGGAGGAGGAGGAAGACGAGGGGAGACAGAGAGAGAGAGTCCTACCTTAAAATGTGGAAGCACCTCAAAGATAAAGATGAAGCCCCCTTCAGTTCTATGAATATTGATCGTCTCATCTGCGCTTCAGAGAAATATTCTTTGTAAACCCTTTTCATTCACGCTAGAACCCGCAGAGAGAAAGCGTTAAATCTTTAGAAACAATATCCATCAAATACATTCCCATATATTGATTTCTCTCCCACTCACAAAGAAGGAATTAAAGAAAAATTTACACATACATATGGACATAGGAAGTAACCATCGATTTTAATTATGGCAAACTTAAACAGAGATTACTGAAGCGAGTGAAAAAGCCAAAATGGCATTCATCTGCACTTACACCTGCACCTTCTTGGCCAATTGGTAACTCTTTTATGTGCTTTGGTTTTCGAATCAGAACCAAATAACACAGTAAGGTGCAGGTACAAATGCAGATAAAGGCTACATCTTAGCATGCTGTACACACTGATTACACTGCCACACCTCGCACAAAGTTATCTAGCAACTTTCTTTTTTCTTTGTTTAATTTGTAACAATTGCAAGCCAGCTGCAAGCTGGTAGTTTATCTATCTCTGACAACTTCCCAACTGTTAGGGGAAGCGATTAATGCTAATATTTATAGAGAGAAAGAGAAAAGATAGGGTTTTTAAAATTTGACGAACATACATCACTTATCAAGTGGAAAAAGAGAGAGAAGATAGGCAGTCAGTCATTTCTGTCATCTCTGAAGTCTGCTCCATGATGTAAACCAGCCTGGTCCGAACCCACGTGATGCAATGCCACTGAGAACGTGGGATTTCAGGAACAAACTAATGGAAGAGTGCCACGTGTCGTCCTACATCTGAAGTCCACCTGAAAGAACTCTTTAACCGCGTGGAAATGTTATTTGAGCGTGTAATCTAATCTGTGACAAAAGTAGTATGTTCTTTGTCCGTCACTCTCGATCCATCATGTATTTGCGAAAACGCAAAACGAAGCTTGGGATTAGGGCTAGGCTGTCAATGGGACCTCTTCTTATCCCTTCCAAAAAATCCAACCCAGCGGATGATATGATCAGAAACAATAAGTGTGATCGTCTGTAGCTTTCTAGCGTGCGTGACTATGTATGCCTGTTGAATTTGTACATAGATAAATCCATTCTACCAATGTGAAAGTTGTATTTTTAACTGCTATGATGTAATCCCACTCATAGATACAATACTCATTTCGATATCCACCGGTAGCTTTCGTCTAAGTGGGCTTGTTCTCTATTATTTTCGTGAACAACCGACTAATGCATTTTGTTTTCGATCGGTTGCTCAGTGGAGGAATTTGGAACATGTCTTTTGGTTTGTGTCGAAATTACTCCATCATAATTGTGTTTTAAATTTCTTTAGTGAGCAACTGATTGAAAACAATAATATATATATATATATTAATATATATATTTATTTTTATTTTTATATTAATATTTTAAATATTTTGTTTATAGTATTATTTACTATATATTTTAAATTTTTTATTATACATTTTTAATTTTTTATTAATATTTTTAGTATTATTTATTATTTATTTTATATGTTTTAAAATTTTTTATTTTATTATAAATTTTATAATAAAAAATTTAAATCTAATATAAAAAATTTGCTTTGTTTTTACAATCATTTAATATAAAAATTTAAATTTAATAATTAAGGTGCTATGAATTTAAAATCATAACTGTTATAAGATAATCACTAAATTTTACATATAAATGAAGTGCTATTGCTTCTAAGTAAAAAAAATTGGTGTTTGTCAAATATTTTAACAAATATAGTTCTAAAGCATAAATATAACAATTTCAAACTGAACCCTATATCTTTTACAGATAGAAAGTAAATTTGATGAGTATTAAATAAAATTATGATAAATGTAGATTTGATAGAATGAGATCGGGAATAAAAAAATTGATGATATAGAATTATTAAAATTAATTGAGACAGAGGGCTATCTTGACATTAGTATCGTGGTAATAAAAGTATTTAATTTAAAATTTTGAACTATTAAGTTATTAAATCACTTAAATAGGATTATTTGAGCCTCAACCTTTTCAAGTTAAGTTTAATCTTTTAGACGAAGAGGTAAATTCAATGCAGTATGAAAAGAGGCTTGATCTCACAATTTTATGTTTGAATCCTGGGAAACATCAAAAAATAAAAAAGAGAAAATGTCAGCTCATTACTTGTAGAACAAGGATTGTTTATTTTTTTATTTTGATTTACAGTCAACCATTCTGTTTTTTTTTTTTTGTGCCATACAAAATGGACTGGGCTTGCCAAACATGTTTTAGAATAAACTTGAACATGGTAGGATATGAAACATATTAAAACATAATAATCTAGACTCACATTTACAATGTAGTACTGGCGTACCAAAGATGTTTTAGACTATATTTGAAAAAAAAAAAGAAAAAAAAAGATAATATTTTAAAACATAATAGTCTAGACTCATGTTTATACTAGAAGATAATACAAACATTTTGGTTACTTAGAAAACTTATTGCTAAAAATATTTTGCAGGAAAACTTTGAAAAGTTGAAAGTATGGATTACACTGTAGCAATAAGATAGACGCAGAACCCTTTACATCTACTCCTCTTGAGGTAGCTGAAGAGCAATGTAGGACACCTGTACCTTATTGGAGTTCCGACAAGGCTTAACGGGTGCGATTAACTATTGTAATTCTATGGAATATATCATATTAGGAAAGAATAAAACCACATTGACAGAGTTTTAAATTTTTTATATGTCATATTTTAGGCCACTAACAGTATATAGCGATACTGAGATCAACACATGATCAAATCTCATAAAAAAAATAATAATAATAAGTTTTCATTTGAAAACTTGAGCAAAAAGCTTGACAGCTGCTGAAAAATTTATTGAAATAAAATTAATAACAATAGTAATATTCTCATGTTAGTGACATATAGAACTCTTTTATATGAAAATCTAAATTTAAAATAATTTTAATTAACTTAATTGGGTCAAATTAAATTCTATGAACTTAAATAAAACAAAATAAAAATTAAAAACGTAAAAGAAATAAAGTTTGTTTTAACCAGGGATTTTGTTTTCAACATTGTAGCTCTAACATTCTGTCTCTAAGAATTTGATGCCACATCATATAACTCCACTTGCAAAGAACTCTGCCTCGAGTTGTATTCTGGATATGGTAAATCATCTTTAAGAACTAAAAGAGACATGTCCACGACGTTGAAGGTCTTGAAAATTTCCATGGAGTATGGAATATTCACCAATTGTCATTGATCTTCAAGATTTTGAAACATACTTCATTTGCTTAAGTTGCTTGAGCTTGTTATAAGCATCTGTTGGCAATCTTTCCTTCCTAAGAAACACCATGAAATCCCCAACATCAAATATACTATATTTCTTCTTCTTGTCTACAACTGCCTTGTTTTTCTCGTTATTCTAGTGTAATTTTTTCTTGACATCTTCCTAAATTGATTGAAGCTATTCTGCTAGATTACCTATTGCAATACTAAGTCTAGGAATCTTTGGCAGCTTCGCCAAATCCAAAGCATGATCAATAGCTTGCATGTACACAATGAAAAATAGTGACTTATCTCTGGAATTGTGAATTCAACTGTTGTAGACAAACTCCACATGAGCTATGACAAAATCCCACTTCTTTTGTCTTTTTATGCAAATATCTGAATCAAATTCCCCAATGTCGTATTTACCACTTCGATTTATCTATTAGTTTGTGAATAAGCTTTACCATTGAAGTTCAATGACAAATTAAACAAATGCCATAAGATTCTCTAAAAATGACTCGAAGAACTTTATGTCATGACTCATTGAATGGTCTTTGGCACTCGGTATGACCTTACCATCTCTACAAAAAAAATAGTTTGGTTGTATTTGTTGCATCTGCTGTCGTCTTACAAGGAAAGAAGTGTGTTATCTTAGAAAATCTATTGAGCATAATAAAAACAGAATCCATAACTCATTGAATTCACGGTAAACCAAACATAAAGTACATAGAAAGATCTGTCCAAATAGCATTGGAAACTGATAATGGCATACACATACTAGTATTCTGAGATTGTCCCTTATCTGTCTTATAAACATAATACCTAGCCACAATGATAGTCATGTCCCATCTCAACCAAAGGCAATAGTAACACCTCTTGACAACTTCAATGTTTTTATCCCATCCAAAATGTTTTGCTAAACCGCCACCATGCAAATCCTTGATAACCATCTTAGGAATAGATGTGCAAGGAAGACAGAGCTGCTCACCCTTTCATAAGAAACCCTACATGAACATAAAATTCAATTCAATATCGTTTTAGCTCACATTGGTTCTATGCTTGTTGAAAATCACACATCTGGGCATACAAATCTTTTAAACAGTCCAAGCCCTCACGTCGCACACTAATGATTTTCACTAGAATTACTCGCTAGCTCAAAGTATTAGCTACCTTATTTTGTTGCCCAGATTTACGCACCAATTTGTAAGGAAACTTGTCAACAAAGGTTAACCATCTGGCATGTATGCCACTACTCATCTGTTTTTAACTACTCAAGTACTTTAAAGTTTGATGATCAATATAGAGTACAAACTCTTTTGTAATCAACTAATATTTCATGTCTTCAAGGCCTTCACAACTCCATAAAACTTTTTGTCATAAGTAGACCACTTCCCCCTCAACTCACGTAATTTTTCACTCAAAAATACAATTGACCTTTTCTCCTGTAACAAAATAGCCCCTATGCCAACTCCACTAGCATCACACGCCAATTTAAATAACTTGTCAAAGCTTGACAAAGCTAAGACTAGAGCTACAGATAGCTTCTCCTTAATCAAAGCAAAACTCTACTATTGCTCTTCACCCATTAAAACTTCCCCTTCTTTAAACACTGAATAATACACCTCCTAATTTTCGAGCTCATATCATCCTCGTCATTAGAACCATAATACACCTCATCCTTAATGGCCTCATTGTCTCCTTGCTTCATTATATTGACAACTTTCTTCCTTAGACAGTCGCTGAAGCGGTGCCCCACCTCATTACACTTAAAGCATCTAAAAGGGGATGGACTTTGCATAAGGGTTAGTGGTTTTAGGAGGATTTATTTTATTAGTACCTTTGCTGCTACTACCCATTGTATTATTGTAGTTATTATCAACAACGTTAGGTACGCTGGAATTTGTCACATTTTAGGGCGCTTTTCCTTTATGGGTTATAAGCCTCCTATAGTTCCCACTAAACCTACGATAATTATTGTTGAACGTTTGCTCTTGAAATATAATCTTACATTTCAAAGCCACGTTCCTCGCCCCTTGAACACTCATTATCATTTGAACGTCAAATAACTTTTCACTTGTTGATTGTCACTTTCTAACAACTAATTCATCTCTATCAATCTTAAGAATTCAATGGTATACTTATTAACACCTCTAATTCCCTAGACACATCTTTAATGTGAATCAAACATGTATTACTCATGGTCAACAGGTAAAAATCTTTCCCCTAATAACTACTTCATCCTATGCCAAGATTGCATAAGACCACAACCTTTTCTGATTTTGGTCTCCCTTAAACATTCTCACAGAATAGACACTCGCCTTTTAATTCTGAAAGCCACTGGTTTGACTCTTCGTTCCTCTAAAATCTCCATGTATCCAAAGAATTGATCTACTTCTATTACCTAATCTGAAACTCCTCCTACATCTAGGTTACCACTAGAAGTATGAATATCTACCTTTAGTCTGAATTCATCATATACCCAATAATTTTGTTGTCAGTTCCTTCCAAATCTGCCACCACTTGGACAAATCGCGACAATTTGTAGATTCGCCTTATCTTTATAACTGCTATAATCATAAGCCATAACTAGTCTTCTAGGATTAATAGGATAAGATTGTTAGCTAGTCTCCTGTGGGTAACTTAACTAGCTTGATTCAGTTCCTCGTCCCTATTTCTATTTACACCAACTCGTAGTAATGTTCGTAGCGAGTCAGTGACCTCTGCCAACTGTCGTTCTGTATTTAAGGTTGTTTTCTGCACTTTGATTACTTTCCAAGCAGCCTACGACCTCTGATCTTCGTCAGGCTGATTGCCTCCGCCACCTTCAAGGTTAGCCATTTGAATAAGGGAAACTCGTTTTGATACTACCTAACACATCTTTTAGTGATACTAAGATTGATACACGTTCAAATCTTAAAAAAAAACAAGTTTCAATCCAAAAAATTAAACTAAAACTTATTGAAAAGTTTATTGAAATAACGATAATAGTAATAATAATATTTTCACATTATAGATTTAAAATACTATTATATGAAACCCTAAATTTAGAATAACATGAGTTAACTTAGAATGACCAAACTAAAGCTTACAAGCCAAAATAAGACAAAATAATTTTAAAAATGTTAAAAAAATAAAATAAAATAAAATATATATTAATCAGTGACTTTTAGCATCACTTCTATGACATTCTATTTCTAAGAATTTGATACCTATTTTTAAATTCTCATTATCTAAATAAAAAATCATGGAAGATGTGTATCATAATAACTACATAATTTATAATTATCTAGAAGTAAATTTTTTGAAAAATGTAAATACGAGTACTAACCCCATTATTTACATAGAATAATAAATTTTTTTTGACAATAAGGTAGCTTTATCTTTTTACTAAAATTTAAGTCTTTTAAAAATTTAAATAAATTAAATATATGAATTCGAATAATATTTTTATATAAATTATGAACATAGGTAATCAGTATTTTTTTAATTAAAAATTTTAAAAAGTAATACTTTTATATTTGTATCCTTACAAATTTTAAATATTAAATAAATAATAAAGTGAAAATATAAATAAAATATTCTTAAGTCATACACATTAACAAAATTATGTTAATATCACTGTTTATATACGTATAATTTTGAGATAGTGTTTAATATATATATATATATATATATATATATATATTAATAGAGTTTTGCGACAGCTAGAAATTTTATCTTGACCAACAATAAAACAAGAGTATAAGAAATAGAGAGAGGAGAAATTAAGAAGCATAACTCTGCAAATAGAGATTCACTGGAAAAGTAATTTAAAACAAGTTGACAAATTAAGAAGAAATTTATATGACAGTTAAATTCATCAGGCCATGAAAAGTGAAAATTGGCACATAATTTCTTCTTGCAATTTATTTCGTAGTCCCAAGTGGGTAGGCAGGACTACTAAATTTGTATCCGATTCTACCGAACCAATCACCACGACAAATTAATTAGATGGGTCTCCCAACCTTATCCTTTAATGTTGTTGTTATTATTATTATTATTATTGTTATTATAGATGTTATTACTATTGCTATGGTGTGATATTGACATTTATGAGATTTTGATCGACTAATAGGTGGGACCTATGGCAGAATCAAACGGCAACAAACAACCCAACAAAGCGAAAGGGCAAAATTGTTGATTGAAATTGATTTTTCTTTTTTGGGCCATGCTTGATCTTCGGGATATGGGCCCTCAAACCCAAAATCCAGCTCGCCCGCGTACTTTGTTTGGACCCCCACGTGCAAATTGTTCTTGTTTTTGATAAGATATGTCACAGCCACTGATTCTCTTCCTAATTAAAATACGACTTTCATTATAAATTGAATCCGTATCATATATTCCGAGCTAGTTAGTATATTGTTTAACCTAAATGAAGTATTATATAAAATTTAATAACTATTTAAGAATAAAATATTTGAGTTAATATAAAATTATATAGATTCACAAAATTATCGAAATAAAATAAGTAATTATTGATTTGAAACACTAAATTTATAGGTTTAAATTATTAACAGTCTGATCAAGCATTTATTGAGAATTTACGAAATCTTTCATTTTAAAATATATTTAGAAAGAGATATTTGTTCCCTGAGTTGAATTTTAGCACTCCTCTGCCATCCTCAAAGTTATAAAAAAAAAAAAAAAAGAATACACACACAAATTGATTTACAAAATAAAGTTATTTTATAATTTTTAAAATTAAAATAATATTTTTTTATTAAAAGATTATAGTTTTAATTAATTATCAAAGTTTTATAAAATAATACAATTTGAGTCATTCAATAATATTTATTGCTTTGCTATGAATGTTAATTATTGAACAATATTGCATAATTATTTTAATTTTTATTTAAAGATGTTATTTTAGTATTTTGTAATAATTATTTTTATTTAAAATAATCTTAGAATATGTTCATGTTTTTTTTTTTTTGAAAAATTAATTAAATTATTATATTATTAAAATTATTTATAAAATAATATAAAATAAAGAATTTATATAAGGATGGAGAACTCATTCTCCATTTAGGGATTATCCATCCTTATCCTATTAAAATTTATTGGAGAACAGGGTATGAAATAGGAGTTAAAATACAAAATTGAATGAAAAATGAAATATGCCTTTTTGTCCCCAGCCCGCCCCATTGCCATCCCTAGGAGTGTACTTGTAGTGTAAAATTGCTCTTGTAAACTCCTCCATCATGCGGTTGGGTTTGGATGAGGCCCAATGTACTTATGGGCAAGACAGTCTCACCAACTTTCAGTGTTTTACATTGTTTTGTCATTTAATCATTGTCGGAAACGTTCGGAAGAAGCGCTAGTCAAGGATTGCCGCAAATTCTAAACAATACCTCGATCAATTGCCTTGTTGAACAGCGAGCAGATTGTCTTGAATTAATATAAAAATGCAGTTATCATTCATGAACATGCATGATCATATGATATAGTCATGGAGCCATGTATACTTGAAATCGAACGGTGTTAGTGCTTGAGATAACAGTAGACACAATTAAATATCATTCTCTCATAACATATATGGAGGTAGTGATGCCGTTGCTACTGCCTTTTCTCATATTAAATAGCACATGCTGCAATTCCATGCATGATTTTTTGTAATCAAAGCGTGTGCGCGCGCGGATTCAGCCGTCATGCATTTTCGTTCAGGCAACAACGTCAGAATTTGAGAATCAGAATTCACAGCCCGTCATTAATTATCTAATTCCACTTCTCCTCAAGATCTTTTCGAATTTTTTTTTTTAGCAGTGGACAAATATATTTTCTGTAATGCCTCAAAGACTCAATCTTATTGATTGATAGATCGAGTAGTTTTTTTTTCTATTTTTATTTTCACATTTAACAGTAATTAAGGTGATCAAGACCTTCAATTATTCAAGCACTGTCTTGTCATGGAAAAATCAAATAAAACAAGATACAAATGTTCGATCGATAATTATGTCTGCTAAATTTCTAAGTCCATGTTTCAATCGGGGAAGACTTCAAAGAATCTCCCAAAGACTTTTCGTTGCTTTGCTAGCTTTTCAATGGATAAACAGTAACATCGTGCACAGAAAGTTGTTAAATAGCCGCCACAACTTTGCATTGAATTATGCATCCATGCGTGCCCTATCAACTATATATCTGTGATATGTATAATTTAGCGAAATAGAATTGGGATGGGAAATAGAATGATCTTTCGTATTGCGAAGGCACAACAAATATCCTTTTTTTTTTTTTAAAAAAAAAAGGACCCATAAACAAATATCTATTAACAAATAAATTACAGAAAAGTTAAAATTACAAATAAAAAAAAAAATAAATATATATATATATATATATAGAAGAATGATAAGAGTTTTATATTATTTTATTAATTACTATATTAATATATTTTTAATAATTAAAATTAAATTAAATTTATATAATTAATACATATAATACACACAGTTAGGCGCGCATAAAAGCAGATGTGTGCACGTGCTTACGCGCACAAAGTTGGAGTCCATATAATTTAACAAAAGTAAATCAAGTAATCTTTTCAAACATAATTGATTTCTCTCTCAAACAGTGATGATTCTTTTTCTGATAATATTCAACGTTCAGCTCAATTTTCTTACAAGACTCTGATTTTATCAACTTGAAAACGTGACTTCAAGGTGCTTGGCAAGAAAAACATGTCTACTCATCATCATTACTCTACATACTTTAATGTTCTTCTCAATTTCGCAGATCTACAACAGTATAGGAGGAATTATTTTTGTTTTCCAAGTAGAAAATAATTTAGTTTTTGAATACATAGAGAATTCTATTTATTTTTAGCTTTAAAGATAATATAATTTAGATAAATCATTAAGAACTACTTATTTCTACAAAATTTAAATTAGTTTTTAGAAACATTTCAATATAAAAACATTTTTTTCTATATCTATTACTAATTCACAAATTAAAAAAAAAAATCTTGAGCTACAATATCTCAATAAATTAATTAAATTCAATGATTTTTAAAATTAGCAGTGTACAATAAAAATTAATTTTTTTTTTTGCTTTGTCAAATAAATAAAAATAAAAGTAATATTATTATGATTGCATAATATGTAAAAAGAAAAATTAATTTTATTATATAATTTAAATTTTTTATTGTATATTTTAAAGTATTTATTTTTTTATTTATAAATTATATTTAAAATATAAAAATAGAGTAATCTTGTATCCCTCGAAAAAGAAAAGAAAAGAAAAGAAAAATGGAGGCTGTACAATATAAGTAGCTGTACTGTAACTTGAGCTAAAATTTAAATGGCTCTTTGTTGATTGTTTTGCATTGAAAACCATCAATTATTCCTTGTAGTTTGATTGATGCTCGTGAATTAATTATGTGTTTTTTTGGGTTAATTATGTTGATATGATAGAAATCTGTCAACAATTTTATTTCTCAAAGAAAAAGAATAGAACAAGTTGAAAATTGATTGATGGGACCAGCGAAGCTTTCGACAACTTTTTTTTTTTTTTGGTCATTTTGCATTCTTTGCTATGACATGGTTACTGTATTTTTACCTTCTTTGTTGTTAAACAAATCTCTTTTTCATTATTATTATTATTATTATTAACTTTCAACATGTCTCTACAATTAGTTTTAAATTGATAGATCTGGAATATTTGTTGGCGATGACCATTGAGTCACACAAACTCAAAAGAAATTCTTCATTCCCACAGTTCACATATTGACTTGGGCCATGTAGGAACTCCCGTTCTTAAATCAAGATCATCGCCTTCAATTATCATGGTCATTGGCGAATGGCTGTTGACTAAAATAATACATAAATTTATTATTTATCTAAAATAATTTTAAAAATTAATAACATCATTAATCAATATAAAAGAATGAAATAAATAACATTTCCTAACACAGTTATCAATTATTGTAAATATAATAATAATATTTTTTTTCTTAATTTTAAGAAACAAATACGTTATAAATGAGTGAGAGTGTTACAGATGAGTAAGAGTATTCTCTCAATTATTATAACTTTTTGAGAGTCCACAAAGGTTCTTATATTATTGCTCTTCATTATTAAAATTAATTAGTTCACTGATAAATTTATAGTTGTATATTGTTAAAATAATAAAAATATCAGTATAAAAATATTTTTTAAAATATATAAAATAATTATTTTTACTCTTTCTCTTTTTTTTTTTTTTAAATAACCCAAAATCACATTCACAGCTTACTAAAAATGGTGGCAAGGCACAAGGCCCTTGTAAGGGCCTCGCAATTATGCTTTAGAGGTTTATTTGTTTGAATTGTTAAAATTAATCTAACAGTTAATTTTGTTTTTTGGAGAATTGATAGTTTTTAAAGTTCTATATTTTATATGTAGAGCTTATAAGAAAGAGAGAAGAAAAGATTAAAAAGAAAAAAGAAAGTAAAAGTAAAAGTAAAGTGAGAGAAAGAAAATAAAAAGAAAATTTTTATTTAAAAATATAAAAATATTCTTATCTTTAAATATTTCAATCCTGCTACAAAAATTTATCAATTAAGTATCGTCAAAAATCAATTTTAACAGAAAAAAAAAATGTATCATCATTGATGTGTGTTATTGTATACAAACTTACAAAAAATTAAACGATATCACAATATTATATCATTGGCACATAATTTATATTTTTATAAAAGTAAATAAGAATAAAAGAAAAAATAAATTATATAATAATATATCACTTATACACATTAAATTTTGTAAGAATTTGTATTTTTAATATTATTATTTTAAGTCTTATAGTATAAGAAATTTGTCATTTATCAATTACATGATAAAATAGTGTAACAAAAATATATAATAAAATAAAAAAATTATATATTTGTATTGATGAATAATATGAAATAAAAATTAATAATTAATGGTATATGCATAAAAGTTGTACACGTCTCGTAATAACTTCAAGTAACCATTCTCAACAAATCAATAATGTCCGAGATAACAATAATTGTGGTAGTTTAATCAAATAGGTTTGAAAAAAACTAGTAACAGATAAAAGCCAGAGCAGCGTCACCATCATGTATGTATTGGTTGGTAACGGCATAGCCACTGCGTTCACTGAAAATCACCTAAATTAAAGTCAAGATATACCCGCCCTTATTTATTAATATATTCGTTGATCGTCAATGTTGTTTTATTTATATATTTTTATGTAACCTTTTTTGATTCAATTAATTTACATGTTTAACAGCTTTACATTACATATCATGCGTGAGCAAATGATTGGTCAAGATTCTTTCAACTGAAGAAGGAATCAAGAATGATTTCCCTTTGTTGGGCATACTTTTCCTTTTTAATTGTATATATGAACCAATCAGTGTTCTTGTTTCTTGCTCTAATCAATCATCATAAACAGTGTATACGAGTATTCCATGTTCTACCTTGGGAACACACATATTTTGCTTATCGCCACTTAATTAATTAACTGTAATTATCTTTAATAATTGAGGTAAAAAAAAAAAAAATAGACGGAACATACTTTTAACAACTCTCAGATGGACTTGAGCTCATGCAATTATGACATCTAAAAAAGCAACTAAAGATTCAAAAAGAACCTTTCGATCACATGGAATTTGGAGTAAAAGTGTAAAATTCTTGGTATTAAATGAGAAATAGAAAGATAGGGACTTGAATGTAAATTCCATTTTAATATTTTGGACGACTTGGTTGCCAAGTTCCTTCTTCTACAAGTGGATAGAAATTTCAATATTCATTTTCATTTTTTCAGTTTTTCTTTTCTTTTCTTTTACCTTCACTCTCTCATTTATTATTTAAAGAAATGTTGAAAGATTTGCTTTCTTTACTACTAGTATTCAGTGTGTTCTTTTGGCGTTTGCTTTGTTGTCTTTTCATGAAAGTTCCCCTTTCTTTCTTCGATGGAGGCAGACAGAGAGATGCGTGAGATGAGAGAGTGATATTGTACTGTATATAGGAAGATGTGTGGGCATGTGGCATCATCATGATGTACATGCATGATCAATCATACTAAACGGACACAGTGGCATGGCATCCTCATTTCTTTTAAAGGTGAGGATGCACGTGCGCACAGCTGTTTAATTCGTTAATGCAGGATTTGCGACAAGGGTAGCTAATTCTAAGCCCCATTTATCGATAGGTCATGCTCTTTTATCAAATGTAATCTTGTTTCTTCTCACTAACAAATAAAAATTTACTCATTCTTTGTCAGTTGACAGTCTGGCAGAGACCATTTAACTCGGCTTGCCTTGCCTCAGACTCGGGCCCTAACAGTACCAAAGCATGATCAATGTTCCAGCAACACCCTGTCATTTTTCAATTATGTATATATATATATATGTATGTATGTATGTATGTATGTACACACACACATTACACTTTTAATTCATAATTCAGTGCATTGTGTTATATATGGTTATTGGATATCATTACAATATGAGATACGGGGTCAAATGTGTGTCTTGCATTATATTTATTAAAATAATGGAAAACAAATATGCACAATTTAGTGGAAAATAGAGCTTACTAAATATTCCAAAAGGGTAAATATAAACCTATACTGTAATTTCCTAAATTTTATATTAAGATTTGCTTACATATTAGGTGTGTATGTCATTAGAGAACCGTTTCTTTGTACAGCAAATGGACAGTTTGTACGCAACTAATTGCATCAAAAGCTAATTATATTTGATATTGATAAAATCTGGACGGCGCGTGCTAGAAATCTGCGCTTAAACGTGCGTAGAAAAGGTGTTGTAGACTGAGCTTCTTGTTGTCATGAATTTTAGCTCCACCGACAAGGCAGAGCCAGGCAGGCACTGTTGGTAAAGAGTCAATCCATCAATCCAGCTACATAATGCCGATTGTGCGTTCGAGGAAATGCCGCACCGCGAAATTGGTGTTTTCCTGGCATTGCAAACGACAAATAATACCACGCCACAGTACGCACCACCAAAACGAACATCACTAACAGCATTGGTACTACTTAGTTACAGCCATCACCCTGCATCTATCCATCACAGCTAATACGGACAGACACAAGAATATAAATTAAAAAAGAAAGTTAACCGAGTTTCGCTGGTTGGTAGTATGCTGATCGTATTACATTAGTAGGTTGTGTCGTAATGTGTTATATAGTATAGTCTTATTGTTTGGTAGGTCCCACTCAGTAACCCTATAACTCTTTGCACTTATTTTGTTTGCGGGATCCCCACTTCCCTGCTTGTTTGTAATTGGTTATCGGTGCTTAAAACATGCTAGTTGTTTTTGCGACCTGCGAGCAAAGGAAATAGGATTTGGATTTTTTTTTGAATTATTGATTTAAATTATATTTTTATTTTTTAAATTTATATTATAAAATATAAAATTAATTTATATATTTTAATTATTTATTATTAAATATATCTTGTTACGTATTGGTAGTGCTGGATACCATCAACCCTGTGACGATGTTTTATTATTTGACATGACCTGAAGATAATGAATGGCACACAAAAAATTGGTTTACGTATGTGCTAAATTAATAGTTTTCGACAGCGAAAAACCAGTGGCGCTGATTTTACGGAATGATTTGTTAAAAAAAAAAAATGGCGTTCTAACATACATTTATACGAAAGTTTAAGTAATGACGTCCGTTATATGTTGTAATTAGTATTAATAAACACGTTGTAGATTAGATTAGACGTAACGGAAGATTCTTGGTGGTCCAATATAACTCCAAACAGAGAGAGAGATCAGAAAATAGCAGTGGTGGACATAAGAGTGTGTGACTGAGATTGGGTGTGCGTCAGCCATGAAATGCAAAATGGAGAAATGTTTAATTAATGACACATCCGAAAGAGAGAGAGAGGGTAGGTGTTACTGCTGCTACTGCCAGATTTTTATCGGCTTATCAGAGTCTTCCAGATCATTAAATAATTATTGCATGGTCTGGCCGCTACTCTATCCTTAATTTCTTTCATATTTAATTAGACTCTGAAACTCAAAAAAGAATCATGCCGATTGCCAATTTCTGCCATTTGAACGGAGACCCACTCTGGTTATTTTTATCTACTTTGCTCCTGTTATAATAATTTTATGTTATAATAAATTTTGTAAAAATATATATATTTATTTTTTATTTAAGTTTAAATTAAATAATTAATAAATATATATTTTTAATTAATTAATTTATTTATTATAATTAAATTTTAATTAATTTATTTTATTTTAAAATTTATTTATATTAAGTACTAATTTATAATTTAAATTTTTAATAGTATAAAATTTTAATTAATTTAAAATAAATATTATTAAATATATTGTCTTATTATTTTAAAAAAATTATATTAAACTCTTAAATTTTACAATATAATTATTGTAGCATAAAAATTAAAATATTTAATAATTACTAATTAACACTATTTTAAAATTTATATAGTAAAACTATTTTTTATATAAATTATAAATCTTAAA
>CP135565.1:4714864-4731574 GCA_032401905.1 Swietenia macrophylla
TACCCCATTCTGCTTCCTTCCATTTTCCCACCACTATTACCACCTTGAGCTTCTTGGCCACCGTGACCACCGGCCTCACCGCCACCGCCGTCCTTTTTCTTCTTACTACCACCGCCACTGTTGTTATCTCTACCGTTGGAATCTTTCTCCTCTTTCTCTTTCTTAGGTGGCACAATTTCAACGGGCCTCTTCAGCTTCTCCTTCAAATTCTCGGCCAACGCCTTGGCATCCATCGTTCCCCTGACTGTCACCAACTCCTTTTGCCTGTCCACCGTCATCTCGATCACCCCTGTTTAGAAATAATTGTTAAAAGTAGCCGAGGCCAAAAACGACATCGTTACGGCAACGGTACGAAACGTGGACAGTGGTAATCTCACCCTTATTCTTTGAGATAATCTTGTGAATCTTCTCGATGCAACCATTGCAGTGAAGCCCCAGCTTCAAAACCGCCGTCGTTACCGGAACCTGTAACCATTTAATATAAAATAAAAGCCATTAATTAATTACAAGAAAACACAAACCAAAATCTTAAAATAATGCATGCATTCAATGATCAGTAAACAAAAGCAAACAAGTTACTTGAAAACGATCATAAATTCAGATTTCAGATCAAGCAAGCCAAGAATTGTAAAGTAACCTCTTTGGGTTTCTTGTCATTTGGGGTTTTGTCTTTGGGTTTGTTGTCTTCCTTGGGTTCATTGTCTTTGTCTTTATCTTTCTTGGGCTGGGGAGAGACGAGGTCGACCTTCTTCTTGGTTTTCTGGTTTAGTTTGTCTAGGATCTTGGATGGATCCACTGCCCCAACTATGGTTAGTTTGTTCGCAGCTGTCTCTGCTTTCACTGCTTCCACGCCTTCGTCCATTCAAACCAAAATAACACTACTTTAAATTAATTCCATAAATAGAAATTAATATTTGTCAGGCTTATAAGGTAATATTTCATTGTGTAAATTCAGCGAGAGAGAAAATTATGAAAGAAACCCTTATCTACGCCAAAATACAAAATCAATTAAGATATTATTAAGACAAGAGCATCAACCCAAAATTTTACTGGTTAAAATCTAGGAAACGATGGAAAGAAACCAGAAAAATAGAGCAAAGCAGAGGTATAAGTCGATTATGTTTCTCAGTAACAGTAGTTTGAGAATAGTAAAGAAAAATAACAATAATGTTTTTAAAGATTATAAAAAAATAAAAAAATAGAAAAAGAGTAGAAAGAGGGGTTGAAAGTGTTTAATAATACCTTCAAAAGCGCGAACACATTTAACGATTTTGTTGGCACAGCCCTCACAATGCATATCAATCTTCAAGATCACAGTACCGGGACCCTTATCTTCCTTCTTCTTCTCAGCATCTCCTCCCTCCTTGTTCTTCTTCTGGCCTTCATTGTTGTTGTCCTCGTTGTTTTCGCTGTTGGTGTTGCGGTTTTCGTTGTTCTTCTTCTTCTGGAAAATACCAAAAGCAGAATCATCTATTCACTATAAACATATATATATATATATATATATAAGAAAGTAGTAGAATAAGAGAATGAGTTGGGTCATGGATGAACGAGTTGACTCACCTTAGCCATTGTAGAAAATTAGAAGAATTTGGTGGGTTACCAATGTGTCAGAAACACAAGGAAGAAGAGGAGACGACGGGCACATATTTATAGGAGGAGACAGAAGAGAGAATGAGGAGCAGTCACGCGCAGTTGATGATGATGGTAAGGTATGTATGGTTATGTATGATGTTATGTATTCTTATCTGTCAGGTGATTGGTTCCCAAAAACGAATGGAAATAGTTATCAGAAAACACGCTTGTGTGCGGGTGACCAGCGCGTATTCGGTGTGCGTGTACGTATAACCATCCAGGATTACTTTGCGGTTGTTTATTTGTGTTAAATTAGAGTCTCTTTGTTTTTCTATTAAATATTTAATTTACTGAATTTAATTATTTTATGTAATTAAATTTATTTTTTAGTTAATGAGAATTTATAAATACTTATAATTAAATAAAAAATTCAACATTTTTTAGGTAAAAAAAAAATATCAGCAATTTATTCACATCATTATTAATATAAAACATAATTTTTTTATTTTTAAAAAATATTTTTTTAAGTACTACTTTTCGCTCTTTGTTTATTTATTTAACAACAAACAACTTTATACTTATTTTCAAATTTTGAAGACATTTTAGTTTAGTGTTAGTATATTTACACCTTAAAATATACTTTCAAACTTTTGTTTGTATAAAATTCAAATTCAAATAAATTAGTTGCTTTGAGCAAACCTAGAAAATAAAACGCTGAAAAAAAAATTATTTAGGAAAAACTTTTTTTTTAACTAAATACTATTAATTATTCATTTTAAACTCTTGTTTTAAATTAAAAAAATTTGAGTGAATAAATATTTTTAAGGGTAAAGAAAAAAAAACTACAATGCATCATGAAAAAATATAATTAAGGACTATTTGAGTATTTATGATGGTGCGTGGAGTAAATATTAGTTGTTGTTAAATTTTTTTAGATTGATGTGTAGAGTAAAAGGATGTTTAGATTGTATTTTAGAGTGTAAATAAAGTTAATCTTAAATTCAATCAGATTTTAAACTAATTCATATTTTAATTCAAAAATAAAATTATTTTTGGCATCCCATCCCATTTATTATCTTGGAACGAGAAACGTTTTTCTTTTCATTATCTCTTTCTTTTTTATTTATAATTTTTTTTATATGAGGATCCTCAACCTGTTATATATTTTTTATTTATAAAAAAATTTATTTTCATTCAAAAGTATAATTTTTTAAATCTAAAAAGTAAAAGTTAAAGACAAAAACCAAAAAAAAGGGTTTGTTGTTACTACATTATTATTGGAAAGATATGGAAAATTGATTTGTGTTGTTATTATTGTCCTGAACATATGAAAAATAATTTAATATATTTTGATAAAACAAACAATCAAATTTTAATAATGTAATTTTAAATTATTAAACAAAATAGAATAAAAAGAAATCAAATAAAAAATGAGATGAGACGAGACAAAGATCCCCTACCAAAACAAATACAACGATGACAATCTTTAACCCGTTCTTAACTATTGTCATCACTATTTTTGTTTTTCCTACTAATAACATGTACCAATTTGTCTTAGTTAATATTTAATAAAAGTTTAGATCATTTAAGAGGAGTACAAAATGTATTTTGCCCACCTAATAACAATTTTAAGATGAGCGACTCTTTTAACTCTTTAAATTTTAATGAAATAAGTTGTCTTATTCTATCTTTATATATATATATATATATATATATAGACACACACACACACACACACACACACACACACACATATATATATGTATTGTCAGATAATATGAACTATGTCATTTGATGTTTAAGTGTGTGATGAAAATTTGAATTAGTCGAGTTAAAAAAAACCTTATATAATAAGAGAAAATATTTCTTTATCTTATATACTCTCTTCTTAAATATAACCTTTAGCAACTAAACATGTATTGTATTTTTCAATTGTGCCATCATACTTATGCTTGATTCTTAGATCCATTTGTTTCCAATGGCTTGACAATCAAGCTGCAAGTCAACCGAGTCCTACACATGACTGATTTTTATTGATTTTATCTCTTCATCCATTGCTTTCATCTAGAGTTCCTTAGTAAATGAAGTCAGAGTTTCATGCAACATTTGCAACTCATCACTATCATGATAAGCAACCATAAATGCTTCTTCTTTGATTTCAAATAATAACATGGACTTGATCATTGATTGCTTTGATGTATTAAAAAATTTGTTCGGATTAAATCAATCGATGTGTCACTCCTATTAAGAACCACGTGTTTAAGTAAATCGCCACTTATTATTATTTATAAACTTTAAGTGGTACCACTGTGGAATTATCTAATTTATAAAATTGAGTATTTTTATCAACATCAACTATACTCGAAAAATCATTTTGTAAAAAATTGACATATTTTGATTCCAGTTCAATTTACATTATCATCCATATATTCACCAATAAATATGTGTCCTTTCAAATAATCATAATATTTGATTAAATTTTTTTTTCTTCTTACACCTATCTTTTCATGTTCACGAGATGGACATGATTATGTGTTGTAGAAGATGCCCAAAGTTGCATGTGATTTAGTTTGATTTTTTTATTTATCCATAATTCATGTGTAATAGAAGTAATTATTTTGGAAAAAACTTGATTAAGTATATAAATAAGAGTTAATAAAGCATATTTCCAATATGATATCATAGATTTGCTCATGTCATCATTAACTTAACTATTTTTAGTAATGTTTTATTTCTCCTTTCTATCACACTTTCTTATTACAGAGTTTTAGAAGTAGTAAATTGCCATTCTATAGTTTATTAAAAAAAAGTCAAAAAGATATTCACGTTCATGGTCAGTTTATAAAAATTTAATTATTTTGTCTAATTGAATCTCCATTAAATTCAAATATAATTTGAAGCAATCTAATACCTTTGATTTATAAGAAATCAAATAAACAATTATTATAACAAGTAAAGTCATCAATAAATAAAATGAAATATGAGGTTCATTATCTATCCTTTACTCTCATTGGAGCACAGATGTCAAATTGAATTACTTGCATCGTATCTTCGACTCTAATTCCTTTACCAAATGATTTTTTAATTATTTTTTTGGCTAAATAATTTTCACATACAAGCATTTCAACTTTAGATAATAACCTTAGCTTGGCTAATTTACTTATTCTTTCTTCTCATGTATTATCTAGTCTAACATCCAAATATTGATAATTATATCATTAGATTTAACATAAGTGATTAAAGAAAAACAACTATCATCATAATAAAAACTATTCATGTCAATATCCAAACTATTACAGCTTAGAATTACAACTTAGAAGAGTCGTTATTGAAGTTTAAAAAATTAGGCTTAAAGATTTACTACAAATCAAATAGGTAATGTATTAAATGTTGGTTAATGGTATATTATTTTAAAGTAAATTGACCTCCTTGCGATTTTTCTGAAATTGAAAAAAATAGAGACACTTTTAGGGAAAAAACTATTAGAGCTGTAATTATAGCATACTCGAAAATTTTCTACGCTATTGTCAATGAAATATGAGTTAATGAAGGAAAATTGATAAACAAATAAATACCCTCTCTAAAAAGGTAAGTAAACTAATTTTGTTATCAAATTATTTAAATTTTATATTTATTTTTTAAACCCTTTAGAATAGATGGAAGTCTTAGAATATATGAACTGTTTTAAATAATTATGCTAGCCTATGAGTTTTAGATTATTTGTTGTTTATATGTATATAATTTTAATTATGGAAATGACCCTTGAGGCATTAGTATTCATTTACATATTTTGTTTATGAATTTAATATATTGGTGATAAGGCTAGTGGGTTAGTATAATACACACATGCACGCGCGCGCGCGCGCGTATACACATATATTTGATACTTTTATAACTACAACATATAACTTATGGCGAGCTTTTAAGGCACATAAATGAGTGAAAGATGAGTGGAGTAGGAGTGGTGGAAGAATGTTGGTACACCCCCTAATATATTTTGTATTGAAATGATTATTATGATTTGATATGGTCTTGGACCAAGTTTTGTAAGGACAGTTATAAACATCACCATGTGACTATTTGAGTCAACACTAGTGAGTCAAACAAATAATTTTATTAAAAATAATTTTTTAAATAAAATTTAAAATAATGTTTTAAAATTTTTTCATTAAAAATATGTTTTCACAATTAATTTTTTTATTAAAAAGTTATCACTGGTAGTTTTGAGAGTTATCCCCGGTCAAGGTAATACCTGAGAAACAAGGTTAATTTGAATTTGTGTTTAAAAAAACTTCACAGGTTTGAATTCTTCATTGAATAAATTTTTTTTTTGTATACAATATAGTATTAAATAATTATAGTATCCCATGATATTTTTATAACTTTTATATTTTGTTAGTTCGCTCGTTAAGGATCTCTAATACTCACACCCCTCACCTTTCAGTTTCAAGTCAAATAGTTGAGCAAATACATAATGACGGTTAAAATTTATTTTAATTTTTGATAACAGATAACTTGACTCACATTGTATTCATCAAGTCCACTAGAATTCATTATTTTGATTTTATATATATATATATATATATATATATATATATATATTATATCTTAGTTGTTTGAATTGAAAGAGTTCAAATTTTTATTTTTTTATACGATTGAAATGTTGTAAGGATGTTCAAGGAAAATTTAATATGTTTTGATTTGTACTTATTGATAAGAGATATTTTTATTTTTATTTTTATTTTTATTTAAGCCGTGCATTGCAGACTTGTAGGGTGAGTTCCAAGTCAATGGAACAAAACTTGAAGATATGTAACAATTGTCATATGTCAATTTCTAGGGTTAAGGCATGAAAATTTTATAATAAATTAAACATTTGATATTTCTAGGGTCATGATATGACAATTTTATGACATAAGTTAAATCTTAAGATTTTGTAGACTTCAAGTGATGATAAAGTCAATGTTTTAGATACTATAGATTCTAACTGATGATACAAGCTAAAGTTTAAGATTTTATAGACTTCAAGTGATGATATAATAATTGAATGTAATGATTTGAGATTTTATAGGTTTTAAGTAATGATATAATGATTGAGGCAATAGTCTGAGATTTTCAAACTTTAGGAATGATTGAAATTAGATTCTCTTGATATTAAGATAGAATTTTATGACTTTTTTGAAGATTTGAGATTTTGTAAACTTTAAGAATAATTGGAACTCAAGTTTAGAATTCTATAGTTATTAGATAAGTAATGAAATTGAGATTTGACATTTCATAAAAGTATAAGATGTGATACAATTATTGTGATAAAGTTTTATGATTCTATAGACTCATAGTTGAAAGAGTTAAAAGGAATTGAGTAGAATGCCAAAACCTTACATTATATATGTATGTATCTATTGGTAATTATATTTTGTTTGATGTTATAAAAAGAGTTTAATTTAAGTATTGAAATGAAAGCAAACAATTGTATGAGTTACAAAGGTTGCCTCTAGGTGTACTAAAAATTAAGATAATATTAGTGTTGTTATTGAAGATTTTATGCAAGATGTTAAAGATTGTAATTAGGTCATGAAAGTTGATTTTGCTTTCACGAGCATTTTGTGATTATGTATGATTTATGAAATGTTAGAGAAAGAATTAAGATTATTGTTTTGAATTGTGTGTTAGTATAAAATATATATAATCTTTGTTAAAGAATTATCTTGAGTTATATTATTTGATTATATCAAGTACTTTTTTTTTTTTAATTATGGATCTATTTTATGAGTTTAATTTGATGATTAGGAATAAGGCATAACTCTTATTTTGCTATTATAAGAAACAATAAGGAATGAGGGTTTTGTTTTACGAGATGTATAAGAATTGATTGTTACGAATTATATTGATTGATTAAAGGAAACTCATGCATATATTATGAATGCCATTATTTACTAAATTGATGGTTTGTTTGGAAGATAATTTTAGAGATTTTATTTTATTTTTATTATAGGTAATGATAAAATTTTATATTGCATTTATTGCATTCTTTAATTTGTTTTTGAAAGCTATTGGGGATTTTAAGCTAGATTAGATTATTATAGTATTTGGGAAGATTTAAGAAGTTTTAGTTTAATTGATTAATAATAATGAAGTATTTTGTACATAGTTGAGCAAATACATGATAAAAGTTAAAATTTGCTTTAATTCTTGATAACAGGTAATTTGACTCATATTGCATTCATCAGGTTTATTGGAATTCATTATTTTGATGCGATATATATGTGTGTGTGTGTGTGTGTGTGTATATATATATATATTGTATTCTAGTTGTTTGAATCGAGAGATTTCAAATTTCTATTTTTTCCTATGATTGAAATGTTGTAAGGATGTTTGAGTAAAATTTAATATGTTTTGATTTATACTTATTGGTAAGAGATATTTTATATTTTAATTTTCATTTAAAGTTTGCAGACTTTTAGGGTATGTTCCAAGTCGATGGAAGAAAACTTGATGGTACGTGGCAGTTATCATATGTCAATTTCTAGGGTCAAGGCATGACTTTCATGTAGACCTCTTTTACTAAGTTACTATTTTAGTAATGCATTGTTCACATCCACTTACTTTATCCTTAATTAAAGTGAATCACAAAGCTAATTACAGGTCTCGCTATTGATGATATAACCACTAGACTAAAAGTTTTCGTGAAGTTAATTCCAGTTGGTATCCTTTAGCTATTAGCCTAACTTTATGTCTTGAGATAGTTACATCTGGATTATATTTGATTTTGAACACTCATTTTTCCCAATTATCTTTATTTCTGGTTTTACATTGTATTCCTTAACTATTACTTGCTTCGATTGCGTATTCTTCATGGCTTCTCCTACTTTATTTACTAGATTTACTTCCTGGTTTTCTTTCCTTTTAACATGATAGATCTTTGGTTTGAATATATCATATTTGGATTTGGTTATTGCAAGGTATATGTTTAGCGGTTAGTTTTCTTGATTTTGTGTGGGAGTTGTTATTCTCGTTTCTTGATTTGTTTCTTTTGTGTTTTTGAAAGTGTCTGAGCCATTAACTTGATCATGTTGGCTTATCTTTAGTTATGTGGAGATTTCAAGTTTTGAAGATGTTGATTGCTAAGAAGTGGTTTGAGACATGCCATTACTTTGACCTCATGAAAAAGTGGATTGTGGAACTAGAAGAAGTTGTATGTAATAATGTGTGTTTAACTTAAATGGTGATTTATTGAGTTGTGTGCAGAAAGAGTCTGTTTTAGAAGGTAAATCTTATTCATTGAAATTCATATGTCTTGCAATATAGACCTTACTTGACTTATCTAGACACTTGAAACCTTTAACGTAAAATTACATTTTATAGTAAAAGAAGTTAATTTGTGTAGTTTTGTAGGGTCTAAGATAAGGATAAGAAACACACACCAAAGGTTTTTTTAAGAAGGAATAATCTAGTTTTCTATTGTAAATTACTTTAAATGATGTTAGGTAGTAAAGTGTGGCAAAACTATTTAACAAGTTGAGGTTTCAAATGCTTCCTACAAGCATTCTAGGGGAGATTAGCTTGAGCTAGCAATGTTAAGCCTGTTTCTATTAATTGCTTATACTTTGTCTCTACAATTCTATTTTGAACAAAGGTGTAAGAGCATGAATGTCTAAGAATTATCCCTTGCCTTTCAAAATTGATTTTATGTTGAATTTTGTTCCCATGTCTGCGGGCAAGGTTAGGATTTTCTTATCTAGGTGTCTTTCAATTTGATTTTTTAATTCAAGAAATGTTTGACATGTTTGTGCTTTGTTTTTTAGGGGAAAAATTCTGGTGTATTTGTCAGTCTCAACTATGCGCATGTAACATCCGATGTCATTGCTAGAAGCAATTAGGGCAGGTATCCAAAGGTCTTAATACAAATTTCTAGTTGCCTTTCGATTTTGTTTGGCTAGTTTTAAGGTTAGTTTATGATTCTTCTCATATTGGGTTGTGTTAGAGAAATAAGGAAAATATGCTTTATTGATATGCCTAAAATCTTTAGTAGATAACATTACTTTCTAAAGAACCTTGTCATTAAGGTGACCAAGTTTTCTGTTAAGTGCATGCAAGGCGTTCATAGGGTTTACTAACTTGACTTTGTCTTCTTTACTTATGGACTCCAAGAATGACTCTAATGAAATGACTAATATTAGTTAAGGCATACAAATAAATATCTGACATTAGAGACTTTGACTTTTTTCTCTTTTATCTAGAATTTTATCATTAATTTTCTTCAAGCCTTTGAGTAGATATAAGCCACCTTTAGCCACTTCTTAAACCAATGCTTTCTGTTTCTTATCCTTCACAAAACAACTCTTATAATCAAACTCAATAGTTAAGTCATTGTCACAAACTAACTTGTTATGAGATTTTTGTTGATGAGTACATCCAATGTGCATTTCAGTTTTAGAGGCTTTTTATTTCTAACATGCAAGCTATTGTTTCTAATGTACAAAATATTAAGCTTTCTACCATTTCTAACTACTAATTTTTCCTTTCCTTTGTACTCACGTTTGGTGGAGAGGTTGCTCATCTCATTAGTCACGTGGTTGGTAACTCCACTATTAAGATAGCACCCTTTTTCTATTGCCTGTTCTTACTTTGAGATGTTGACTGATGTTTGATCTTGACTGTTGGTGTTCTTGGGCTCAAATTCTTGATCAAATATATACCAGTATGCTGTAGCAATATGTCCTCCTTTTGCTATAGACTTGGCAGATTGGCTTGAATTGAGATCTCCCTTTAGTAGACCTTCCACTTCCTCTTCCTCTTCCTCTGGCTCTGTAATTGCCTCTGTTCCTTTATGGTTACAAGCATTGCCGGTGTTATTGGCAACAATGTTTGCTTCAACATTGATACTGTTAGTGGTGTTATTTTGTTCAAGTTTGCTTTCAAAGATAAGTAGCTACGAAAACACATCTTCCAGTGTCATCAGATCTATCCTTAAGGAGATGTTGACCACTACGGCATCATACTCAAGTTCTAGATCATTCAAGATACGTTTAATTGTATCTTCTTCACTGAGGCTTTTTCCTTTAATGGCTACTGCATATGCCATGCTCCTCATTTTTGTGAAGTAGTCATTCAGGGTTTGAGTTCCTTTCTTGGTTATGTGTAATTGTTCTTGAGTGTGTAATCCTACCATGAGATTGAGAGGAGTAAATTGCTGAATAACTTCCTCGAGATCTTTGAAAGTCACATAATTGCTGAATGAAATCAATGCATTTTCACTAATTGGTCGAAAATAGCCAGCTAAGTAGTAACTAGTCCTACTTCTTCCATTGTCGAAAGGCTGGGTTCTCAATGGCTTTGATGCTTTGTTCATCATTAATAATGATGTTTAATCTATCTGACATCCTTTTGGTGCCATCAATAAAGCCCTGTAGGTTATTGACTCTAATGGTTGGAAGAATTTGTATCTTTCATACCAAAAAATCGTGCCTCTCAAGCTTGACAAGTGCACTGAATGATAGGTTGTCATGGCTTAATTTATTGATAATTACTATGGCAGTGCTTTGGTTGGTATCGATGGTGTTTGTGGTTGTGTTTGCCATGGTATGGTATGGCTCTAATACGAAGTAAAGAAAAAAAAAAAGGGAATGAAAAATAGAGAATATTGCAATTGGCTGAACTTGTGTTAGTTTGCTTGCATGAATTACGATGTTCAACGTTACACATTTATACTATGTTCAACAAAGGGATATTGTAAACCCTTAAGATTTACAGCGGTTAAAATTACGTATCTCTTAGTACTACATACAGTTGTCAATATGTACTATGTCTGTTTTATTTTGTTGCCATAAAATCTGTAAAGCTTGTACACCGTGCTGATATTATTCTGTGCTTTTTCTGACGCTGTGCAGGTTGCTTTCTAGTGCAAGGATGGCAACTGTGGTGCATGCTGCAGGATGAGGGAGGTGCATGGAGTGCTAGGCATACACATTGCTCAGATAAGTCTCAATTTCTAACTTGATCAATCAATTAAGCAAACTGAATCGAATTAGATTTTATGTAAAAATAAAAAAATTAAGAAAAAAATCGTCTTTGCTATTAAAAGACAACGATTGTCCTTAGCCCGATTGCACTAGGTTTGGAGAATAAATTTATTTTTGATTGAGTATAATAGATGTAATATACTTTTGTAATTAAGGTCTTAAAATGAGTATAGTTACACGATGGAAAGATTGGCAGTAAATTGAAGTATCTTTAGTAACTTTTCTATATTCTCCTGACAAAAAGTGGCAGAGAATGCTAACAATAGAAGGAAATGCAGGTATCCAAGTAGAAAGAAAGAATTTTGAGTCAATTGAGTGAAGGATCGAGTGAATGGAATTTTGAACCACAACAGATGTATTTAAGACTTTCTCCAAATATTTATGATTAGAAAATGAAGAAATTGTGATGTAGATTAAAAAAAAAAGAAAAAGAAAAAGAAAATAGCTTATAATGTGCTTGATTATTATTATTATAATAGAAGAGAATTGGATCATATATAAGTGAGTTATAAGAGAAGAGTAAGAAAGGAATAAGCATAATTTTATAACTATAGAAAGAAATTATCATAGAAAGAGTTTTGTTCTTCAATTTTGGGATGTTAAATACTACTTTTGCCTTGCTCTCAACAGGTTTTGAATCTTTCCCTTGAAAATTTGTCATATTTGTAATACGGAGACATTTTAGATGAGATTAATTTTGTCTCCGACTTTTTAACATACAAGTTCTACATTTAACCAATGTACAAGGATGAAAATCTTGTTCCCGTAAGCATAGAAAAGAGCTACCCGCTGTACATGCTTGATTGGATTGTAAGGTATTCGATGCAAATAAAACGCTCTTAGATATTTGTTTTCCAAAATAAGTTTTCCGTTTTTGCTTCAAAAATAATTGATGTAGTGTATGTTTGGTTGACATTTTGCCAGAATAGTATTTGGAAAATTTTTTAAAAAAATTTTAAGTTAAATTTTAGGAATCTCCAATCTCTTCGATGTCCAAAGCACCTCTGACAACTAACTATTTTGGTATTAACTTGTGTCATTGGTGCGTTTTTTTTTTCAATAAACCAACCGACAACCATTCATCTATGGTAGGAGATTTTGCCCACAAGAACTAAGAAAGCCCAACCCAAATAACCCAATAGAAAATTTAGTTGAGACGGACCTCAATTTTCCAACAGTTGTCCGTCCTTGCGTACCAAACATTCACAATCACATTCCAATACGTAACCACGCACCACAGGTGCTTCCTATGAACTATCAGACACGTGTCGGTACGTCCTCCCTATAAATGCTCAAACGCACCCCCACCCTCGACCGCACCATTTCAAGAGAAACCCTCCTCGTCGGGTTTTGCAGTTTTTCGTACTTCTCTCCTCTCCGCGCAAGTACGGCTAACAAACTCTACCTCCAAACCCTAGATCTCAGATCTCTGCTCTCAACAAAGGTCGGTATCGTTCGATTTCCCATTTGTATTTTTAACGTAACACGTTTCTGTTTTTATTATCTGTGCGTATTCGATTTTTAGGGTTTCTTTTTGTTTGATCATGATTTTGCGGTTTGTGGTTATCGTAGATGGTGTCGGACGCGAGCAAGAAGAAGGCTGCACAGAAGAAGGCAGCTGCGGCAGCCAAAAGAGGTGGCAAGGCCGCGGCGGCTGCCGCCTCTTCTAAGGCTGCAGCGGCGGAGGCTCAGAATGGTGTTGATAAAGCCGCTAATGGAATTTCAGCTATGCAGATTTCGGATCGAACTTGTACGGGAGTTCTTTGCTCGCATCCTCTCTCTAGAGACATTCGCGTAAGTTTCGATCGTTTCTCTTCGTGATAATGATATAATTTGGTTTAATTTTGTACATTTTTTAATATATATTTAATCTTTTGAATTTATTTTCGTTACGCATGTGTGTAGGTATATATTTGATTACTGCTAGAAGCTGTTCCCCCCCATCCCTCCCCCCTTTTGTGAACATTTGCTGGTTACCTTTGTGAATATGCGGCTCCTTTGTTTTAAATTTTTTACTTGATTATGAATGAAATGGGTTTTGAAGATGGATATGTTTTAGAGCATTTAGAAAGGCTTTCAGTACCTGCTTGCACTTTTGTTTCCTAGTCAAGTATATGAACTATTTCATCTCCAAAGGCATGGTTTTATGGGCATGATATAACAGACACTTGAAAAATTGCATATTTGCTAACAGAAA
Source organism: Swietenia macrophylla (assembly GCA_032401905.1). Classification (NCBI taxonomy): domain Eukaryota; kingdom Viridiplantae; phylum Streptophyta; class Magnoliopsida; order Sapindales; family Meliaceae; genus Swietenia; species Swietenia macrophylla. Next base: position 4,728,659 of record CP135565.1, read on the forward strand.
GCTAGAATAGATATAGAGCTGAACTTTTACTTTGATTTGTCTTCTGTATGACTAAACCTTGGTAAATTGCTTTACTCACTCCTTGGTGATTCTGTGCTTCTAAAAAACTTTATGAAGATTGCACACTTTCCTTTTACAAGAATTTGACTTATTTAAGATATAAAAGCATTGGTGATGAACTGGCTTCTATCCTGCTGCAGATAGAGTCCTTATCGGTTACTTTTCATGGCCATGATCTCATAGTTGATTCTGAACTGGAGCTTAATTATGGCAGGTTAGTTCATCTTTCCAACTTCACTCAAGTATAGTTGTACTTGTGCAGTCGGCGGATCTTTCCAACTTCGCTCAAGTATTGTTATATATCTATGTATTTATGGGTTACTTATGCTTGCAGACGTTATGGCTTGCTTGGCTTAAATGGGTGTGGGAAATCTACACTTCTGACAGCAATTGGATGCCGAGAGCTCCCAATTCCAGAGCACATGGATATCTATCATCTTTCCAGGGAGATTGAAGCTTCTGACATGTCTGCATTGGAAGCTGTCATATGCTGTGATGAGGAGAGGCTGCAATTGGAGAGAGAAGCTGAGGCATTGGCATCACAGGTGCGTCTCCCTGATAATTCTTGTTATATTATTACACTTCAATGCCAGATATTCTGAATTTTTTATTTTTAATTTTGCATTAGGATGACGGAGGTGGAGAACAACTCGAGCGTATTTATGAGCGTTTGGAAGCCTTGGATGCATCAACAGCAGAGAAACGTGCTGCTGAAATTTTGTATGGCCTTGGCTTCAATAAGAAGATGCAAGCAAAGAAAACACGTGATTTCTCTGGTGGCTGGAGAATGAGGATTGCATTGGCACGAGCCTTGTTTATGAACCCAACCATTTTGTTGCTTGATGAGCCAACCAATCATCTAGGTAAGCCTTTTTGGTGGCAACTGTGCCCTTGGCGATACTGATCTCCTGACAGGCCTAATGTTGGAAAATGCAGTGAATTAGATTTGTTTGTGTTTCTGGTAATTTGAGTTTCTGTTGTCTGTCTGATTGATGTTTGTTGCCTGTGATTGTGCATGGTTTGAGATCATATAATTGATACCTCAGTGCTGTGAGTTAATTAAATTCTATTGTCGGAAAAGCCGTATATTGCAAATCTAAATGACAATTAATTTTATCCACAACAGATTTAGAAGCTTGTGTCTGGCTGGAAGAAACCTTGAAGAAATTTGACCGCATCTTGGTTGTGATTTCACACTCCCAGGATTTTTTGAATGGTGTTTGCACAAACATCATTCACATGCAAAATAAGAAACTGAAGATCTACACTGGTAATTTTGATCAGTATGTTCAGACCCGCTCTGAACTGGAAGAGAACCAGATGAAACAGTACAAGTGGGAGCAGGAGCAGATTGCTTCAATGAAGGAGTATATTGCTCGATTTGGTCATGGGTCAGCAAAACTAGCTCGCCAGGCCCAGAGCAAGGAGAAAACACTTGCAAAGATGGAGCGAGGTGGGCTTACAGAGAAGGTGGTGAGAGATAAGGTTCTTGTCTTTCGTTTTGTTGATGTGGGTAAGCTGCCCCCACCGGTGCTGCAGTTCGTGGAAGTTACATTTGGCTACACACCTGATAATCTCATCTACAAGAACCTTGATTTTGGGGTAGACTTGGACTCAAGGGTAGCTTTGGTGGGACCCAATGGTGCTGGTAAAAGTACGCTGTTGAAGCTGATGACAGGGGATTTGGTTCCTCTTGATGGCATGGTCCGGCGGCATAATCACCTTAGAATTGCACAGTTCCATCAGCACTTGGCTGAGAAACTCGACTTGGAAATGTCTGCCCTCCAATATATGATGAAAGAGTATCCAGGAAATGAGGAGGAGAAAATGAGGGCAGCAGTAGGGAGATTTGGATTGACTGGTAAAGCGCAGGTGATGCCAATGAAGAATTTGTCAGATGGGCAAAGGAGCAGGGTGATATTTGCATGGTTAGCATACCGGCAGCCCCACATGCTTCTTTTGGATGAACCAACTAATCATCTGGATATCGAGACAATTGATTCCCTGGCTGAGGCATTGAATGAGTGGGATGGGGGCTTGGTTCTTGTTAGCCATGATTTTAGACTAATAAACCAGGTAGCCCAGGAAATATGGGTGTGTGAAAATCAAGCCGTTACAAGGTGGGAGGGTGACATTATGGACTTCAAGGAGCACCTCAAGGCCAAGGCTGGGCTGTCTGATTGAAAACCCAACAATAGATCATTATTGGATGCATTTGAAGACACTATTAGCAGTACTAAGTACATCTTATACCTTGGCTTATTTGTTAGCGGTTGTTTGCTGACTGTGGGCTGAGCTGAGTGATTACCGCCTCTGGGTGATGGTACTACCAGGTTGGATTAGGACGAAAGTTATGGAGCAGGGGAGAGGATGGCTTATTTATTGTATGCCACTTTCATTCCCACATTTTTCTGCTCATCCATTAGGTAATATTTTTGTGCTTGTTTTACATTTGCCTTTTTATATCATATAACTTCTTGGTGGTTATTGGCCAAGAATAGAGATATGTATGGCAATATATATGTAGAGGGGTTCAGACGCGAGGCCTATGTGAACGTCCTTACCGCTTCATTTCCCGATCTGGTTTTATGTTGTACTTGAGAGAGATTATTATTATTATTATTAAATCCATGTTATGGTGATATTTATATGTTTCTTTCTTGGACGCCTAGTTTGTCAGAATGACCATTTGGTTTTCCTAGTGTGTGTGAATTTGAGTTTGGCAATAATATATTAAGTGAATAATATATTTAATTTTTTTAATTTTAATATTAATTATTTTAAATTTTGTAATTATGTTTTAAAATTTATGCTAATTATTTTAATTTTTATAAGTTATGTTTTAAAATTTTTATA
>CP135565.1:4731866-4842666 GCA_032401905.1 Swietenia macrophylla
GGAAAAAATCGGTTCCTATTTTAATGTTAATTCGTGGGCCTCAGAACCTGAAGTGGCAATCGTTTTGGGCCCATTTTAAGAAGCCCATATTGAAAACTAATCCGTGAAGCTTTGGGGTTGTTGAGAATTCTGAGCAGGTGACAAACCCAATGAAGATTGATTATATGAGAGTAAAATAAAGTTGGTTATCTTATTGTAAATGATATAATATGAATAAAGATTTGATTGAAAGCGGATAAAGTGAAGAGAAATGAAAATGCAAGAGAGTGGATGTTTCTTTCACATAGATTGCAAATAATCCACTGTTTTAGTATGCAAATTATACCCTCGTTCGTGTTTTAAAATTTTTATATTATTTATTTTAAATTTTATGTTAATTATTTTTAATTTTTTAAGTTAGGTGTATTTAACAGATTATTTATACTTTTTTATATAAATTTTTACATTCTTTTGTATTTTCTTCTCTCATTTTGGCCAAAAAACAATAATTTAATGCATTTTAATAGTAATTTGTATAAAAATTTTGAAGCAGTAGAGGTTTTAATTTTTGTCCCTGCTTATTAAATTTGAAGTATTTTTCCGATAAAAAGAGTATGGTCTCGTTATTTGTTTGTAGCTATCAATTATGATTCTTGTAACAAAATAAATGGAATTAACAAAACAAAATATTGAATGAAAAATTTAATTCAACACTAATAAATTTGTTCTCGTCCTAATTTTTTAAATAAATACAAAAATGTATATCCTTTTGTAACCCTTTTTTTTTTTTTCCTCGGAAGACTAATTTTCTCTCTTCTATAAGAGAAGAGGTACGTGTCTCCAAATGTGTGTATTTTTAAAATTTTTGTGATATGGATTGTGCTCGTGCTTAAAACCTAATCTTAGCAGAGCCCCGGCAAGGAGTAGCTACGGATGGTATTGCTATAATAACATGGCAGATTAGTGCTGGATTGTGCGGACACGGTCTGTGCCTACGCGGGACCCGAGTCAGTTTGGCCCAATTGACACTTCTAATTGGACAAGTTGAAAAAGAATAAAAATAAAAATGAAAAAGGCATCGGTTATAGGGTTGAGGCCCATAATAAGATGGGTGTCCAATGTGTCGAATGTAGAATTGAAGAGTCCACTGAGTGACCCACAAATGTTGCAAGTAAGACTTCTACATATCCTATTTCTATTAACTACTCGTGGCAGAGGTGAGAAATGAGTTGGATTGGGATTATTAAAAATGCAAGCTTACTTATATAAGATATGTCGTTGCATTGCATGCATGAGTGTTGTATATTAGCACAAATATAAAACTATTACTTTTGATTTGCTTTAATGTGGGACTTGGATACTGATTGGCTGGGGTTTTCATACTCTCCAGAGGCCACTCATACTACCTGTGGGAGATCGGCTCCGTTAATTTGCTTAGCAACCTCGCCTTGTAGTTATATCTATAAACTACACAGGCGTGATATATAATAAGACGTGATTTTGTATACATAAGTTTATGCCCTGTTGCTATCTACAGGTACGCGTTCCCGTCAAAGGCTTGCCTGTTTCTCCTGGGTTTCTTGTTCAATTAAAGATATAAAAAATCTATAAAACCTCTTAAATTACTGTTTAATAACTGTAACCGTGACCCTTCTAATTATAAAAAATTAAATAATACTAAAATATTCACAAAACTCACATGATTATAAAAAATTTTTGTTATAACTTATAAAAAAACTCGTAAATAAATCAATTAATTAAATATTTTTTAATTATAATTAATCATAAATTTTTAAAATAAATTTTAAAATTAAAATAATAGACAAAAGAATAATTTTCAAAAGTTCTAATGTTTAATGAACTAAGTAATAGCAGAAATTCAGTCAAATCTATCTTCAAAATGCAAATCCTTCAATCATCTAAAATTATAATAAACTATAATGAGTTTTAAATTTAATAAGTATACTAGTTTTTTATAGATATAAAAAAAATACATACATACTTATATACAATATACCTATATGTAATGCATGCACATGATATGTCATGAGATGAAATTATATTCATTTCAAAAATTTCGTAACATTTAAATACTATATAATTTTTTTTTAAATTTTTTAAGAATATCTTCTTTCAATTACTTTTTAATATGACTTTATATATCACTTATTACTGAATGAGTTAATATCATCCGTCGATGACATACCGTATATGGGATAAGTACAAGTAAGACATATAATTTTTAATAAAAATAATAAACACTTATGTCTGAAAGCAAGAGTTATACCCTCACTCTAATCATCGGTGAATTCTCTCACATGCACAAATATTTTTTCACGCGAATGTGAAAATCAGTATACTCAGAAGTATCCCAAAAGTCTCTCTTATATCATACAGAACAATGAACAATAACAATAATACCAAACTCGAAAGAATAGTCATATTAAATAATAAAAACTCCATATAATTTGTAATTGCTTATTAAAAAAGTAATGAAATTCGATATCTTAACACACAAAAATTTAACTTTCATGAGTATTTTTCTTACAAAATCACTTTTTTATTACTTGAAATACAATACATATGTTCATACTCAAATGTTAATACATGTGATATAAAAATAATTACAATAATATATATATTATAAATAATCATGTAAATATATAACAATATCAAAAAATACTTTCATAAAAAATTATTATTGAAAAATATTTTTAAAAATACATTCAAATATATACATACGTTTATTGTGATTTTTTTTTTAAAAGTCAAGTATACTTATCTCTTGATGATCATAATTAAGAGTAACTTAAACACTTTGACTTATAATAGAAAAATTTAGCATTCATAATACTCTTATACACTATTATAAAACACATATAATCTCATTAAACTTCAAATTTTTTATAAAACTAAGTCATTTTATGATCTAAACTTAATAAATTATTATGCTATATGTTGAGTAATCTACAATCATTGATTTTTAGAAAATAAATATATTCTCAAATATCATAAAATTTTGTAAAAATAATAAAAACATATAAACCATTAGTTATTAAAATTTTTGAGTTTAAATTCGTACTTTAACTATTCGAAATAAATTTTATTTTTAAAATATTAAATTCTGTCAAATAGAAATCAACAGTGAACTATTTTCATTCAAAATTTCATAACAAATCATAAATATAGAATTTTATCTTAAAATTTTAATATAATAAACTAGACATAATTAAAATTAAAATATAAAATTTTATAATTTTTAAATATATTTTTATTAATCAAAATAATTTTATCATTCAATTATTATACAAAAACAAATAATCTTTTGCATTATAGAATTAAATTCAAAAAATTATTAAAAAATAAAAATATGATAATTTTTAATTAAACAAAATTCATAATGATCATAAAGATGTCTAATTTATTTTATTAAAATAATTTTAGTAAATTCAAAATATATAATTTTATAAAATTTATGAATTTTGTTATTGTCATAATATTATCTCTGCAAGCATCTTTTTTTTTTTCTAACTATTTCTCCACAAATAAAATTTTTTTAATTTTTTAATCATAAAAACTTAACCATAACATCACAATCTATTATAAGATTCAATCATTATATTCTATAAAAATTTAAAGAAATAAAATTATTTATTACTAATAGCAAATCATTAATTTAAAAACCAATATAAAATAAGAAAATTAGAACTTGCTATTTTTCTTTTACCTCTTCTCTATATTTGTCTCTTACTCTTACTTTTTTCTTTCTCTCGATACATCAAACTCTAAATGCAAATAAACCTTCTATTTATACTAATATAAAAATATCAATTCAATGCTTAATATAATTCTTTCTATTTATTTAATCATAAACTTATAATTTATTACTAAAATATTAAATTATTTTTTATAAAACACGTATATTCCTAAAAATATAACTTATTATTTATATATAATATATAATATATATTAAAGACAAAGAGGGTGTTACAACTATTCAACTTTTTGTCTTAACCATGCGTGGCCAATTAGTTGCAAGTAAGATTATAGAAACACTCTTGGCTCCCGCGTCCCATGCTGCTTGAACTACTGCTATCATGATAAATGATATTGGGTGGCACAATGGATCCAGACTGAATAGCTTTTGAATAATCTGGAGGGACAAAATATATATATATATATATATCTTAACAAAATCTATGATTTTGCACCTGAAAATATCACCTAATCTTCAATGTACTGTAAACAACATTGGAGCCCCCCCGTCTAATCATTCGTGAAACTGACTGGTTTGTTTTTGTGCCTTGATATCATTAACGTAACTAGTAATACAGTGTAAACAACATCAATGAATAAGTATTCACAGCCCACAGGAAGCATATTTGGTTAATCTCTCAAACTCAATCGCAAGTGATTTATTTAAAAGAGCATGTCATGAGAATTAATGCGAGCTTGAAAAAACTCCGGCTTGCTAACAAATTGAAGGCAGCTTCAGGATTTTATTATCTGCTATGAGTATCTGGGTTGATTTTAACATACTTTGGTCGGAGATATGGCATTAAATAAGTTGCAGAGAAGAGACGTGTGAACCCTAACTGCATTGACCTTGACTCTTTACATACTCTTAAGCGTAATCCAGAAGCATCCAAAACAGAAGAAAAATCTTATGCCAAGCAATAAAACAAGAAGCGCACTCTTAGCGCCCTCTTAGACCTTTTGTTTCCTTCTTTCTTCTTACTTCTCTATAAGGTTCTGGTAGATCGATTTGGCATTGAAAGAATTAGGACCAGGAGACGATTTGTTGAAGCTGGTATTCGTTCCAGCAGGCTATTTCTGATCACAATATATTACATAAGGTAATTAAGTGGTTCTTTTTCCATTTCTTTTTATGTAAAATTTTTCAGACGATGATAGTCTGATTGATATTCAAGATTGCTTTGATGTATGTTAAAGTTAAGAGATGCATATGATGATCTTTAAGGGCTAGGAGAGTTTATTAGATCCCTTGCAGTAAAAGCAAGAGGTTTACGGACTTGATTCTCCGCACTTCTCTTTTGGAGAGATCCAATTTATTTATTTTTTTTATGTTTATATTATTTTGAATGTAAGGCATAGTGGGGTATAGGCGATAACCTTAAAAAATGTACATAAAAAAAAAAAAGAAAAGAGATGCGTATGAAATAATTAAGTAACATATCTCTCCCTACTTCTAATGTATTGCATGGTTAAAATAGTGATTTTAACATGACAAGAGCAATCCCCAAAAAGTGATAAAGCAAATAATTGATGTGTCATCCCCAACCTTAATTTTATGTAAACCCTTAATATTTAGATCTCAAATTGATCGGGGCAATTCTGAATTTTTAAAATTTTTTGAAGTACTAAACAAGTTTTAAAGTATGATCCTTGTAAAAGTTAATGTTAAATTAAGTTTGAGTTAAATTTTGGAAGTCTCAACTCATCATTTGTGTTGCTTGTCCCTAGAGCTACCTCTGAGATTGAGCAACTTAATTTAGATTGGAGAGGAAATTGCATGGCTGAGGATGCGAATCGCTCGATCTCTAGCCAAAGATATATATATATAAATATATATATATATATATATATGTACATACGCACTCTTCCACCAAGAATGAATTTCCCAAATGCCTACCTATCGCAACTAGTTATCTCCGTATAGCACTCAACAAGATCTGGCTGAAATTATGGAGAATTAATGGCTACATACATATTATTTATAAAAGTGAACCATTTTGTTTCAAAACCTTGCCCCAAATGCCTATCTCTCTCAAGCTTATGCAAAACTGTCAAGGACTCGAGAAAATTATTTCATACAGTCCTAAATGCTATGAATCAATCTGACTCCTACTTGAAACTATTAATTTAAAATTAACTATAGGACTTAGCCACGAACAACACACTGATGAATCTAATTAGATTACGTAGATTAGAATGGTGCAGTTTACACAAGCTATCTATCTCGGGGGCATCATCATCTCAAAGGTATCCAATGCTTAAGGTTGTCCATACAAATGGAGGAGTTGTATTATCAAATGGGTAATATAAAAAAACTTGAGGTTGGACGGTGCCCCTGAAAGTGTGAACCACGTGTTTCGGCCTTTTCCTTGGGATTGGTTCTTGTTTGTATATCCTTATTCTATATTCTATCAAATTCCCATTTCCCTGACTTATGAATTAAGAATTCTCGCAAGAACAAGGTCTACTCGACATAAATTAGGAGTTAATGAAACCTACATATATATATATATATATATACACACACACTTCTTCTATGTGAGCCAGACGATCGATCTCAGGTTAAAATTAATTCTGTACACCTGAGTTTCTCGAATGCCCTAAATCTGACGATGAAAGCGAAAGAAGTGAGCATAATTGATTGTGAACAGTAGAAACAAATTTGCATTGCTGATTATCATATATACGGCCAACAGATGAGTTAGATTGATTACTAAAACTAAGACTACTATTTTTTTTCAAATAGTCGAACGCATAAAATAAATATTTTTAAATAAAGTTACAAAAGAGCATAAATACAATATATCACGCAGGATTTGTATGTCAATTTATTTCCTTATTATTATATATTTGCTCTTGTCTTCCATATTTTTATGCATATATAATTTGAGAAAGCTTTTAAGTGTGATTATTTCATTATATTATAATCATGTGCTGAAATTATTTAATAAATAAAAAAAATTGAGTGATAAAAAAATTTAAAATGAATTTCACTTAAATTATAAAAAAAATAATTAAATAATAAAATTTATTTTAATTTTTTAAATTTTTTATTCATTAATATTGTTTTCTTATTTTACAGATTGAATAATTTTATCAGGTAACTTATACAATGAAATAATAATTTTTTGGTAATTATGCCTTTTTACAAAAGTTAGTAGAAATACTGAAAGAGAAGCAAAGGGTTAGAAAAGAAATTTTTGCACTTCAAACTAGTCAAGCACGACAATAATTTGAAGTCAGACATGACTAGCTGAAAGTGACATTTCATAATGAGTTGAAGTTGGGCAGCCCTCATTCACATGCACTGGTCTCCTTCCATGTCCCTCTTTGTCTTTCAGTGTCAATGTTAATAGTAATCGCCTGCACATTCTTATCTCTAACCCACTTTACACTCCATATATACGGCAAGCTTTTCATGCTTAAAGCAAGCAAGCAACCACACAAAAAAAATTCTCATCACTAAAATTTACACGACCAGAGTCAATTACTGATCATGGCTAAGCTCAGAACTAGAAACAAGAAGAGGCGTAGCATTGTAAAGCTCAAGATTGTTGTAGAAAAGATACAGAAGAGTCTTTTATTGGGTAGGAAATCAAGTTCCTTCTGTGATGATCATGACGATGTTACTAACTATGTGCCCGAAGATGTTAAGGAAGGGCATTTTGCTGTGATAGCTGTGGATGGTGAGCAACCAGAGAGATTTGTAGTTCCATTGAGTTATTTGACTCATCCTAGGTTTTTGATGCTCTTGGAGCAAGCAGCAGAAGAATACGGATTTGATCATCAGGGTGCATTGGCAATCCCTTGCCCGCCGTGCGAGCTTGAAAGAATACTGGCCGAGAGATGGCAGGAAGGAGACGCCGGTAGTTGCAGTCTTGATGAGAAATGGGGATGTGAAACAAAGATGCAAGGTTATTGAAACAGTAGCTTGCCAGGTTTCAAGTGGGTTTCAATTTTTTCATGGTAGTTATTTTCTCTGTGTAAACTCCTCCGAGGGTTTTCTTTCTAATAAAAGTTCGTCTTCTTATAATTTTCATATTAATTTGTTGATTTACATGTTTTAACTCAAATGTTGTTTTCACTTTCCAAAAAAATTAATCTGGAGCAACACAAATTTTCTCTCTTTGCAAATTAAATCATATATACTTTAAGCATTTAGCAATTGAAAACAAAAATCAGTCAACTACCTAACGTGCGCTTTGGTTGATATTAAACAGTTATCACATGTTTTAAAACTGAGTATTTAATTACTAGAACTTTTAAAGTGTGTCAATTAGGTACCAAATATTTAAAACTGGTTGAAAATTTCTGACAGCGTAGAGATAAGTAAAAAAGTCCTTTTCTTCTTCAAGCTAAATTATAAATAAAAAAGACAAAAAAAATTGTTGAATGCCATCATCCCCAGAATGCATTTTCACTTGAGAAAACTGGCATTTTACATTTTTTACTATTAAAATCTTAAAAATTCACCAAAAACTATCATTTTTAAACCATACCAACTTTAGTTGAAGTTTTTTTTTTTTTTTTTTATTTCCCTCAAAGTCATCTATGTTTTAAAGCGAAATTTGGGTTTGATAGGTCATTTGCATGTTGTGAGATACTGAAGTCAGAAAAGAGGTAACTTTCTACCTTTTTATTTATGTTTTATTGAACATATACTTCATTTCATTTGCAGTCGTTAATTAGCCAATTATTTAAACAATTGAAACCCTAGATGCTTTAATATGTCATGTGTAATGGGAGTGCCCTTTTGAAAGGAATTTTTTAAATTATAGCTAATATGGTTGTTTGTATGTGCAACCATATTTAATTATAACATGGTTTGATGCAATTTGCACTTGTGTATCTGATTGACTTGTTTGCTTTGTGTACGAGTGTTCGATGAGTGATGGTACTTGTGACTATTGTGCAATATTATGTGGTGTTTGGTGCCTTGGGATAGATGTGCTGAATGAGTGTTTGATGATGGCAAAAAAAAAATAAGTTTGTAAGTTTATGGAGTGTGTTAGATGATGAGGTTGTGTGTTTGAAGTATTATTGTGTCAAGATATGCAGGACAAATTCAATATCTGAAACACTATTCATCTAACCGAGACTGTATCTCCATAATTTTGATAATTGATAATATATATGATTATCAAAAGTCAATAGATTGCTATATTAAATTGTCATCATATGTAACAAGGTAAAGCTAAAATCGTTGCGACTTCCGGTTTTCAACTCGGGCAAAATTAATTTTATCCAAGTGCATTTAAATGATGTTATGCCTGCGAACTTATACACGTAACTAGCTAGCAATCTATTAATTTCGTTCACGATTCTATAACATTATCTTATAAAAATTAAGGTCTAGCAATTCTTTTAGCAGAAGTCCTTGTAAAAATGACCTTTCAAATAGTTATAGGGACATTTTCTAGATCGCCTAGAGCTATAAATATATAGCAAACAAAGATGCTAAAAGTATACGTGCCTGGTCAATGCAGTGTTTATATAAAAATATACACGTACTTAGGTGTATACACATGTATCTTTACGACGTAATCTACAAATGTTCATGACCGCTATTTCAGATCTCTTAATGACCCACTCACATATAAATAAATAGTTTTGGACACCATTTATGTTGGTTTGACGGTAAAATGTTAGTTGATAGTATTCTTATGAACTTCTTTTATCATTATATATATATATATATATATATGACAGTTATGACAATACATTAACTGGACACTATGAAGCTTATAAGGATGAACAAGGTTATCTGAGAAATGAATGCAGAGGTAATAAAAGAAGTATCAATATTCAATTGCCACATTAATCGATACACACAAAATGGCAAATAACTGGCGATTTTCCCTTTTGTTTTTCAGTCGATAAGACTTTTGATGGGGTGATAAATGTTGGACCCTGCCATTCAAGCTAATTATCCTGAAAAAATCTTGGGCAAAATCTCAAGTTTGTGTTTAAAACACCTAGAATAATGGCATTGACAACTGATGATTACAAGGAAATGCTCAGTTTTAAAGAAATTGACTCAAGAGGGGTTCATGCACGATTTCACACGTGAAATTGTTCTTCTTACATATCTAATTTCCGTCAGATAATGATACAAAGAAAAACGTTGTGATATCGATGTTAAATAAATCTGATCAATCATCAACGGAAAAGAAAAAAGGTGCAAAAGGTTTATGAGCAAAAACATCCGATGTGGAAAGCTTTTTATTGCTTTTTTTTTTTTTTCTTTGCCACATTGTTCGCAAGAAAATTTATTTCATTTAAGTGCCAAAACATTATTGGAACCCATATAGCGGATCACGTTAGGTAGGCAGCAAACTAACATGGCTACCAGAAGAGAGATCAAAGCTTGACGATAGGCCAGAATTCATAAATAAATAAATAGTATGCAAGTGGAACAAAATAACATTGAAAGATGAGATAAGGTAGTAGGGTATCACCAGTGACTGCAGTTAGCTACATTTACACCCTAACTTAAGAAGGCAATATTTACACCGTTTCTGGGGTTACTAATTAATTCTTTGTTCTTCGTAAGACTAATAATATATCCTCTGAAATTTCTAAAGTTTAGATCCTAAGAATAAAAATTTAATTTCATTGCAAATAATATCAATCACAAAATAATTACAAAGTAATAAAAAATCAAAAGTAAAACAATGAAGCAATAAAATAAAGACAATAATTTGTTATGGGAGAAACATTTTATGAAAAACACTTTATAGAATAATAACCTCGTAATTGATCACAAGAATTATAAAAAAATTCATTAGTTAAAGAAATACTTATAACTTATAATTTTATTACAAAAACTCTTGTAAAAACTCTTTCAAGTAACTTACTCTAAATAATCTCGTTTAAAATTTTGACTTTTTTTTTAAGTATAAAATAAGTGAATAATTTATTTACAAAATTAGAATTTTAACTATTAACATCTATGAAAACCTTAAAGGTCTCACGAGTAAATTTTAAAATGAAAAATTATGTTAAAAATTAATAAAAAAAAGTTAAAGAAAGAGTACTTAAGAAAGTTCTATGCTTAGATAGACCCAAAATATTTAGAAATCATTGCCCCACCTTTGGTTAAAAAACTCGAATCTTCTTTAAATCCCTCATGCCCGTTTGAGTGCCAAATTGATGCCAGCTTGGCATGCTACCCAGTTTCAAGTGATGTATGCCGTTAGATAAAGAATTCTTTTATTATCCATAAAAATAAGACAATAACATAGGGGTGTAATTTGTAATTATCCCATACTTGATCAAATAAAAAAAAAATTAGGGTGTTGACGATAGAGATATAAATTTTTATGTAAAATTTTTTTATATAAATCGATGCCAATAATAAAAATATAAATTTTATAAAATTTTTACTTATTAATAAATATAACAAAACTATATAGTTACCTCATATTTCAAATAATTTATATTTATGACAAAAATAGATAGTTACCTCATATTTTAAATAATTTATATTTTTTATTTTTTTGAATTGTTTTATTTATTCTTGTAAAAATAAATTTTTATGAGAATTTGTACACCTACTACTACTCATTATAAATTTTACTAATCATTTAAAAAATAAATTTTAACTTAAAGTTTGTCCCAATTCAACTTAAAAAAATTATCCACCTATTTTGTTAATTGATTAATTTTGAAAGTTAGTTGATTTCTTTTTTTCATTTTATTATTATTATTATTATTATTTGGAAGGGGGGTGGGTTGTGTGTGGCGAAGGTGAAATCGCCATATCGATTTCATGCACAAACTATAAAATTATATATGCTATGTATGCGTCATGGGCTCTACACAACGGGGAAGATGAGTATTAGTACAAGGAACAGTACTCGCACGTTGGTGCAGATAGTGCTAGAAATGGTCCGTGCATTGCATTCTCGTTGCAATTCACATACATGTGAGGAGGGGCCTGGGCGAGGCTTAGGCCCACATCCATGACCCTAATTTGTCAGTCATGTCAATATTTATCTCCACCACCATTCACGACCATACGTATCTTCGCTCTTCTCATGCCTAAGTCGTGTCTAAGCTGAATATTTTTTGCTCACAGGTTAGATTACGGTTTATTAGATGTACTCTTACATATATTTTTTAAAAATCTTTGTATTATTAATTTTAAATTTTTTTATTTATATTTTAAATATTATTAATTACATATTTTAAATTTTTTATTAAATATTTTAAGCATTATTTGTTATTTATTTTATATATTTTAATTTTTTTATTTTAAATTTTATACAAATCGTTTTAATTTTTTAACAAATATAAATTTTTAACTGCAACGATATATGTATGTATCGTAGGCAAGTTCCTTCACTTGTACATGTGATTTCCTAATTTGATTTTAAAAAATTAATAAAAAAATAATACTTCATTATTTATTATACTATTTTACTTTGAATTAATCACCGAATATTCTCATTGATAAGTAAAAAAGTTCAAAAAAATGTATAAATTCAAAAAGGCATATATCTTTTTTTTTTATTTAGACATCTTGAATTAGATTACGACATATATCTGTTAATTTAAAATTCAAAAAGGCATTTAACCAGCCATGTGATATTGATATTATTAAAGCTTTCCAAGCCATATAAAGATTTATTATTTGGAGGAAAATCATGAAATTCCGGCATTCATTTTGCAATTTGAGCAAAGGGCCCCTCGTTATATATCACAAAATTAACTCTTTATGCTCGCCTAAAATTATTTATAACCTTGGCCGTTCCATTTACCTTAATTAATTGTACAAATTTTTTTATTATTTTTTGATATCTAAAGCCTGCATTCCCTCCCCCCCCCCCAAAAAAAAAAAAAAAAGAGGAAATTGAGAAGTAACGTAGTTTTAATGTTGAACTGGACAGCCTGCCAAGCCAATCATAGTACAGTGACGCAATTAATTCGTTACCTATAGATTAAGTGAAATTTATTAAATAAAACAGTCCTATATCACTTTTAACTTTTCTTCTTTGTTTTGTTTTATCAGTTTGTTATTATGGTACGCATATAGGCACATTTTGACATCAATCCAGAGGGTGTGTCTGACATGGTTTGGTAAAAATTTTACAGAAATAGTTTCTATTTCTTTTCAGTTTTCCTGCTTACTCTTAATCTGTTACAAGTTTTAGTATACGCTTGCAGGTTTGGCCCGTTCATTTAATCAGGGTGATGCTACCTGTCTTACATTAAACATAGTCAGAAATATAAGTTCCCTGTTACTTTCTTCTGCATCTTTTTTTAAAACCAGTATGCACCAATTGTATAGCCTTATACAAGCACGCTAGCATTATTATGCAGATTCTTCTCAAATATTATTTGCATGAATATCAGGAAATTTTAATTAAAAATTAATATCTATTTCAACTGATCATTTCACAAAACTAATGCATATAATTATTACAAAAATCTGATTCACCAGTTGCATATGAATGTGATACGTGTGCCATTTTTTTCTCCTTTTTTTGTCTTTTTTCCTGGAGAGGGATGAGTGGCTTAACGGCCCCTAAGTGTGTTAATCATCACCTGAAACTTAATGCTCATATGGTCCCAGCGATTCCGATAAAAGGTGTGTTTGAGCTCCACGCAAGAGCTTAGCTGGATAGACCAAAAAAAAAAAAAAAGTGAAAAAAAAGTACATGATCAAACCAGATCACCAGACAAAATCTCACATACCTGTGTGGGATCACATCGATCTGGGCTGTCACTCAGATATTTTTGTGCTAACTTGCATGAAAACCGGTTTCAATCAATACCAGCAACATTATTGAAAATTTGACCACATGGGGCGAGCTCTTTTTTGGACAGCAAGTACACATGGATGTCAGTAGAGGGAGAAATTTTTTAAGAGTTTATTGTTGTTTCTTTTTCTTTATTTTATTTGATCATATCGTATGGTTGGGTGGAGGATAGCAGCAGGGGCCTCTTAGTTAATGCAAAAATAAATAAATAAATAAATAAAATAAAAGAGAAAAAGAAACGTTTTCATGATTTTGATAATTAGCTTGAAGAGCATCAAGAATGCCAATGATTGATCCAAGATGTATAGCTTGAAGAACTAGAACTATCGTAAATGTTTTGGGGCATTTCAATCAAGCATTTAATATCTTTTGAGCTATAATGATAATGAACATTAGTGGTTTCAACATGAGATCGAAGATATAACTAATGACCTTTAAGTAGGTTCGGTCATATTTGAGAAAAGTAGCTCACCTGGAAGAGAGAGAGAGAGAGAGAGAGAGAGAGAGAGAGAGAAAAAGTAACAATCTAAAGTTACTTGAAATTTTCATAGTACAGTTAATAAATGGAGGTAATAATAACAATCAATCCTAATAATTAGCAAACATTCATCTCCTTTAATATTTCAATATCTTAAGGTTTTTATTATTATTATTATTATTATTATTATTGGTGTTCTTTCTCTGTCTCATGATCTCTTACAACACTGGTAAGAATTTGGATGATTATATATATGCACCTTTATATATGATAGGTATCCTGAAAAAGATTGAAATTTTATTTTATTAGTTGGATATCACTTCATCTTCATGCATTTGGATTGTGCGACTTCTTTTCAGATACCCTTACCTACTGAAAAATACATTTATAGAAGTAATTATGGTAATGAAATTTACTAAGCTAGCTGAGAAATAATTTGGGTTTACATATTGCATATGAGTTTCTTTAGTTCACTTAATTAATTAAGACAAACTAAACTGTTAAAGATTCCCAAAAGAAAATATAGTAGTGGGAAAAAAATTGTGAAGAACAAGTTGAAAATCGAAAGAGAGAACAGCTTGTGTAACTGCTAGTATAATATAATTCACACATGGTTAATTACTACTTCGAATGGTGAAAAATGGTTAATTACTACTTTTACTGCAGAAATGGACAGCACAGTCCTTGGGAAAGATGACGTAGGCCATTCGACTTTGCTGGGGGGCCATAGGATAATATTGATGTTGTGGTTGACCAACGTTCTTTTGGTTAATGTCATGTCAATTGTTGCCTGCATGCTTTTAAATAGTTATAAAAACGTGCACCCTTAATCTCTATTGCGCTGCTTCGCTTGGGATAATGTCCTGCATTTTACTGTACTTAAACGATTTGGGATATTTTGGTGTTGATTTAGCACGTGAAAAGCGTTGCGGGCCAAGTGAGGCAACACTTCCTATATTCTAGAGTTGCGTGCTCGGTCGGCTCCCTCCAAAAATAAGCGTTCGATTGCTGCTGCTGCAAATATTTTTCTCCAGTGGTCACCCCGGAAGTATTTGCAACGTCCCACATACACTCGACCGTTTGCTCCTTTCTCTCAAGTATTAACCACCCGCTGCACCTTAACCCCACTATTTCAGAGATTGTCAACAGGCACAATTGAGATTATCGAGACTCTGGCAAAGAGAATATATTGTAAGCCAACTGACGACGGTAAGAGAACATTGGAAAGAATATTTTGCAGCCAAAAAAAATATTAATATGTCATCAATAAAAGATTTCCAATGATGAACATGTTTCATTAATACAATAACGTATGCTAAAAGAATTCCGACTCCTCTCTATTCCGACTGATTTTCGACTCTTCTTTAGCAGCCCCTGCATTGGAATGCAGGAGAGGAGGAAAAAAATAAAAAAATAAAACAAAATTCTGAATATCTTGTAAATGCCATGGGGGCTGCCCCTTTGCATATGAACCGGCTGAAATACCTAATTCTGTGTTATCAAAACAAGTAATTGTAAGTCTCTAAACCCTGTCCAAAAACAATCTCAAACCTGTAAAGATACAGCCGGCTACAGGCTGCTTGTGATCTCTTCTAGAGTATTGGGAATATCTACAAAAAGGTGTCCAGGAGAGCACTCAGTATAGATCACTGATATCTAAGGTTTATGTTATTATTGCTGCTGATCGCTGTGTATTAATTTTTGGAATGCTGTAGCTGCATTTACAAACAGAGAAGACTGTAGAATATAAGTGGTATGAAAGCATTATCAAGTTGTGCTGTGTAGGCCTCCAACAAACCACTCACAGTCACGGCTAGAATCAGAGAGAACCAGTGCTGCAAAAATTGAGTTAAAGACATCAGCCATTGAATGATTACTAAAAGGAACAGAAGAAAAAGATAGATGAATCAATTTACCAAAACAGGTTTTACCAAAGACAACATTTAGATTTTTTCAAGTTATAAAAATAGAAATAGTAATGTGTTTCTCATATATGTTTGTATTCGCATCCCAAAAAGACAAGAGGGGAGACCTCCGCAAAAATATATCTTGTCGATGCTAGAAGAGGAAGCAAAATTGAGCACGCCATCAGGACCGAAGTTATGCCAGCAGCAGTACCTTCAACAGTTTTCTCTAGTAAGAAGGGAAGTTTGCACACAGATTAGCAAGTCAACTGTAAAAGCCCTTCTGCACAAGCACACAAATGCTCAGGAATAAATATAATAATAAAAAGATAACTTACTGCCATTTTTGCTCCACCTAAGAACACCATACTTGTAGCCAACCATTGATGCCTGAACATAAAGCAAAACCATGCAAATACTTTAAAGAATAAAACTAACTATGAGCAACTAAAGAGAATGATATGTGGAGTTACAATCGAAGGAATCAGTGAACTTCATAATGTGCATTTTTTCTTCCTACAAATTGATCACATGTATATTTGAATTACAATTGACTAGTGAATATTTCTGCTTGTCATTAGAAATTATTATTCACAGCCACAAGATGTTGTATTTCCTACAAAACATAATTATTCTGCTTCCTAATCCACATAGAAAACTGATTACATTGATCTCACCAGGTCAATAGCAATTTCAATCTTGAAAATATCCAAGTAATAATCTTGATATGCAGTCACAATTGAATAGCAAATATCATCAGAAAGAGAGAATGATGCCAATATTAAGCAGACTCACCATTGTATCTCCAATTCCAAGGCTCAAAATTCCAGCAAAAGGGGCAAGGGGTCGATCATTGAATCCAGATGACATCCAAATTGGAAATGCACATCCCAACAACAGTGAAAAGTGGCTAAAAGGGGAAAATAAAATCATAAACAAGGCACTAAAACTTGTTTGCATCAGCCGTGTAATGTGGTTCTCACCAAGCAAAATAACATGCCATACCTGACAATTAGGAGATCAGAATCACGGTGGTCTGTGAAAGCATTCATAAATTGATGCATGAGTTGTCCCAAAGGCCAGATTCTCCATACCTGGCAATAAAGGATATGGTTATGCAAGATCAACCACAAAAGGAACATATAAACTATGAAACCAGATAACAGGTTTCAAGCTCAACACAGAAGTGAAACCCAGCTACCAAGTTATAAGAGCCTACAGTAGTTGACCAGCTAATTGACTTAAGGTTTTGCTCAGTTGTAATATTTGAAAGGATGCAAATACAGTTCTCAAATTACTGCTTCATATCACAAGTTTTCTCTGACTTAGTTCTATATTTGCTCAAGAGTTTGCAAGACTATGACAACTTTATTTGATAGCAATTTCTTAATACTGCCTTCTAAAATTCTCAAGTAAGACATCTACATTTTGAACTAAAAACAGAAAAGTTGAATGAAGTGACATCAACTACACCAATAAACATTGAGCCATGATATTTTTTCATAGGATATTTCAGATCAGAAAAACTGTAAACATCCATAATATATGCAAGTTTGATGAACTTACTCTAATAATTTCTAACGCCAAGAAGACTGCCAAAGCTGCCCCAAACGCTAGATCAAGAAATTTTGGCTGGAAAAGAAAATACAACCAATATGATATTTAAGAAACCAATACTAGAAATAACTAGCATGAACTTCCCCAAATGAAAAATAATCCTTCTTCATTCCCAAATCACCTGGAAGATAAGAGCTGGTACAAACATTAAAACGGCCATCAGATGGTAATATTTTCGAAGAAGAATCCTCTCAATTTTACTATTCTTTGAGATATAGTAGAAACGCGAAACAGATGCATATATCAGGAACAACCAGTAGATACACAATGACAATCTTTTCAATGGTTCCGAGAAAACAAATGTAAGTACCCTGTTAAACGTTTCCAAGAAAACAAACATGAGAAATATTTATGGCAAGAGATCTTGCTATACCACGTGACAAAATATATAAAAGCAAATAACTACTTAAACGATAATTGCAGAGAATGAAACAGGCTAAGAACAAGGCAGGCAAACAAAGTATGGACCAAGTGCATTTACAAAATTCAACACTACTGTATAGCATGCTTGAACTCACAAAATCATATTACTGTGAACTCATCTACGCAATGAGGTAACTGAGGTAGACATAAATATGATAAGTTGTCACAATAGATTAGCTGCTTCTTTGTATGTAGAAATATGATACATGAGAAAGGAGAATGCCTTTTATGGGAAATTTAACAATGGAGACAGAAAGGTAGACAACACAAAGAAACTCCTATAGAATGTAAGAGAATCTAGGCCCATATTAATGCTTCTTGTAACCTCCCTCAACAAGGCAGCCAGTGACGGCATCAAATAGACACCTTCCCCTGTGCATCAGAAAACAAATCTTCATAACTAGTTAAGTAACTGCCATCAACATTTCCTACAGTTGGCAGCCACATATGTCCAGCTCTAGAGATGATAACGAGTTCAACAAGAATGTCAAGTACATGTGAACATAGAATACCAACGTAAGCAACTTTCATACATGTCATATGAAGAAGTTATATAGTAGAATCCTCTGCTCTGCCACCTCTCCTTGAAACAAGCCCTCTCAAGAGCTGTGCCATGAAGACCTAGCGCTGACAATGGCTTAGACTGAAAGTACTTCAAAAGTAACAGCAAGCTGTAATTAAATACTTGCTCATGATAGATTCCAACATTCCATTTCTCACCAGCTTGCCGCCTTCATAAACTTGGATAAAACACATCAAACAGCATCCTGAACTGATCATTGATCTATAGCAAGGTCAAGGAAATATCCATTGTCCATAGGCTTCTCTATTATTAAAATGAACCCATCTAACTAGCCACAGCAGATGACCATTAGACTTTTGTCTTACAGCTCAAATGTAGGGTTTGTCATATTAAAAATATGCTCAATAAAGGTGCCATAGTAAATGCTTCTCACCTAAAGAACCTTCTTACTTTCATAATTATTTTCAGAAATAACTGAAGACCAACACATGGGTTGTAAATTTATTATCAAACCAAAAATCACGAGCTGGTGTTAACTCCAAATCTCTCAATATCCTGTCACTTCTGAAACTTTGAACATGCATGTTCTCAGAACTTTGACATTCTGTCATCTACTACCAGAATATCCGGCTTTTCCAGGAGATTGCCTCATAATCCAGCTCAGGATCCTCAATGTCATTCCAATTTTTTTTGATAATCCACCTAAGAACCCCCCTCAAAATAATCAAACACCATAAGTCCATAAAACCTGCATCAGTATCTACCAAATGACTAATATGATGTATCGCCTACAACATTCACTTTAAAGCCACTTAAAACTACTTAATGAAATTCTCATACTCTACATCAAACTGTATAATGGCAAAAAAAATAAAAACAGTCATATATAACATGTAGTAAATTTTGGGGATAGCAATACCATAAGAATGGATGCACATGAAAATCCTGAACAAACTGCATCCAGGACGGGACAATCATGACCAAGATAAATGCAAGGGACACAAAGAATAATACAGATCTCCCAATCTCATTGCGTGGCCTTGCTTCAGAATGGCATTTATTTAAAGAAAGTTCCCATAAATGGAGTACAAACTTGAAGAACATAGGAAAAAGAAGTAGGCCAAGCAACATTCCCTGCACAGAAGAAAATAACTTTCATAATCCAAATAAATCATTAAATAAACTTTATCACTTAGAGAGCCATACCTGTATGATAATACTAATCTCACTTCTCCTAATTCCATACTTTATAGAAACCAACTCTGCTGAAATCAAGCTTCCAGAAGCCTGTTCGAACAGTGCTATTGCCCATAAAATGATAATGTTGCTAGCTTGCTCAAGGAGACCATAAATTATGCAGTAAGAAAAGACCAACCTTCGCAATTGTACATGCCAACATGTCACCAAAATAAAGAACAAGGCCAGTGGTCACCAAGAGCACTTCCCCTAAAGTGGAGATACAACAAAATCCATTAACAAAGAAAGAAAAACATCTTCATTTATAAAAATAAGTCAGGCAAAAAAGAGGTGGAAACCAATTGTGTGTGGAGCCCACTCTGCATTAATCAGCTAAATGAAGGTAAGAAAACCTTTGAGAAGAAAATCTGGCAATATAAAAATGGCACTTGTTTCTTTTCTTTGCAATGTCTCAATTATTTGAAATAAAAAGCACCTATATTACACAGTATTTGCTAAAGGAAAATTGTTATGCAATATTTAGTTATAACAAATAAAAACAAGAGCAAGAATCAACACCAGTAAAACTCCCAAAAATTTGTTAGTGTCTGGCTAGGGGTTGCACAAATCTTGTCTGGTAAGAACAAGTGGTACTATGATGGAATCTGACAGTATGCAAGTGTGCTATTTTTTCAAAACGGCGGCTTTCTTGTTTTTTTTTTTAAATTCCCACCTTTTAATTGCATTCAATCTTATGAGGAAAAAAACAAAAAAGTTGTTAGAAAGAGAAGCATGAGATGTACCAATCGAAGCACAAGATGGAAATGTATGAAGAAGTTCCTGAAATAACTTCACCGCTACCAATCCATGACATAGTTCCCACATTAACTTTAATACAGTGTTAGAGCCTGTAAAATATGAGCAACAATAATCTCAGTATGCATATATTTCTAAGGTCTAAAATTGGGAATAGCAAACGAGATCGATGTGAAAGAAATTGTTGAAATGAAAATCCACAAAAAAACTGAATAAACTTTTGCACACAATAAACAAGATGCACCACCACCTATGAAAAAAGGTAGCTACAGAGAAGCATATGAATACCAGTATGAGATATTGCAGCAAGCGAGACACAGCAAGTTGCTGCATACGATGCCATACAGAAAAAGCTCAATGTTGCATCCCAAAAACCACATGATCGAGGAGA
Organism: Swietenia macrophylla; assembly: GCA_032401905.1. NCBI lineage: Eukaryota > Viridiplantae > Streptophyta > Magnoliopsida > Sapindales > Meliaceae > Swietenia > Swietenia macrophylla. Next base: position 4,752,694 of record CP135565.1, read on the forward strand.
ACGCATAGCATTTGGTGTACGCAACAGAACTATGCAGAGGAAAATAAGCACACCAAAACAGCTGGCAGATGTGGCCCAGTATTGCATCGTCATATGTTCAAGCTCTATGCAGTTGCAAAATGACAGAAAATCAACAACCATAAGGATAATCAACAACCATGAGGAGTTCTATCATGATCAATCATATTTTTATTAGATGAAAAGGTGCAAGGAGTCAAAATTTTAACATAAATGATGGAAGAAAGCATATGAGAAATATTAAAAGGAGGTCAGTCGATTAGAACTAGACTGGACAGTTATACACAATGTTTAATCTTAATTTTAAATTTAAAAGAAAAATGAAAGGAAAGCCTAAACGATCAAGCACATTTTTTCAGTTAACCTACTTGACATAGGTAATCACAAGACAATTATACACAATATGCCGCAGAGCATTAGATATTAATTAAGATACATTAAAAAATGTGACTGAGAAAATCACATAATTCACAAAGGGAAACTACCCAGAAAGCACAAAACTTTAACCTTTGTGAATTTTTTAAATCCCCTTACACATTGGTATCAACCATTAACCTTATGAATTTTAAAATTGATATGAGACTCAAACTCTAGGAGCAAAGAAAAAAGTGACCCACTGGTTTAAAACAATTAGTAATCAGAACCCAAAACTCTTGAACTCTAATACAACAAACACGCAAATAATAATAAGGTAAAACTAGAATCACGATGATTTGCAACTATCCATCCAATGTCATCAAGATAGCCTATCAAAATGCTATATTTCTCCTAGTAGTAACAGCAGCCGCAATATAATTAACTAGGTGCTGATTGATTGACACTAAGCGCCCTGCTATCCATCGAGTCAAATGAGTAATCAAAACGGGTACCATGAAGCTCAATTTGACGCAGCGAATACGCTCTCGTAAGCTGTATCAGCTGGGAGATCATTACAGTTGGCAGTGTCACTGCCCCTAGCAGTATCCCCGACGAAACAGCCGGCCTGAAATCAATTAAACCGAAAAAAAAGTTTCATTTCGCTTATTCCAATTCCATTTTGTGTCAAATTGGCCCGATAACTACAAGAAATGTCATTAAACAACAAGCAAATTTTACTTAAAAACCCTAATTTTCAAAGTAGAGAGAAACAGACGTACCTTGTCTTGAAACGCGAGAGAGAAGCGGAATTATCGACGCGGATATCGAGGAACAGAGCGAACAAGGAGAGGAGAGCGAGATTGAGGCCATGGCAGAGGAGAGAGAGCGGAAGAGAGAAGAGGACGCGGCACACGAACAAAACGACCACGCCTCTCTCGCCGTTTAACATCGACGATGAGAGAGCCATGGTCCGAAATTTTATTTTTGAATCACAATTTCAGAGAATTTATTAACAACAGAGATCTTTAGGCTCCAGAATTTATTTATTTTTCCGCGGGAAGGATTAGATAATAGAGAGACGGGGTGGGGAGGGTTGGGTTTCGTGAAGTTGGTTAGCCTTAAAATTTCTGCGGGTCCAAAAGCATAAAACAGTCAACGAAAAACGGTGGTTGATGTTTGGCAGCCCTCACCGCGTCGTGCTGACTAATGAATTTGTGCTAAAAGAAAATATTTAATCTTTTATACTTGGTTCAAAATACGTGGTATAATTTTTAAATACAGTACAGTATTTTGGATCCAACATAACTCCTGAATGAGATCGGTTTCGTATATTAACTTATTGAATTTACAAAACAAAATACAATTTTTGCTATCTTATTAATGTTTAATTTTTTTATTAATAACTAGTATTAATAAATATAAATACTATTTTTATATTTAATTCTTAAATTTATATTATTAATATTCGTTAATAAATTATAAGAATATAATATTTAGTTAAAGAAGAAAGATATCACTTGTTTATTATTATTATTATTTTTAAGTAATTAATTAACTAATTATATTATAGGTAAAAAAAAAAAAAAAGATTGATACTAACCTAATTGACACCATGGTTCTCGGATTTGGGGTATTCAATAATTTATCCTTGTAAAAATCAAAAAATAAAACTAATAAAATCACAAAATACATTTGCTGGGACACTTGCTATTTTATCGTTTACGGAGAAGGCGAATGCTCAATGGCTGAGTTCTGAACGCCAATATTTTATATGCATGTCCGCAAACGAGGGAAAGTCAATCATTCTATAACATTATTTAAGACTCACAGAAAAGAAACTTTCAATGCACAAAACTCACTCTCCGTCTCTCTCTCTCTCAAAGACAAGCTTACAACAATGGCAGACAATTGCCCAAAGCCTCATGCAGTTTTCGTTCCCTATCCTCTCCAAGGCCATGTAAATCCATCCGTCCAGCTTGCCCTCAAGCTTGCATCTCAAGGCTTCACAGTCACCTTCATCAACACTGACTGCATCCACTACCAAATGGTCAAAGCGCAGCCTGAAATTGGATCCGATATCTTTGCTGGAGTCCGAAAATCGGGGCTCGACGTACGTTACATGACCGTTTCCGACGGACTGCCTGTTGGGTGCGACCGGTCCCTTAACCATGACCAGTTCATGGCATCGTTGTTGCATGTTTTTTCGGCCCACGTGGAAGAGGTGGTGGAACGTATCGTACGTTCCGGGGAGAAGGTTAACTGTTTGATTGCTGATACTTACTTTGTGTGGTCTTCAAAGATTGCAAAGAAGTTTGGGTTGCTAAATATCTCATTTTGGACTGAATCTGCTTTAGTCTTTACACTGTATTACCATTTGGATCTTCTGAAGATCAATGGTCATTTTGCATGTCTAGGTTCGAAAATGCATTTTTTCTTTTAAAGTCTTTTTCTCATCCTGTTTTTCATATTAATATTACATGATTTTTGTTCTTTAAATGTCCTGATATCTAATTAAATATTTTCCAAACCAGATTGTCGAGAAGACCCCATAGAGTACGTTCCAGGCGTCCAAAGTATAAATCCCCAGGACACCACGTCGTATCTGCAAGAAGCTGATACATCAACAGTCTGTCACCAAATAATTATCAATTCATTTCGGGACTCAAGAAACGCAGATTTTATTTTATGTAACTCTGTACAGGAGACTGAATCCGAGGCAGTATCAGCTCTTCAGGCCAAAACGCCGTTTTATACCATTGGTCCCATATCATTAACTAAGTTCTCGGAAAGGGTCGTGGCCACGAGCCTGTGGTCGGAATCTGATTGCAGCCAGTGGCTGGACAAAAGGCCTAAAGGCTCAGTCTTGTATGTGTCTTTTGGTAGCTATGCACATCTCTCGAAAAGGGATATTATAGAAATAGCTAATGGGCTTGCAGAGAGCAAAGTGAATTTCGTTTGGGTGCTTCGCCCTGATATTGTAAGTTCAGATGATCCTGATCCCCTGCCTAAAGAATTTAAAAATGAAGTCGCTGAGCGTGCCATTATCGTAAATTGGTGTTGTCAGACCTCCGTGCTCGCCCACCCGGCAATCGGAGGGTTCTTAACTCATGGCGGTTGGAATTCCATACTTGAAAGTATTTGGTGCGGAGTTCCATTATTGTGTTGCCCTTTGTATACAGATCAATTCACTAATCGTAAATTAGCTGTTGATGATTGGAAGGTGGGTCTTAATCTATGTAATGCGAAGTCCATCACTAAAGGGGAAGTTTCAAGAAACATTAACCATCTGATGGATGCAAAATCAGGAGATTATTACAGGAAATCAGTCAAGGAGGTGAAGAAGACAATGGAAAATGCACTGCAGCCCACTGGATCATCAGAGAAAAATGTGACCCAGTTTATCAACGACCTTAAGGACAAAATCCGGAAGAGATGTCGCTCTGTGTCATCCGACTGAAACAAATCTCAAGTTGAATATTTATATAATTAGTGTTCTATAAAATTATTATTGTTCGTGTGATTTTGGATTGCTAGTTTATTAGAATCTCATTTTGTCAGTTATAATTTTCTGGGATGATTTTATTGGGGGTTGAAAAATACCTCTCACCACCGAAAGTTAGGTCCTCTTCTGTAGTAAATTTCATCCAAATTATTGTAATTGTTAAATCAATCATGTGCGGTCGAGGTGGTGCCTTTTGTTATTCTTGTTCTTTTTAGTTACATTATCAAAATTACAAACCCCATACGTGATGACATGGTATGACCAAGTCAGATCGGAAAAGAAAATCCATAACAGACTAAAATCTCAGGGACTCGAACGATCAAAAGCTCCTCAAAAGTGATGCAATCCTGTATTTCATTCAGGCAAATAGTACTGATATTGAATTGCATCAGTTCAATCTGAACGGCCAACAAAGATTGACAGTACCACTATCTTTTATCTGGGGTTGTTTGTATCATGATCACACGGGAAAAGTTTATGAATGAATGTATTTTTCTTTACACGAAAATATAGAAGAACAAATAAGACAACTCGATATCCAACCGCCATAAGAAACAGCACCAGCAAATTTTCCCACTTCGAATTGCCGCTAGGAGAGATGTCATATGCACTTCTGAGAGCCTGAAACCCAGATATGGTCCTCACCTGACCAACTGCGAAGGAAGTCGCTAGATACTCATTCTCCAAAAGCCCCTGCAATATGAATATAAAAGGAAAAAAAATTTAATGATCATGCAGCAGAACTCCAACAACTTCAAAAAGTTTTGCTAACAAGTTTTAACTGGAATGAATTTGAAAGGCAAAATAGAAGGAAAGCCAAGATGAGTTACTGAAAATTGTTTTTGCCCCGGAGCCAGGAGTTCCAAGTTTCTCAGAAAGGGTTGTTCTTAAATACGAACAAGAAGCCAACCAACAAATATACTTTTAATATATATAACTCAACTAAAAACTAAATACTAAATATACATGCCTGTATAGAGTGTGTGTGGAAAGCAATGTAGGATATTGGATAAGTCCACACTGGTCTAGGCAGTGCATTGCGTATTCTGAAATAGCCAGCAGATAGCATCATCACCACCTGAAATACCATAAATTTTTCTGTTAGATTAGCAAAGGCTAGATAACTAATACCTGCAGAATTTGGCCGAACAATCAATCATAAACATTGATCACTTTTCAGATTATTAACTTCAATATCAGTTCATGTATGTACATTCGTAGCATCACCATGCTAGTTGTTAGTGATAAAAATTTTGGCTTTGCTTTTTGAACTTCGGCGGCTTCAAACTCATTAAGCAGCCTTCACTAGAAAGCCCCATATTTTGTAAATAATGAGCTATCATAGATATATAAGCCAGGAATTCCTTCCTGAGTTTCAGCTGGATTCAGGAACAAATTGTTCTGTAGCAAGTGTAACTCACATGTATTGATACAAGTGTCAAGATGCTCCAGTAAACGTCTTGCCAAACAGAAGCTACAACGAGCATCAGTCCTTCATTTACTAAGAGGCACATGAAGAAATTTAGCACGAAGTACATCAACAAACTGAATTCATCTCGCAGTCCAACAAGAAAATAGAAGACAAGACTCGATGATATGGAGATGAGAAAGAGGAACGGGATACTGGAAAGGAGTTGCCCAAGTAAGAAGACAAGTGCTCCTGAATGCAAGTTTGATTCCTCACTGGCATATATCTGCAAAATAGGATCAAAATTTTTAGATTATAGGAGAAAATTGAATTAATTGTCTGACTTTTCAAAAGAGAAAAATAGGAAAAATGAACTGATTGTCTCACTTCTTGTGTATGATTATCAAACAAATTGCTTGAATCCTCTAAAGAAGATAGCCCATCGATAACCAAATTCATAAAACAATTTTCAGAGAGCTTCTTCAGATAAAATATGAAAAATAAAAATTGAAGATGATCTTTTCACAGCAAATTAAAGCATCATGGCGTTCAAGACATTTAAGCCAAAAACATTCACCAAAATCATATTTATTCGCAATAATTCGTACTATATCTGTTCTGACATGACATGACATCAGGGATACTTTTTCTTTGACTGCCATCCTTCCTCTGAAGGTTGATTGGAGTTAGGGGAGGATGCCGTACTATCGGATGTGTACGAAAGTACGCTGAACATTAACCCCTTGAAATCAATCCTTTTTCGACAGCTGCTCAGTATAGCTACAGAAGAATATGGCCTCAAAAGGGTATGCATGGAGGTAAATGTATGGTATTTTAAAAGCATCAATAAGAATTATTCCCCACCCAACACTGTCATATGCCTCATTCTGGCCAGAATTTGCAGAAGAAAAAATGATAATGGACAATAAGACCATTTCGTACATCATGTGCTAACTTTACGGTTAAGACTAATCTTCCATATGTATCAATAACTAGAACTTGTGTCTAAATCTACCGCTTCCAATGACCTGTTTCCATTTGGAAGACCAAAACCAACAATCATCTTCCCTAATCCTGTATAATATTGCCATAATCATGAATTAGTAGAATGTGATGCTTATGCTAGGAAGATCTCAATTTATTAAAGGGCCATTTTTCTCTTAGTTGGGAAGACACACTTAACACTTTTATGATGCTTACATATTGAGCACATGTTATCATCATCATTTAGTGATTCGAAAGTTGATGAAATCCTTTTAGGATATTCTCAAATATTAGAAGAGGGATTAAACGCTCAATATTTTAAGATGCCAACAAAGACCATCCTGAAATAATACATAAACAAACTCTAATGATGTCTAATGATGGTAACAGAAATACTTTTAGTTATATACAAATACACGATCTTACACCTATAAACCATATATTAACTAATCTTTTGTCTCTTTGGAGTTAGGATCAGAGAATCTATCGCAAACGTACCTTGATTTCTTTCTTAAGTGCAGGTACTCCAGCAATGCCCAAAAGTGAAGTAAATGATACAAATACAAATACTGCTGCAACTCTTGTCTGCAATTAGAAGGCAGAAATAAGTATGAAAATGACTCCTGCATCATGTGTAATAGATATTCTGGAAGCATATGAACGAAAGAAATTTGAAAAACATCCTCAAAAGGCAGGAAAGAAGAGGCATTTCTCTCAAATTTTATCAGGAATTTTATCATATTTTGAGCAGTCAAATTAAACAACAGAATTCATGGAGAGAACTACAAGACCATAAATTTTCATAAATGCTTAAGGGTACAAATTGCTTTATTGTCACATAAATTGTTGAGAAATACATATCATGAAGCTTCATTAATACTGCTTAAAAAAACATAACAAAGAGAAGACACACACCATTTGAAAGAGAAATCATGGCAAACTTGGCTACTGTTACAAGAACCAGTTCCAATAATATGTTAGTGTCAATTACAAAGCTGTGTATAAATGTCGGATCAACTTGGGACTAACATATTTGAAATCTCTATTTCATTTTTTACTTAAATGAATACCTTGTGGAACATCAATCATTAGTAATTTTCAGATATGCACTGCCGGAGTTATTTCAAGAGAGACAAATCGAATATATGCCAGACTGTCTTTAATACGGAAGTGAATAATGATGGTAAAAATTTAACACAGTTTGAAAGCTGAGTAAACCTGTTAGTGCATTTGGAAATAACATCAAGGAATATAGATTTCTAATATGCACAATGTCTAATCAATCATGCAGGGAATATAACCTCCAGATTACTCTTTTGCCAACCTCCACAACCATCAATCACAAGACCAAAGCACAACCTGGGGTTTTCCATGTCTTTTAATGGAAAAGGAACACATGCATTACACTCAGAAAAAGAACTTAGAAAGCAGTAAGAATCCAATAAGAAAAGACAACCATCACCTAAAATTTAAAGACGAAAATCTCTGACAAACCATGTACAAAACAATCATACATCTTTCAAAAATTATTTCCTATAGAAAAAAAAAATCATATTAGAAAACTCACCACAACTGAAGACAGGGAATGCCCTAAGCCAGAAAATACAGTACCAATACAGAGCGCAAGAATTATACAAAGAATAAGACGAAGCCAGTAGTATTTCCATTCCCTTGACATAATTAACAATGACCTCCAAGTCAGTACTGCAATTCGTGTAGCATTGCTGGCCTTTCCCTTGCTTTTGAGAAGAGGACCTTCCTGTAAAGTGTGACAATTGAATGATGACTATAGAAGTTTACAGGCAACTTAATGCAGAACTAGAAGAGATGGGAGAAAGAGTATTAGAAAAATGAAGAGAGATAAAAGAGCAGAGAGAAACGAAAAAGAGAAAGACTGAGATTAGAGCTTCTAAATTGCATTTCAATCCAACAATCCCTATAGAATACAGCAGGTATACTCATGGAGGCTGACCAAATCAAACAAGTAATATCTCAAACCACCAAGTCACTGAAACAAAATAACACATAAATAGTACTACCAAAAATAACAAAACATTGACATAGGTTCTCTTACTACTTTCAAACGGAAGTGCATAGCTCCCATACCGATCTTCATTAGAACCAGTAGACCAAAAAACATGCATGCACACTGAAGTTGCATGAATATACGGGCCAAGAAATTTTGAGTCATTCAATCAAATAATATTAACAACAAACCTACCTTCTCAGTGAGCCTTAGTATCATAGTTTCAACAGCAGCAGCATCAGCTGACGACTTATAAGTTGCCTCAAGAGTGCGTATAGCAACAGCAGTATCCATATTCACAGATGAAAAATCACCATGGTCATCCTGTGAGTGAAATTTTATTGTCTGTATTGTAAGTGCTGAAAAGCAATTGCAAAGAAAAATTGATGACAAGTGTAGTTTGCATCACATAAGCCAGTTACATAAAATGAAAAATGTCCACAAAAGAAAAACATTTAAGCATCATTAGACACCTTAAGTAAGCATTAGACCAGATAATAACCTTAGACATCTGTCTAACTGTCACCTGAACTGAATTCTGTTTGCTAATTGTATCCTTATATCCAATTTAGTCCAAGAGAACAATGCAACTGCAGTTTAGAATCAATTACCTGCCAATTTTTGCACATAGCTATGATCCTGTCAAAATCCGTATTTATCGCACGAAGAAAGTGATCCGAAGGACTTTGCATAATTGGGCAAGGAAATCCAGCATTTGAGAAGTGCTTCATCAGCAAAAGGAATATAATTAGTAACAGCCTAACAAGGACAATTTTGTTGCTCAGAATACAGAATAAAGTAAATGAAACGAATTCTTCATATGGTACTATACAATAAGAACTAAAATGGTTTTTCCCCTCTACCCTAGAGAAACCCAATGATGCATTTAACACAAACATTCACTGTGCTTTTTATTTCCAAAAATGGCATATCAATTATGAATTCACTAATTTTGAAAGTGGAGAACCATTCAAGAAAGAGTGAAAGAATCAGAACCACAAGATTGGTTACCTGTAGGCAAGACAATGTTTCCCCAAAAAATAGGGTGTTTCCATTTGAAAGTAGACATATCCGATCAAAAAGGCCAAATACTTCAGTGCTACTTTGATGAATAGTAAATATAAGAGTGCATCCTGTGCTTGCAAGTTTCTTCAGTGTAACCATCATCAGAAGGGCAGAGACACTGAATAAAATAAGGTTTCAACATTAGCTTTGACATGGCCATAAAGCAAATATGTTCCATAAGAACTTAATAAAACAATAGAAACATGCCCATATTTCCAACAGAAAGTAATAAATCAATAAAAATAACATGGGCTTCAGCAATTGTATATGAATGTCACAAGGTGAACCCCAACACTAAATAAAACAATCAGATTGCTAATACAATGGGATCACACCAGAAAACAGCTTAATAAAGCTTTGTTAACTAAATATTTTCAACTTAATTTCATAAATTAAATAGATAAGGGCACATTCTAATGATAATGTTCTTTTGTTATCATCAAAATTGTTTAAAGAAATTTGCTTTCTTAAATATAGAACTTCACTTTTGCGAACAAATATTGTTAAAGGCTAAACCTTTTTTAACCCTCCTTTATTTGTAACTTTATTATAAAACTCCTTAAAATGAAATCCGCAGCAAGAATGGACAAACCTATCAAGATGATAGAGAGGTTCATCTATAAATAGGATATGCGGTCTCATCACAAGCTCTCGTGCAATACTAACACGCCTCCTCTCACCATTAGGAAGGCCCTTCATGTAACAGTGGCCACCTATCAGTTTGTTTGCGTAATCACTCAAGGACATGGCATGAATGGCATCCTCCACCACACCCTTCCTCTGACAGAAGAAACCAGGAAGTTGAAGCAGTGCTAAGTAATAGAGGTACTCTCGAACAGTAAGAGATCCAATTAGAGTGGTTTCCCTCTCAACAAATCCCTGCATTTTGGAGAAAATCATAATCAGTCAAGACCCAACGGACTGCAATCTAAAATTCTGTCCTCCTTAAACTGACTTAGTTCCCAAGATGACACAGATAAACTTAAAATTCAAGCACATATGCAATGGAAAAATTCAATCCACTTGAAAATGAACGAGATGGAATATGGAAAAGGATATAAATATGCAAAAATAAAAGCAGATAAGGGCGTCTCTTATGCAAACACTAAGAAAAAATTAATTAATAGTTGGAAGTCTGATTGAAAGAATAGCACCAACAGCAATTTGCAGACAAAATAAAGTAAAAGTATAAAATCTCAACAGCAAGTAGCATTATGTAGAACTCACATATGACCCATAAGGCATGTCCGATTTTGCTCCATTCACAAATACTTCACCATACATTCTGGCAGAATGAGGTAATCTTCCTGAAGTCAAGAGAAAACAGTATTTCAGCCTATCACATAAAAACAGCATGAACGCAGATATTTTAAGTAAACACAGACTGGAATGCTCAGAAAGTAATCATGGTAAGATACCTGCAATAGCCCTGAGTAGGGTGGATTTTCCTGATTTGGCAGGACCCATGATGACTGTCATTGTCCCTGGCAAGGCATAACCATTTGAACTCTTCACAACCTTGTCAGAATACTTTCTCTTCCCCTTTATCGTAACAGTCAAATCTTTCCAGACAATTGAAGCCCCAGCAATCTTCCTTGCAACAACTGCTCCCTCCGGTAATGGTGGGGATGGTAAGGAGCCACTGTTGAGCTTTGACAGAGAAGGGGAAGCTGTTGTGGTTGCAGCATTGATAGTATCACCTCCATCATCCACCCTAACTTCTATATCTGTATCTTCCCACTCTGGTGAATCCTCAAAAGATATTGGCTGCCTCAAAGAACCCGGTTTTCGCAAGTAGAAAAAGTTACTTGAGGGAACCCTACTTGCAGGACTACTTGCTGATGATGATGAAGACCTATAATTATCTGATTGAGACTGTATTTCTTCCATTTTATTTTATTCTGATTTTCAAAACCTCAAACTGTAGACAACTCAATCCCACGACGAGCAGGATACTTCTACTTGTTCCCTAGTTAAATGTTATGTTATCTGGTCAGCCTAGGAATTGTAGACGTGGCTATTCCCAATTCAAATGGCAAACAATCCCCCATAACACCACCCCTGTCATTTGTAAACAACCAGTCCTGCATCAATTTTTTTTAAGGAAAGCAATTAGCACTATATTTAGATCAAACAAAGAAGTTTACATAATTGGTGTTCCCAACAACTATATTGATATTAAGACTTTCTGCTCTATTGCTGAGAAACAGTAATTAACGAAAACTTTACTAAGAGCACGTGTACAATAACTACACTATTTCTCAAAAAAGAATAATCAATTCAGGAATGAAAGTTATACACTTTTATAAGAACCAAATAGAAAGAAGAAAGGAAAATTACATACAAACGTTTTCTAAATAATTAATCAGAATAAAGACACTTAACAAGTAATATGCAATCGCTATTACTCCATTAAAGAAAACAAAAACCGATATTAAACATCCTAAGTCACAATAACTTTTACAGTTAAATTCCAGGAAATGATACCAGTCCCTCACCTTGACACCAATCAAAACAGCTGGCTTCAATTGCATAAAAAGATTAATAAAAACCAAAACTTTCATCTAGAAGTACACAAACTTCCACTCTCAACTCAAACAATATCTCTTCAGCTCATATAATCTGAATCATTTTCCTTGTATGATAAACCAACAAACACCAAGCTCAACACCCGAAATATATTTTCTTTCCTTCAGTTTTCTATTCTCAGCAACCAAACAGATAACAAAAGGAAAAAAGCGAACAACTTAACCAAGCATACTTCAAGAAAAAAGGGCAAAGAACATACAAAGAGACAAACCTGGATCTGGGTTTGGTTATTGTTGTTGCAGAAAGTGAACGCGAAAGGAGTGGAGAGAGTGAAGTGTTATACCATTTAATAATAATGTAATGGAAGTGGACGATTTGACCCGTTTTTACCGGGTTTTTTCAACTGTTCTGTTGTGCTGGGCTTGGCTTTTGCTTCGAGGGGTGCTTTGCATCTCTTCACTCCCACTTTTTCTTTTTTTCTCCTTCTTTACTCTTTCTATTTTGTCTTTTCCTTTATTTTTTTTTTTAATATCTGTTTACTTACTTTAAATCTTTAATTAAATCTTCATAAGACTGATGTAATGATGTTTTCTTCCCAACTTGCGACATTTAAAGGCTCGGCTCGGCTCTTCTTTGTTGATTACTTGAATGCTTCAAATGATTGTACAGTATTTTAATAATTAATTAGCCAATTACTTTCTTTGAAAATTACAAAAAATGCATCCCGTTTAAAATTTTAAATTAATAAATTAGGTTTATCTTTTGAAGGGAAAGAGGGATATTGTATCTGTAATGGATATGCTTAAAATTTTAAAATATTTCCATTGATCTGGAATAATAATTATTTTAAATATATTTTATTATTTTTATTTTTATCCAAACTAACAAATTAAATTAACTAACGAGTCTTGATGAGTGGTTTTTACAAAATCAGGAGGATTAAAGTATAAATTTGAGTAAAATTTAGGGGCTCTGTGTGTGTGTGTGTGTTATATATGCATAGTTAGCTGTATGGCAATATAATAATAATATGTTGTTATAATGTTGTACAATTGCAACAGTTTGTATGTTTGTCCGGTCAATGGATGATTTTGGAAAATTGAGCCCAACTTTATCTATGAAACGACAGAGATTGCATTATTGACTAAAATTATAGGGCAAAAACGTGTGGGTCACATTTGAAACATTTGGAAATCCAGTTATCCAAGGAATATAGATTCTTCAGTAATAACAAAAAGACAAACAAGCTAATGAAATTCAACTCACAATTTTGACAAGTTTGGACTTGGCTCCAATGGCCTTGCCGGGATGAATCATTTTATTAATTTGAACAATAGGTCATTGTTCACTAGTCAGTGTGCATCCAGTGGTGTCAGTTGAAAGTTGAGGTAGGAAATTACAATGCAAGTTACTTTGAATTTAAGAATATAACAACAACAACAATAATGAATTAAAGAGGACTAAAGATGGAGAGAGATGGTTGTGTTGTCATTGATAATAGTCAATCATTAATTACAAAATGATACCCCTTACAATTGCATATGGCAATAGAATTGTAGTATGGGCATGGAATGGGGCAGCAGCAGCGCATGGCAGCCATAATTTTGCAAGTATGATTGTGAAGGTATACTTTCATGTTACTTCAATTGTCTTTCAAGCAACTGGGTGTGTAAATAAATACATATATGCAGACAAAAGTAACATTTCATTTATTGTTTGGAAGACAAAGATGAGGGTGAATATTATATGTAACTTGATATTTTATCTTTTGAAAAATAACATAATCCATCCGCCAAGGAGTAAAACTATTCCAATTTCAATTTTATCTCGTTTCGGCGTAAACAAGTAATATTTGGTCGGATGGTTCTCATCCCTCCTCTAGCTTTACCGACAGACACTATCTAGTGTGGGGCTACTTGGAAAGGCATATGGTCTATTTAACTATCTCTCTGTGAAGACCGGCTGCATCGACCAATAGCCCAGACCAAGCACTTACCACGTCAGCAAGCCCAGCCTTGTTACATAAAATAGCTCAATTTCTAAACACACTCTCATTGTGTTAGCTGAACCCCGTTTTCCAGCCTAAATCCAATCAAGGTTAGCTGGAGGTAATTTAAAATAGGGCAATGTCATGTTATTTACTTTGTTCAAATAAAAAAATAAAAAAATAAAAATACAAACCTGATAACGTAATATATACATAAACAAATAGAAATAGAATGATGCTCAATTGTAACTGTAACTGTAATTGTAATTGTAATTGTAATTGTAATGGGTTTCTTCTCTTCACAAGAATTTATATCACATCCCAGCTGGTAAACCAATTAATTAATTGTTGTTTACAGTGTAAAGGATTCCTATTTCTTGAGAAACAAGACATTAGAAATAAGACTACTTATACAACCACACGGCCTCGTCTTCGCAATTATCACTTTTGCTTGCTAACTATTCATTCCCCGCTCTCTCTCTCTCTCCTCTTGAAAAATATCTTCTGAGCTCTCCGTTCTCGGCACAGCCATGACTCAACCGGCTGAATCGTCCAACGCGTGAGTCAACTCACTCCCTAATTTATCACTTTTCTTCTCTTACTTCCTTAGAATTCATCGAGTCTTAACACTTTACTCTTTCGTTACAGGAGTTCCGGGAAGAAGGACTTCTCTACCGCAATTTTGGAGAGAAAAAAATCGCTAAATCGGCTGGTCGTTGACGAGGCAATCAACGATGATAACTCTGTCGTTGGCTTGCATCCTGATACCATGGACAAGCTCCAGATTTTCCGCGGTGACACTATCCTCATCAAAGTACGATCTCTATCCTTCTTATTTAATTTTAATTTTAATTTTTATTTGTTACTTAATTTGAAAAGTGTGTTTTCGTTCTTTTACAATTATTTTTTTTGTCTATTTATTTGGTTTTTGGGTCTTGCTAGTCTAGCTTAACGTTTTTTACATGCTAGGGTTTGGCCAAGCTCGAGATTTTGCTTTCTTTGGGCTATCATTACTACTCTTTTTTTTTTTTTATTTGGTTTGTAAAATTAGGTATTTTATTTCATTTTCCGGAGTCATTAACATTAATTTTATGGGAATAAGTACTTTATTTGTTCTTGCTAGATGGTACAATTACCAGCACCATTATGTACCCATCATATTATGTTCTTGCTCTTGTGGTTTTGTTATTTGTTGTGGGTCCCGCATGAGCAAGTTA
Organism: Swietenia macrophylla; assembly: GCA_032401905.1. Lineage (NCBI taxonomy): Eukaryota > Viridiplantae > Streptophyta > Magnoliopsida > Sapindales > Meliaceae > Swietenia > Swietenia macrophylla. Next base: position 4,767,787 of record CP135565.1, read on the forward strand.
AAATTTTGGATACAATTGAACTGGTTTGATTCATAGAATTTGGATGTGTGATGTTGCTTCCAATGTATGCTGGACAAAGAGGGGTTTTTGCTTTTTTTTTTTTTTTTGGTGTGTTGGGTGCGCTTATTGTTTTTCTCACCTTCGGTTGTATATAAGCAATGTATTTCTCATTCTCAAGATTTTGGAAATTTAAGGGATTGCATAAAGTTTGAAAAACTTGCACTATTTTTGGGTGTTTTTTTATTTTTTTTTGGGGTTGATTGTTTCATGGTTTCTTTTTTATGTTTTGGTTTGTAGGGAAAGAAAAGAAAGGACACTATCTGCATTACTCTGGCTGACGATACATGTGAGATGTCTAAGATAAGGATGAACAAGGTTGTTAGATCAAATCTTAGGGTTCGACTTGGAGATGTTGTATCTGTGCACCAGTGCCAAGATGTGAAGTACGGGAAGCGTGTTCACATTCTGCCCATTGATGATACTATAGAAGGTGTTACTGGAAATCTGTTTGATGCATACTTGAAACGTGAGTTTTTGATCTTCCTTGTATATTAGTTTTCAATTGTTTGTTGATTCTTTACTTTTTAGTTTCTTTATTTCATTTTAAAAATAAGTCAGTGAATGGTTATCTGTTGTGGCTCTCTCTTTCTATCCATACAATTTTTTTTTTTTTTTGGTTTCTCATGGTTCAGAGTAGTTAAAGAAGAACTGTATACTTTTGCCTTGTGGTTTCTTTATTGTTTTGGTTATGACGTGACACTGCTTGTTTATGCTTTTTGCCAATGTTATTTTGCAGCTTATTTCATGGAGGCTTATCGCCCTGTGAGGAAAGGAGATTTATTCCTTGTTAGGGGTGGAATGAGAAGTGTAGAGTTCAAAGTCATTGAGACTGATCCAGGGGAGTATTGTGTGGTCGCCCCAGATACTGAAATTTTCTGTGAGGGAGAACCTGTGAAGAGGGAAGATGAGGATAGGTTGGATGAAGTTGGTTATGATGATGTGGGTGGTGTTCGGAAGCAGATGGCTCAGATTCGTGAGTTAGTGGAGCTGCCACTGAGGCATCCTCAGCTCTTTAAATCAATTGGTGTGAAACCGCCCAAAGGAATCTTACTTTATGGCCCCCCAGGTTCAGGAAAGACATTGATTGCCAGAGCTGTTGCTAATGAAACCGGTGCTTTCTTCTTTTGTATTAATGGGCCAGAGATCATGTCCAAATTGGCTGGAGAGAGTGAAAGCAATCTCAGGAAAGCTTTTGAAGAAGCAGAGAAGAATGCCCCATCAATCATCTTTATTGATGAAATTGATTCAATTGCTCCCAAGCGTGAGAAGACACATGGTGAGGTTGAAAGGAGAATTGTTTCACAGCTTTTGACTCTAATGGATGGACTGAAATCCCGAGCCCATGTCATTGTTATTGGGGCTACTAATAGGCCAAATAGTATTGACCCTGCTTTGAGAAGGTTTGGTAGATTTGATAGGGAGATCGACATTGGTGTTCCCGATGAAGTTGGGCGACTTGAAGTCCTTCGCATACATACCAAGAACATGAAACTTTCTGATGATGTAAGTTGCAGTTATTCTCTTTGTTTTTATATATGGAATTGATTTGATCATGAATAAATTGAGGCGGATTTGAGTTCATATATCAACTTGAATTCAGTTTGTCCTACCTCTTTTAACATTGAACTTTATTGACAATTGATTGGTTGTATGATGATTGTATTATTGGCCAGATATGGTTTGCGCCTAGAAATGGTTGGCAGTTGTTATTGAGTATTTTTTAATTAGTTATTGAGTCCTCCAGTTAATGTTGCTGAAAACTTGGTTCTTTGCTCTACAGGTTGATCTAGAAAGGATTGCCAAAGATACACATGGCTATGTAGGTGCTGACCTTGCTGCTCTGTGTACTGAAGCTGCGCTGCAATGCATCAGAGAGAAGATGGATGTAATTGACTTGGAGGATGAAACCATTGATGCTGAGATTCTTAATTCTATGGCTGTTTCAAATGAGCACTTCCAAACTGCACTTGGGACAAGCAACCCTTCTGCTTTGCGTGAAACTGTGAGTACTTTTCTGGACATCTCTTGTGAGTTGGCTTGGAATTGCTTCACTTTTGAAGCAGGCAAAATGTTAGTTGATGTACTACTGACAAATATGTGCAACTGTAATCTGACTACAATTTCTTTTTCTTTTTTGACTGGCAGGTTGTAGAAGTTCCCAATGTCAGCTGGGAGGACATTGGAGGCCTTGAGAATGTTAAGCGGGAGCTTCAAGAGGTAATATTCATTACTGAATTAGGTTATTTGTGGCTATGTTTTCAGTTTTCTGTTATCAAAAACATGATTATGAAAATGAGGATAAATTAAAGTTCTATTCAGAAGCAGTTGACTAAACCTGTTGAATGTGCTATTAGTATGTTTTTGCTTTATGTGATTTCTTCACCAACTGGCAGCTAACTCTTTGCTTTTGGCTTTCAATAGACTGTTCAATATCCTGTGGAGCACCCAGAGAAGTTTGAGAAATTTGGCATGTCACCTTCAAAAGGTGTCCTTTTCTATGGTCCGCCAGGATGTGGGAAAACTCTACTGGCTAAGGCAATTGCAAATGAATGCCAAGCAAACTTCATCAGTGTCAAAGGCCCCGAACTGCTCACAATGTGGTTTGGTGAGAGTGAAGCCAATGTTCGAGAAATATTTGACAAGGCTCGGCAATCTGCCCCATGTGTTCTTTTCTTTGATGAGCTTGACTCTATTGCCACTCAGGTTGTTTCTTTGTTTCATAGAGGTTTTAAATTTCAAACTTCAGTATATGCATCTGCTTTTGTGTTTTTGCTTTGCATGCAGCCCTTTTATGCCGATTGATGACCATGATTTTGATTTAAATTTTCATTTGTCAATGCTGTAGAGGGGAAGCAGTGTTGGGGATGCTGGTGGTGCTGCTGATCGGGTGCTTAATCAACTCCTAACTGAAATGGATGGCATGTCAGCTAAAAAGACTGTCTTCATTATTGGGGCCACGAACAGACCTGACATCATTGACCCGGCCCTTTTGAGGCCAGGTCGTCTTGACCAGTTAATTTATATTCCTCTTCCAGATGAGGAGTCGCGGCTTCAGATCTTCAAAGCCTGTTTGAGAAAGTCACCAGTCTCCAAAGATGTTGATCTGAGAGCATTGGCTAAATTTACTCAAGGCTTCAGTGGGGCAGACATTACAGAGATATGCCAGCGAGCTTGCAAGTATGCTATTAGGGAGAACATAGAAAAGGTATGCTACTGCTTCTTTTCATCTTGAATGCTATTGTGTGAATGCAAATTTTTTCCAAGTCAAATATTAGCTCTGGTGTCTGATGGGGAGTTCACGAATTAATTTATGAAAATTGAAATTTTTTTAGGATATTGAGAAAGAGAGAAGAGGAAGGGAAAATCCTGAGGCTATGGATGAGGATGCTGAGGACGAGGTAGCAGAGATTAAGGTTGCTCATTTCGAGGAGTCCATGAAGTATGCACGAAGGAGTGTAAGTGATGCTGACATACGCAAATACCAGGCGTTTGCTCAGACCTTGCAGCAGTCCAGGGGCTTTGGAACTGAATTTAGGTTTCCAGAGGCGGGAACTGGGGGAGCTACTACTGGAACTGATCCGTTTTCAACCTCTGCTGGCGGGGCTGATGAAGACGATTTGTATAGTTAGGTTTTATTTCTTAAATTCAAGTAATTATTTGTCTTGAGCGTCCACCCCCGCGGAACTTATAGCTTCTTTGAGACAGGTAGGCAAGGTTCGCATGTCAATGTCACTGCTTTTCACCGTTTAACATTCAGTTTCCCGGTCTCCTATAATAGTTGTTATTTTTGGATTAAAGTTGCAATGAAAAATTAGAATTTCATCATATTTTTGTGTATGATAAAGTATTTTAATTTGTGGACGGAGTTTTCATCCATTATTTCGAACAAATCGAGCCACTCTCCAGTCAAATGAATTACAGGTGTGGTATTCCTTTGATCGTGTTTGCTTTTAAAAATAATAAAAAAGAAAACATAAAAAAAGAGAATGGAATAAATTAAGAAAACGGTTAAGAAAATAAAAGAAAAATGAAAAAAAATAATAAATTTTTTATTTATACAAAAATATTTTTTATTTTTAAATTTATTAATAGATTAAAATTTTTTAGTTGTAATTATTTTTTATAAAAATAATTATTATAATAATATTTAAAAAATATATTACATTAATATAAATACAAATTATATTAATTAATTATTTTTATTTGAATAAAAATACTTATCTTTATTCAAATATTTTATACATTTTATAAATAAACAAATTAAATTAACTTAAAATTTTATTTTTAAATATAATATAATCAAATATATAAATTTAATAGTTATTTTAGTAACAAATATTTAACTTATACTATGTAAATATTTTTATTAATTAAAAAATATTTTATATTCTGAATGTCTTACTTAATTTTTTTGAAATTCATAAATTCAATTGCATATGAATTTTTATGAATAAATTGATTTTAAATATAATGTAAATTTAATATTCATATAATTAAGTATTTTTAATTAGTTTATTACAAATATATTCAATTTTCAATAATATTTATAAATATTTTTTATTTTATAATCATTTTATTTCTAAAAGAATTAAAAAATAAAAATATAATTATATCACTAATTATTTTTTATATAATAAAAATTATCAAATAAATATAACTAGTTGCATGAATTATAGTAAGTATAAGATTATAAAATAAAATTATAAATTAATACAAATATAAAATATATAAAAATTATTTATAACTAAAATGATGATAAAAATATTGAATAATTATAACTTATAAGATAATGTTAAATTTTTATAATAAAAATAAACATTAATGATGATTAATTAATTGGTAAACAAAACAAAATAAATTAAATCAATATTCTATTACTAAGTTTTTAAAAAATAATTATATAAAATTAATTAAAATAAAATGCATAAATAAAGAATAAAATTAAAAATTTAATTTTTTTTTTTTACAAGAGAGAATTATAATTCCTCATCTTTGGAGGAGAAATTATCAATCTCCCGCTTAGGAAAACAAATCATCTTTCTCTCCTTTATTGTAGCAATCAAACAAAGAAATATTTACCTTTTTGAGATTTTTTTTTAACTCTTTCTTATGGATTCCTAAAAACAAATACACCCCGCCTAAAACTTTGCACAAGCTGATGAGCATATGTTGGCGGTGGTGGCTAGAATTCTTGCACAAGCTGATGAGCATATGCTTGTGATAACTTGAGATCATTGCTTATTGTGTTGATTTCATATTGCTCAAACATTCATTCATGTATTACTACTCTCCTCTCCTCTCCTCGTAAGAAAGTAACTAGGATTGAGGTGTGATGAGTTTTACATTATATATTATAATAAGTTAGAATTATATAATATTAAATTAAAGTGGGAAAATGAGTGATATCAATTACTTTGGTCCATTTTTCGTGGTTGTGGCCTCAACGGTAGGTTAAAAATTTGACAATTTTCGACGGTAGTTACTATTTGTTTATACTTTTGTTGATTACCAGTGTGTAATTTGGTGGCTTGTGCATCTTGTGGTCCATGGATATTTAGTAATGCTTGGTTGGAGTATAATGATATGAATACAAGTGGTTTGTGCATAAATACACAACCTTTTTTTTATTCAACGGCATTGGTTGATGTAATTTGTGAATGAATACACACTTAATGATTCGTGGGCGTTGGTTGGTAGGTATGCATAAAACATTTGTACAGAGTATTTACAAGAATTAAATATCCCTTTTAGCAAACACTTGATAGTTAAACGTTAAATCAATTAAAGGATTTGTAGAGGAAGGGATGCGGTCCCAATCCTGGCGGATGCCGTTCCTATTTAAAGCTGTATACAATTTTATTTTAATGGCAACTCCTTTAATGTGTGCTTGCTTGCATTGCATTGCACGTGTCCTAATTTATTGCGGGTAAAATGTATGGGGATAATCCAGCATCGACCGCACCAGAACCAGAGAGGTCAATAAATTGAGCTGGGGCTCGTAGACAATGGCGAGTTCACGTGTTGCTCAATTATGGAAACTCGAAACCGCATCATTAAATGTATATATAAATGACCAAACTAATTAAATAAATGTAACATAATAATTTTTTTTTTTATATATTGGTGAATGGTCGTTAGAGGTGTGAGGCGAGTTCATTAGATTAACTTGAATAATGCTATACCCCTAAAATACCTTTTAAATAAAACAATATATGATGTAACAGTCCTTAAATTAATGATATTTCTTTTATTTATAATTTTCAAGAATTATTTATTGTAAGTAATTTACTACGATAATGATGGATGTTATTTATTTTTTACAATAACTTTTCAAATATCTAATGACGTTATTTATTACAATGTGATTCATTGATTACATAAACATGACCCTCCAGGATATTCATTTTAAATTCAAAAAAATAGAAACTGAAAGGAAATAAAAATAAAAATAAAAATTCAAACAACAACAACGATAATAAGGGGTAGAAAGATGAAGAGAAGAAGAAGAGAGAAGAACTTCTACAATCACGCATCACATATAATAAAAACAAAATTAAAAAAAAAAAAGAACTACTTGAAAAAAAAATATGTATTTTTTGAATGTAATCATGCTCCTTCTGCTCTCTTGGTTATGGCCGAACCGGAAACCAGTATTTTTTTTTTTTGCCATCCGTAGAATAAGAATAGAAGTAACATAATTTCGGAAGCATTATTCATAAGTATACTTACGAAAAGACATATAATTCCTCGACCATATATGACCCTCTCATGCCAAAAAAAATAAAAATAACAGTAATAAAATAAAATCCCGCGAACTTGGGAAACCATTTCCGTATACAAAGGTAATGTTGTTATCTTCAATCTCAGGAAACCATGCATCAAGGTTTAATTTTGCTAGAACAGCCACCGAGAGTGTGGAAGTTGACAAAGCGGCTAGGAGCGGATGCATGCCTAAAACCTTTTGGCATGCAATTTTTCACTTCTTTCCCATGAAAAGTCCTGTGCCCGTGCCTCCACATAGGAGGCTTCATTTTCACATATTCTTCGGATAACGGCATCATCGTGCTCGGAACACTGGACGGAATGCTGCGTCCAGCCATCGAAACGTCGAACCAAAACAGCAATAAGAGGAGATAGATGACCTTAATGTATAAGTTAGAGACAGACATTTTCATCAAGAAGTATTTGAATTTTAGCTATGCTCGAGCTAGTGTTGAGAGTTTCTGTAAGAAGATATATGAGAGAAGAAATGGAAAAAAGGGGCATAGGGGACTTAAATAGGCTCGTGAGTAGCTGATATGAATATCACAACAGCTCATTTCTTTCTAGCATATGCATGCAATAGCATTATATCTTTTAATTTTTGGAGGTTGGAGGTGAGTTGTTGAGGTGGGTGCTCTTTTTTGCCTTGTAACAAGTGATATATGCGATGATGCCCGTGAGTTTTTGTTATTGCACCTGGCTTGCTCCAAATCTCTGCAGCCATACATTTTTTTATCTCAACCTGTGATTTTCACGTACGAATTTGTTCATACTACTGCATGTATTTATTGCTACTATTTAATAACTTTGAAGAATATTAAATCAGAAATTAAAATGCTGGTTTTAGGTCTTCGTCATTAAGCTAGCTAGCTCATTGATTAATTATCTTATCTCCGATTTGCAATATTATTTACTGCTGTTGGGTCTCGAAGAAGAAAATATGTGCAGCTGCATTCAGATTTGGATTCAATACCTTTAGCAGACGGAAGCGATTAAATCTCATTAAAAATTTATAGTGAGCATCACTGTCTCTTTTTAATGTCAGTTAAAATCGATGGTTGAGAGTTGGGGTAAGCTACCGTTTACCGGAATTAATCAAGTTGAGAAACTGGCCAAAATTAATGTTTCCCACGCCATAACCAATTCCTTCAATCCCATGATTTTATTTACCTTGAGTAATGTTATTATATGCCTCCTAATTTTATTTTAAATTTTTATTCAAAATAATGTAATTTTTGTTATATCTCGTTTATCAAATAGATAAATAATTTTTAATATTAATATATTATTAATTTTTTAAAAAAATTTAAGTGAGATTGTTCTACCATATCAATATAAGTGACGTAGTACGATTATTCAATCAATAAAAAAAAAAAATTTATTTATTAACTGTGCATAAAAAAAATTAACAATAAATTTTATAAATTTTTTTCACTACATCAATTAAAAGTGAGATTCAATTTTAATTTTTTTCATTTATAATTAATAAATAATTTTTTTTTTATTAATGAAATAATTTTACTACATTATTTATGTTAATGCAATAAGATTATCTCATCCAAGAGTTTTTCTTAATTTCTTAACGAATTTTGGTACAAAATATTTACTGTATTAGTGAATAATTTTCACGGGGTTTGCTTCTGTTACGTGGTTTTGCTCTCACATTATATGTACTACATTAATGCTTGCTCATAAAGCCTTTAATGAATGAGTTGTTTAAAGGTTCAGCTTATATTAGGAGAGTTGTTATGCACTTACGTGGTCCCTCAAATGAAAATTAAAGCAGAAACCAAACACATTTATGGATTTCTTATTTTGAGGAAGAATTAGATTTTCTTCTCTAATTTAAATTTCTTATGTATTCAACCACTTCTTATGTATTCAACCACGTAAAAAAACGATTATACAAAATAATAATAATAATAATAAATAATAAAAAATTTAACAAATTAAACACTTTATATTTAAATTTTGTACTCGCTCTTTTATTGTTAAGTCACAATTAATATAATATGTTACTGTATTTAATGTAAATTTCACATATTTTTTTGGAATTTTTTCTCAACGGTTCCGAAATATTTTATCTATTTAACTTTTCCTTTTTGAATAAAACTTAATTATGTTACATCTTTTAAAAACTCCATAAATTATAATATATATTACTTTTATTATTATTATAATTACTTTATGATTAATTAACTTTAAATTAAATATATGCGTTATAAGATTTTATGAAGAACTGCCGTCCATTTTAATAACTTCATCTTCATCCCTACTCCCACAGTTTAATAGTCTCATGTTACCTTTCTCTTTTCAATGCGAAACACCTATTGCCAAAAATGTTAGTCCAACTAACAACGCGTTGTGGGCTTTTGCCGCGTGGCAAATACAAACCATTTCTTGAGAAATATTGCCTGTCGACTAGTACTGAATTGGTTGGCCAATCAATAATGTGAAAGCAAGTTGGATATGGGATGCATGTGATTTCAACGACAAACTTGGTTTAGCTATCATCATGTGCGACCTAGGGCTCTAACAGTGTTTTGCCAATTCTGCCCTTGCATTTGAATGAAGTGGCAGTATGGTAAGTCTTTCTTATCTGCTAAATAAGAATTTTGATGTTTGATTTCTTTTTTTTTTTTAGTAACATTGGTGTTGGAAAAGGAAAATACCAAAAAAAAAAAAATAAAAACACAATGTTGATGTTAATTTTTTGCATAGTGAACGAACAATATTTTTATTCTTGATATTCCGTCTTTGATGGTTTAGGCACAACTAATTCTTAATATTCTCGACTTTTCAGATATCAAAAATAGAGATTAATCGAACTCTCATCCTTGTTTCTTGTAAAACAAAGCAAATCGCAAGAATGTCAGTGTGATTGGTAATAATTGTTCGATACTTAAGTTAGGATGTATTTAAAATAAAGAAAAAAAAATGAAGAAAGTTAGCAAAATATGAATCCATTCCCAATTTTACATACCTTTGATTTGAACTAAACTGACTTTTTATAAGTTTTTTAATGAATAGCTCTTTTAGTTTATAAATGTTTACTATATTTAATGGGTAGTTATCTCACATTTAATAGGCAATTATCATATATTTAATGAGAAGTTATTCAGTGTAGATGATAGTTACTCAATTTCAATAAATAAACAATTATTAGTTAGAATGTGTACAATGGCATATAAGGCTCACTCATAGCTGTTCTTAGTGTTATGCTCTTAGTATTAGGTTATCAGACATATAAGTCTTATTCTCAAATTTTCAAACATATAAACCTTGTTCTCATGTTCTCCGACATGTAAGCCTTGTTTTCAGGTTTTTGAACGTGTAATCCTCGTATTCAAGTTCTCAGACATGTAATCATCGTTCTCAAGTTCTCGAACATATAAGTATTATTTTTAGGTTCTCAGACTTGCAAGCCTAGTTTTCAAGTTCTCGAATATATATGCATTGGAAGACAATGTTTTTATGTCTTAAGACTTGTTTGTACAATGGTGTATGCTCAGGTCCAGACTTGTGATAGGTTATAGGGGAAACAAGAGTCCCTCAATTTCTAGTAACAAATAAGTTATTAGTTCAGTATTAAAAATTATAAAAAAGTATCATAATTGTTTGCATAGTCATATTAATTATTTTTTGCTTTTGGTAATTAAAAATAATACTTGTAATCATAAACCAAACAAGAATTAAGTAATGAATCTCTTACTTTAATAACATAAGTAATTCTAAAATGCTTGTAAACTTTTAATATGTTGGAAAACCTATAAGCCATATTTTTAATTTGAAGAGTCTTGTAGACTATATTCTCAGTTTAAAGAGCCTTATAGGCTATAGTTTTAATTTAAAAAGTCTTGTAGGCTATATTTTAAATTTGGCGAACATTGTAAGCTATATTCTTAGCTTAAAAAACCCTTTTATAAGTTATATTCTCAGTTTAGAGAGCTTTGTAGGTCTAAAAATTTTCAGACTTTCACATAAACTTTTTGTTTGATCTCTACAGACAACATTAGTTGTTGATGGTATTTTTTTGCCCACTAAATGCCAATAAACAATATTTTTATTCTTAGTTTCTCGGTATTTTGTCTTTGTTGGTGTTGGCATAACTAATTTTCAGTGTTCAAGTCATCATTTTCTTCGTTTAGTCCTTAACTTCTCAAACTTTAAAAATAGAAATTAAAGGAACATTTGTCTTTGTTCTTAGACCTTGTCTCTTGTAAAGGAAAGCAAATATTAAGGGTGCCATGATAACCTTTCGATACTTTAGTTAGGATGTATTTAAATGAAAAAAAAAAAAAAGAAAGAGATAGCAAAGTATGAATCCATTCCTAGCTTTTCAATACCTCGATTTCAAGCAAAACTTACTTTTTATAAGTTTCAATGAACAGTTCTCTTAGTTTATAGGTAGTTACCTTATTTATTGAGCGTTTACCTCACATTTAATAGGTGATTATCCCATATTTAATGAGTGATTATTTAATATGAAGGAAGTTTACTCAATTTTAATTAATAAGCAATTATTAACTAGTATGTGTATATGGCATATATAGTTAAAATTTATGCAAGCTATCAGACCAGGTATATGTTGGGCTAATTGACTTCAAGCCGTCCAAGTCAATAAAGCCCAAAAAGGTCTAAGTGCTTTCCTGCTTATCAACAATATTTCAAACTTGCCTTCTTTCTTCTATTGCGTGCATTATTAGGATTAAAAGAGTTGGTTGATTTACATAATAATGATCCATACCCTGATGCAATTGTGAATTCTCTTTAATGTTATTTATCTTTTCTTTTAAAAGGTTATATATATCTAAGTTAAATTCTTTGTATTAGATTAACCTTTGTAATCAAGAACAAAAACCTAGCAATAAAACTTGAAGTTCATCTTCTATTTACTTATTTTTGTTTTGCAAAAAACTTAACTTGGTAGCAAAGTAAGAATGGCAACAAGTTATAACTTTTCAAACTCTACACAAATTGATACAAATGTACATAATGTGTCTAATGCAAATTCATCTACCTTCTTTCTCAAATACTATTGAACTAACTTTTCAGTTGAAGGCAGTGATGTTGAGGATTATTTGAATGTAAATATAACTCCTCTTAGCAAATATGTTATCACTATTGATAAAAAAGAAAACAACATCACCACTAGCAACCCAACATATAAAGCTTAGAAGAAATAAGATTAGTAACTCATGGAATGACTTCTTTCCACTTTAAGTGAGACAATGCTAACTATAACTAAAGGATGCTCTTTCTCTTTTAAGCTATGATAGTTTCTAAAGAAAAATGTTTTTGCAAATTTTGTGAGCAAAATAATTAATCTAAAGAGTATCATTTTATTAACAAAAAAGAAAATATAAGAGTTTCTAAATACTATCAGAAAATGAATGGTATATTTAATACCTTAAGAGCATCTAATGACAATTTATTAGATAAGGATTTGACCATGTACATTTTTGATGGACTAGAAAGAGATTTTAAGTTCGTAATAGTCAACTTATCATCAAAACTTAAAGTACCATCACTAGAAGAGGTGTAATCAATGCTGCTAAGCTAAGAAAATAAGTTAGATGGTTAGAATGAACTTTTAAACTCAAATTTCCAACAAGAGATCACAACAAATCTCACACATTCAACTCAAAATTAGAAAAGAAATTGGAATTCATTTAACTAAGGGAGAAACTCAAGTAATAATAAAGGCATAGGAAGAGAAAGATCTAAAAAAACAAAGAGAGGATCTAAATTAACTTGTCAGATTTGTATAAAATTTAAACACACTGTTGTGAAATGCAAGTAGGTTCAGTAAGAATTTCACTCCTCAACAGTCAAGACATGATAACAAGGCAGCATATTTAGTAAGTTTTGAAACCATTGTGGATCCATGTTGGTGTGCGAACAATGGATCCATAAATCATGTCACAAATTCACTTTAAAACTTGTTCACCAGGTCATAATATAATATAAGTGACAAACTTGTAGTAGGTAATGGTCAAAGTCTTACTATTTCATATGTTGGATAAATAAAACTTAACATACAACACCCATTTGATTAGGTTAAGCTCGACAAAGTTTTATATGTGCTTGGTATCACAAAAAATTTGATAAGTGTTTCTAAATTACTTAAAATAATCATTCTATTATTTTTTTCAATAAAAATTACTATATTGTGAAGAATTTAAGGAAAGAAAAGGTATTACTTTAAGAAGTGGCTAAAGGCAATGAGGTGCCTAATGCAATTGAAGAATTCATCTAACGTAGTTAGTTTTATTTTATACTAAAATAGTTTGAATTCTAAACCTATTAAGTCTTATTTTGTTGAGTATTTTGATAATCATAAAACTCACAAGGTATTAGGTATATGACACCAAAGATTAAGTCATCTTGTATGAGAGTGCTAAAACAAATTTTTTTATCATGTACTAATTCAAACTTGATAAATGAATACACTTTAACTTTCATATCTTCTTTTTGCTTCATTTGCCATTATAGGAAGATGCATAGAATGTCATTTAAATCTTGAAATTAAAACTAAAAAAAGTTTTGGAACTAATTCACATTGACTTATGGGGTCTAGCTTTTATAACCTTAGTTAATGGATATATATTTCACATAATATTTGTTGATAATTACACTAGATTCACAAGGGTATTCCTATGGACATAAAAATTTGAGGCATTTTTCATATTTAAAAAAATCCAAGAATCAAGTGAAACATATTTTAAAATTAAAAATCAAGGCCATTTAAAGTAACATGGGAGGAGAATTTAAGCCATTTGAAAATCATCTAATTGAAACACTTAGAGATATGTTTGTCTTTACATTAACCATCAAAATAAAAAAGTGTAGGCATCTTGTAGAAATTGGACTAACTCTTTTAGTTCAATCATACATGACCTTAAAATATTGGTAGGAAGTTATTTATACACTTGCCTATCTTATAAATAGATTGTCTTTCTTTACTCTAAAAAACAAATAACCATATGAACTTATTTTTAGACATAAATCAAATTTAAAGTTAAGGAAAGATTTTAAATATGAATGCTTTTCTTTCCTTAGGCCATACAATAAGCACAAGCTAAATTTTCATACTTCTAGATGTATCTTCATTGGTTATAATCCATATTATAAGGGTTATTTTTACTTACATCCATTAAAAAGAATATATATTGCCCGAAATGTGGTGTTTAATAAAAACAATTTTTTTTTTAAGTTTAACCCTAGTTTCATATCACATATTCCTAAATATACTCAAGTGAATAAATCTATGCTTTACCATTCTTTACCATTGTCAAATTAGTACAACTATTATTGCAGAGACCTTCCAATAGTTAACATAAAGTCTATAGTAGCATCCTCTGATTCAGAACTTCTTACTTCTTCTGATCAAGAACAACTAAGCATTTAGAATCCTGAAGCACTTCATTAGTCACCACCATTATATTACTTTGCATAAGAACTGAGTTCAATAACATCTTTACCTTAAGACAATCATTCTAGAAGAACTTAAATAGGTCACCCAATGATCACAAGAAGCAAGGTTGAGATCTTTAAATTTAAGACCTGCCATTCCAACCTTGTGAAAATAGAAGGAAGAGATATTCCTATAAATGAAATTCAAGCTCTTGAAGATTTAAAATGGAAGATATTTATGAATCAAGAGTTTTAAACTTTAATAGAAAATCATATTTAAGACCTAGTGCTATATGTAACAGACTTGAAAACTATAGGTTGTAAATGGATATTCAATATAAAGCAAAATTTAGATGGAACAATATAAAGGCACAAAGCAAAGCTCGTGGCAAAATGCTTTCTACAGGCTCTTAGAGTTGATTTTTCTACAACTTTTAGCTTGTAATCACAACTTCTATTATAAAGATTTTATTGACTTTGGCTATTCAAAAGAATTAAAAGCTAAGACAAGTGGACATAAACAACGTATTTCTTACTAGAAAATTAAATAAAATGGTTTATATGAATCAACCACCTAGTTTTGAAGATGAGAAAGCCTCTACACATGTATGCAAACTCAAAAAAGCTATGTACGAACTTAAGTAGGTACCTAAAAGTTGGTTTAACAAACTCATGTCAGCTTTAAAATCATGGAACTTTGATAACTCTAAATATGATGTGTTTTTGTTCCATAAGATTGATGAATTAGGTACAATTCTACTTCTTATATATATGGATGACATAATTTTGATTGGGGATAACATCTTCAAAATTAAAATTTGATCAAGAAGTTGAATGAAGTGTTTGCATTGAAAGATTTGAAAGAACTTCATTTCTTTCTTAGACTTCACAACATTTGATCAAGAGGTCTTCACATGTCTTAAATCAAATACATCATTAATCTTTTTAACAAAACCAACATGTGATAGCAATAGAATGAAAACATTAATTGCAGTAGGCAATAAGTTTAGCAAACATGATAGTAGAACCTTCAAACATGAACCTTTCTACAAGTCAATAGTAAGATCCTTACAATATGTGACATTCTTTAGGTCAGATATTACCTATTCAGTTAACAAACTAAGTCAATACATGCATAAGCCTATAGAAGAACATTGGAATACTTGTGAAAGAATATTGAGATGTTTAGCAGAAATAATGTATTGGACTAAAATTTAACAAAATCAACACATTAAAAATGATAAAATTTTCAGATACTAACTATGCTATTGACATTAATGATAAGGGATCAATTATAGGTTACCATGTCTATTTCAGAAGTAATTTGATTTCATGGAGCTCAAGAAAACAACTAATGATAATTAGATCATTTGCAAAGTTAGAATATCGAGCCTTAACTCACATTACAGTCGAAGTAAGTTGTCTCAAATCACTTTTGGAAGAAATTAGAGTAGAAAAGAACAAGCCAACAGTGATATAAATAGATAGCCAAAGTGTTACAACTTTACCTTTTAATCTAATTTACCATGCTCACACCAAACATATTAAAATTGATACTCACTTTATGGGTAACAAAACTGCCAATAAAGAAATGGTAATCAAATATATTTTAACAGGCAAATATGTAACTAATATTTTCACTAAACTCTTAACTTGATTGGTACTAAAAAAATTCTTACTAAAATAGCCAAATACACAAATTTTGAACAATTTTAGCTATTCTATCTATTTTAAATGAGAATTCATTTTTGTTTAGTTTACTTTCATCCTCACAACTTTACATTTCTATTTAACTTTTAACTACTTTCGTTAATGAATAAGGACATCATTAAGAAAAATATGAGTTATTTAATATTATTGTTGACAAAATTTAAATTTTAATGTATTAATAGGATATTAAATATGCTATTTTAATAGATTAGATAGAAAAAAAATTGAGAAAAAGAGGTAGAATTTGTATATGCACGCCACGTGCTTCCAAATGGTGCAATAACTAGATTGAAAGAAGTTTATTTTTCTTTTTAAAATTTTAATTTATGTTACAAGTACATCTTTTTGCTCTAGTGACAATCTAATTAAATAATCAACTAGTGCAGAGTGAAGTGCACCCGTGGCACTTGCCCTAGAGACATTTGCCACTAATATACTATTCATGCACTAGTACCAAAAGTAAGTAATGCAAAGGATACTTGAGCTTTTGCCAGAGTGTATTCATACACTTGTAGCAAATGTCACGAATTCAATGTTTATATAATTAAAATTATTGTTATTATTAATTAATTTCTTTTTTAGCAAGATTCATGTTTTATTAAGTTTTGTCAATTGTGATTAATTCTCATTAAACGTAATTTTAATTAAATATTATTTTATTATAAAAAATAAAAATAATTAAAAATTTAATTTTTACAAGTAAGATTAAATTGAAAATTTTAATTTAAAAGTGAAAAAATAGTAATTTTTAGGGTTTTTTAATTAAAAAAGAATCAATTTTTTAATTAAAAGTTTATCTATATAATTTAAAAATAGAATTTTATTAAATATACATAATAAACAATAATTGATGAAATTAAATTTATTTACCATAAAATTTATATAAAATAAAAAATTATTAAAAAATATTTTAGATAATTTATATAATTAATTTTTTAATTAATATGTAAATAATAATATAAATAATTTATATAATTAATTATGTATTAATATTAATTAATATTTTATTAATTAATGATTTATATTTTATAAATTCGCACTCTTTTTTTATAGTTAATATTTTGAGTAAGTTTAATTAATTTTTTATTTATAATTAATTCATTTAAAAATAATATTTTTTAAAAATTTTATAATTAAGTAAGATTAGTGATATTAATTGCGTTAGTATTATTTATTTAAAAAAAGGTAATGATTTTCTTTTTTAAAAATTTAAGAAGTAGTGATAATTTATTCAATTTCTATTGTATATTATGATGTATTAAGAAATTAATATTATAGAATGCAAGTCGTACAATTGTCATATTTTATGACGTCACCACCTACGCATTACGTGTCAGCACCATCATCACATCACTTGCTATATTATATTATGGAATGCAAGTCAAGATTTGTACGCAAGGGAAAGTGAAAGTGAAAGTGAAAGTGAATTGAATAAATATAATTTTTTGTTTAAATAATTCATGAGGACAAAATTATCTAAAATTCGTAAAATCAATTATTTTAATAAAATTTTTTTAAGTTTACTACTAATTCGGTAGATAGAGCTTTCAAAATAAGGCTATTTCGGAAATGATCCCCTGCTAAAACTGGCAACACAAAACAGTGGACGATGTTCGGTGTAGAGACAGGGGACAAAGACCCTTCCCGAATGGAGGTCGCGCTGCAATCTCTATCGTCTGCTTCCTTCTATAACAGTAAGTTGAGCAAACTCTTATATCTCTTTCAGTTTTTTATAATTCTTTTAATGCCATACTAAATCTTACGAGTGTTGCTATGTATCTGTGAATTTAACTGAGGCAGTAAAATGAAGGTAATTGATGCAAAACGTAATAAAGTTATGAGAAAAATGCAATTAATTGAAAGCACTCATTATAGATTGGGCCAGTAGGATTTTTATGGGGAGCTTGTTTATATGTTCATATGTGTTTAGAGATTGGTTTATTCCTTTTTCATTTATTTGGTAAAACTACCATGCACAATTCATGGTGAAAAGGTTACCATTAGATTGTTGCTCTTAATTAAGATAAGAACGGTTGCTTGTTGTCTTGTATTTTTGAAACGAATTAGAGTGGTGGGAGGCGAAGGGAGTCATAGAAATGGGGATTCCAGTATTAATTATGATTGAAGAGGAGTACTTCGTTTTACTAGTAGTAATTTGATGGATTAACTTAATATTTTGATCAGTCTTTTCAATTGTGCTTTTTGGTATGTTTAATGGGGCAGAAAATGATTTTTGTGGATATGTTTTGGATCAGTGAAGCGTTTTGTTATGGATTCAGAATTTGCTAGTTGGGAAAAAGCTTATTTTAATTGTCATTAGGACTTGGAATACAGGGATCCTGCTTTCGGTGCGTTTAACCTAAATTTCATATTTCACTTAATAGCTTCACTGCCTGAATGGTTCTTTACATGGGTTCAGCGATTGTGTGTATGACTTTTGGGATGCTGGATCTCCCTTGGAATAAGACGGAGTAGATATATTAGGGGTAAGTTTTCTCTCATTGGAGAAGTTCTGGCTGTGCTTGTGAAACTCTATTCCATTTATTTCAAGTTATATGCCATACCCAGTATTGAATTTGGATTGCATTTGCCTAAATTCTGAGCCAAACATGTTTTTGATTTCCTATTTGATCGTTAATTTTATTATCTACAGGTTGTGAGTGTGAGGATATGCTGTCAACATTGATAATTTACTGACTGTAACTGTAACAAATTTCATAAAAATTGTTACTGAAGCCTAATGAGTTGCAACATTTAGGATGGTAACATTTATGATGAAGAATGAGCTGGTAATTCAATATGTTTTAATTATAGATTATCAGAATTTGCTGAAATGAAATTTGGAATCATAGGAGATGCATAACTGATTTCTTTGGAGAAATTCTTTTTGTTTTACCATTTTATATGTTTCTTGATCCTGGTGGATTGCATAACTGCTTTCAGGGGGCTAGAGTAGGAATCCAGTTTCTTTATGGATGAATTGACTTCTAAGATTGTCAATTAAAAAAAAAAAGATTTTTCCTAATAAACAGACATGTGTCCATGTTTGAGTGCATGCCTGTATGCTTATTCGTGTTGAGTTGATGTCTGCTTTAGCTGATATTTGCTTTTGATGCTGTGAAGTCCCTAGGGACTTGAAACTGTTAGTTCATAAGAGGTTACGTAGTAAAGCTTTTTCTCCAATTGATATAAAGTCACAAGGACTAGGGCGAAGATTACCTGCCGTATCTTATGTTCTACCAGAAACAGTCACTTTTGCGGCAATTGCTAGCAGCTACCCCCCTTGTGAAGAGAACAAAGGTTTCTCAGGAAACTGAGGTGTGCACTTCCTTCACAATAACATATAAAAGTAATTCTTTACAATAGATCATCCATGTTAAAATATATGAAATATACAACTTTTTGCTATATCAAGGTTACTTAGAAATGGTTCTTTGATCCTTCAAGTTCATGTACTGGAAAAAGATATAGATGTGTCCTATATGGTGTCATGCACAAAATAAAAAAAATAAAAAAAAAGACAAAAATAGTTGCCTTAATAAGAAAAGCTGGACCTGAACCACAAGTCATTCTCTGTCTCTTTTAAGTTCATTTTGATGGATTCTTAAAAGTTTTCATAGAGTTGAAAAAGATGTGTTATCAGATGATCAGCTAGGAGCATTTACCATAATTTTGGTGTTCTCATAAAATAACCGGTGACTGCAATTAACCCTTATTCTATCTAGATTGTGCTGCCATTAAAGAATATGTCCAGTTTAATAATACTTCATCTTGGTCACCATTCTTACAATTTCAAGCTAGTTTACAAGCTAGATAATCAATTGCCAGCAAAGACAGCATAGTGTCGGCGGTTGTGACAACCATGACCAGTGGAGGAAGCTCTGCTGCTCTGTTGGATTGAAATATAAGAACAATATCACAAATATTATTGTAATATTGTAACATAAAACAAATTTCAATAGATGAGGCATAATGTCACTATTTGTTTTTAAATACCATCTTTTTATGTTTGTTAAGATGATAGAATTCTCCGGCAAATTATCCGTGTTCTTTTCTCCTTATAACTATCAACATAGGAAAAATTGGGAGGGATTGTAGACGTGCTTGAAAAAGGATCTCTCTACAATCTTGAGCACCAATATAATGAGTATTAAACTGAGTTTGGCACATGGATGGCTTTTAATTGGTCAAGTTAAAGAAAATCATTTAAGAGAATGTTTCCATAGTATTATGCTCCTACAGTGTTGAACTGTGGGATCGGGAGTACATTTCTGTAATGTTCTTAAGTTCTCATTTTTCTTGAGTCCTTTTATATCTTCTTTCATCATTTTTAAAGAAATATATTATGGGAACCCCAAAACACAACCTAAGCAAATTGTAAGCATAGCTATTTTTTTCTTTTTTTGTGCCTGAAGTTTTAATAATAAAATGAAAATCCTTCTTCATAACGTACATTCCTCAAAAAGTATGCGACGATTGTGGTGGCTTGGGTATATGTTCTGAATGCAATGGGGAAGGACTTGTGATTAAGAAATTGTCCAATGAAAGTGCTGAGAGGGCAAGATTGACTGTGTAGAATATGGCTGCTTGAAATACTGCAGGCAGGGTACATTTAACCTTTGATCTCTTTCACTTGGTTTCTCATTTATTATTGTATAATTCATTGGATGAACTGAACTGTGTTTTTGTTAGGCTTCCCAAGAAATGGAGCTACCGTACAAAGTGGTCGTCCGCATGATCTTATAGTACTTGTAGCGGTGATGGGAAGTTTGTAGTTTTTCTCGGATACATGCTTTGAATTGAGTTTGGCGCTTTTGTATGCATCCTTGCTGCGTTATGTTCAGAAGAAAGCAATCAGTTTTAACTACAAATTGGAAGTGAGTTTACTCTATTCAATAATGCACTTGGATTGATGAATGATCACAATGCCTTGTTGTTGTTGTTGTTGTTGTTGTTGTAATGGTAGGTTTGTCTTGGAAAATATTGGACAATTTTCACGCGCTTCCTTTGACATGGAGTGTTGTCGGGTCTATAATGTTGTGATTGGACTTTTCTCATAGCAATACTACGAAGTATCGCCATTCCTAACTAGTTCTGCGGTTGTGCTGATGTCATTGTGTTTGTGTACAAATTTTCTTAATGAGTTTTAGTCTTTGCGTCAATGGGTTACAGAGTTGAAGAAATTAAAGTAAACGATGTACGTTTAATTAATTTAAAAAATACAACTAGAAATATATTTGACAAATATTTACTTTTATTTAAGGGACTTGGCTAACTTGTAACTATACATGCTCCTCTATCAGCGGTTGGATTGTCTTACTTAACATCCAACGGTTGATACAAATTTCCTATTATAAAATCAAAGATAATCAACCTTTTATTAATAACACAAAATTTTCTTTTTGTATATTTTCTTCTTCTTAAAGTCATGGCATGGCATGCCATGGCATCTTCTTTCCTCAGGACGGACGACGAACCAGAAAGGAAATTCTCCAAATTTCCTCGCATTGACGAACTAGGAGCTCTAGCTTTTTACTTCGAATCTCCTAACAACAATGAAGACAAAATAGCAGCAGCCTTACGGCTGAATGCTATCGATACCAACTTTTGAATAGCAATCTTGAAACAAACAAGATTAGGACAAAAAAAATTAAGAAATTCTCTCCACCAATAGAAGGTACTTATTCAACCATCTAATGCATAACCAATTCTGGCGGCAAGCCCAGGGTCGATTAAGCCTAATGTCTCTAGTTCTTGTTAACCAACCTAAAATCTGCTACGAACATCTAAGCTCTGGCTTTATCCAGAGTGATGACTGCCGTCAAACGCTCATTATAGGATTTGGAGATAAAATTTACCGGATTAGTTTTTAATCTATTTTTTTTAAAATTTTCAAATTGAGTGAATTCTATTTTAGTTTCTAACTAATACACGGGGATTCTCTAGTACTTGGAATAAATTTTGTATTAATTATTTTAAAATTTATATTAATATTTTAAATTTTTTATTTTATAGTTTAAATTATTTTTATAAATTATTTTAAATTTTACAATTCAAATTTACTGTTGAGAATGCAACCTTTGTGAGTTTGAGATTTTAGGGTTTCACATCGGTTTTGTTTGTTTTATGTGGTAAATTTGATTAAAGTTTCAATGTTTTAGATAATTGTGAAGTAGATTTCATCTCTTTTAAGTACACAAATAGATGTCAATAAAAGAGTGGCTAAAATCGTGTCATTAGGTGAAGAAGTGACGTTTGGTTTAAATCACCTAAAATGAGCAATATATATGTATGTATGTAGGTGAAGAAGCGACCACTGGGGGGTTAGTCTCACTGTTCGAAAATGTTGGTAAGAAAACGTGTTCACCTTATTGGTGGGATGTTGCTTGAACTGAATCACGATTTTTATCGTCCATCCCCATTGGTAGATATTTATCTAACTTGGTGATAAATGCAAGTTAAAAATTAGAGTCCTTTCCTAGAAATAATTTTTATTACGAGGTAGAAACATCATCGTTACGAAATAACGAGGCATTAAAGGTTAGAATTTGACCTCTGAAAGCTGAATTAGCATTAAGAAATTGTTGGATTTAAGAACGGTTGACTTGTGATGGTGATTGTTGTTATAATAAAAATGAACGTGAAAGTGATTAATTGAAGGAGGCCATGTTGTAGGGTCGTTGACCAACTCCTTCAATTTACCAGTGTCAGTGTCTTTTTTTTTTTAAAAAAAATTATTAAATTAAATTAATGTTTGCAATTAATACACGTACAGGCGCCCACTTGTTAAAGCATCATATGGAAATAGATTATGGTCATTTTTAATTTGCAATCTGATTTTTTTTTTGGCATTTAAAAAAAAGTATATTAACTTTTTTTCTTTTTTTTTTTATAAAAAAAAACGGAATAAAAAAGTTGTAGCATAAATTCGTATAAGAGTAATACGTGTCTCTAGTATTATTGTTCTACGAAATAAGTTTAACAAATGTGTATTTATAATAGATAATATAAAATTTTTAATACTATTAATTTTTTTAATTATAATCTGAAAGATAAATCTGAGGTTGTCATTTAGGTCTTTCAATCTTTATACTACTTTTTTTATATTTAGGGATACAGTTTGCCTAGTTTTTTAATTATTCCCTACCAATAATGTTTTCTTTGTTAGTAACTAACAATAGAGGAAATGTAATAAAAATTTAATGACTTAAATTTAATTGAAAATATATTTTTTTATTTTTTTAAAAAATTGAATGTAAGGGAGCAAGTCAAAAGACAAAAATGAGGCAAGTCATGTTCTTAAATACAAATAAGTGAAACCCAAGTGTTTTTTGACCACTAGACTGTTTTCAAAAATTTTAAAAAGATAATAAGTCATATATTTAGGCAGGGGATTGCTGTTTGAACGGTAAAAAGTAATTTTAAGCCGTCAAAATCTATTTAGCCATTTAAATAAAAAAATTAAAATTGTATTTAACAAAAAATTTAAATGAATTATTTTTTTTTAATTTTAAACATAATTTCAAATATATCCCATTATAAACTATACAAACACAAAAATAACGCTAAAAAAATTTCAAATTCAACTTTAATTAGAAAATAAAATCATTAAAATTTAAATAAGATTCTAAGTAGAAATTTTCCTTACTAGTTTAATAATTTGATCTATGGTTTATCATTTATGGTCGTTCATAAGAGCCTTTCTTTTAGGAGCACCTTAGGATGGTATAGTTTTAAATTCAAGTTAAGGGCAAGGTCCAAACAAAGAAAGACTTACTGTGGATACCGAGGCAGGCAAGCACCCAGTGACAAGGATGGACGTCGCAAGCCACCAATGACTCGGGTAGTTGAAAATAAGGGCTAGAGGTCAAGGTCAAATTCGCTTTTAATTAACTTTTTTACTAATAACTTTTATTGCTTAAACATATAATTAAAAAAGTCATAATACTATAAATGTTGTACCCATATAAACTACTTTTAAAACTCAAAATAGTTTGAAAAATAAAATTTATCAAACACTTAGTGGGAGATAATTCTTAGTTCAATAGAATCAATGTTATTTTATATTCTACAACATCAAAATCCCAATTGACCTTTAGTACTACTCATTTAATTTTTTTTAGAGCGTCGGTTTAAAATATATATGAAATTATTTTAAATAAGAATTTGATATAAGGAATAAGATCTCATTTAGTTAGATCTTTTATTTAATATTATGCTTGAATATATTGACACGGTAATTAGTTTTATATGTGAAAAGAAAGTATTGAAGTGATTTCCTTCTTTTTTTTTTTTTTTTTTTGGGTTTGGCATTTTTCCTTCAATAAAAGTCAAATGGTAAAGCTTATCTACAAATGAATTGTTCGGTAAGATAGAAATTGAGAGATATCTTAAATGCAACCACAAGAAAGTTGATTTTATTACTCCTTTTTATCTTTTTAAAAATATTGAAATCCCAGAGAAAAAGGAAAATAAAATTTGTTCATTGAATCTTGCAGGTGACAAGTATGGTAAGATTTTAATAAAAATTAGTAAAAGTTTATCTATATTGCCATAGGATTCAGGAACACTTTTCTCTTGCATTGACTGTAGCATTTCTTACAATGCGATTTTCTCTGTACACATTTAATAAGATTACGAAATAAAAATAAGAAATAAAAAAAATGTTGCCGGCAATAATGATTTTATATTGTATATACAAGTGCAGTAGTTTTTAAGCATTATATATTTTTAATTTATTTAACACAAATTATCTAATCGCTTTTAGATCCACTTGCATTGTACGGTATAAGCACGACACGTTATCGCAGCTAACAACTAATCCTCCTGTGTGTATTTTTTTTTTTTAAACACAAGACAATGTCAGTCACATGCATCTGTACGGGCGAGAGTTGATCTTACTTTTCATGTGAGTAGTCTGTATAGCTTATCAGATCCAGCTCATGGTCAACTTCTCCTTATACTCCGGAAGTTGCGAGAATCGTCCTCAATTTCAACGCCATCGAGCCATTTCTTTATCATTTACATTAACAGGCCGAGTAAGACCAAAATGAATAAATTTATTTTTCGTACTTATACCAGTACTCTACTTGCTATAATCAACTCCAATCGAATGACTCTTGAATATGCACAAGGCACGAGAGAAAGACTTAAGTAATGCTCGAAGAAATTACATAAAATAAATTTTCCTTTTATAGAAAGATGAGTCCATTAATTCTTCCTTACCAGCAGAAGTCATTTACCCAGATTACATATGACAATGACGCTACTTTCCGATTCATGTATAGTACGTACAATAAACGTTTTATGAAATTTAGAAGCGCAAAATTTGAAGTAGTGAACTTCTATACATCCCTTGCTCACTTATTAAATCTAGGTTCAATCTGCATGTACCCTGAGTTTGAATGCTAGCTAGGTCCAAGCATCCACATTAATTAAACAAGGATTGGTGTAGCATTCGGTGGAGTTGGTGCAGAAGCAACGCGTTTGCCCCTCTCTGATTTGCTGTTCTCAGCAAACTTGAGGCTTCCTTCGTGCAAACCTCTTTCCTTCTCCTCTTCAGTCCACTCAGATGCGTAATAATACTCTTCCCTGGATTTATCGGGGTCTTTTGTGGGAGGAAGGAACATGCTTCCCCACTGTGGAAAGTGAATGAGTGCCACAGGAAGAGTACACGCTACGGTCATGATGCCCATTAGAGAGATTCCTGTTGCTGTACTGATTCTTGAGCTGGAGAAGAACGCTAACTGAGTCAATCCAGAACCAAAGTTCCCTCCCGCCCCTGTTAGGCCTGATATTAGACCCAAAGATCGCCGTGAAACAAATGGTACTATCCCAAAAGTTGCACCGCAAGCGGCTTGTGTCCCAAGAGAGAAAAGGATCATTGCCACGACGGCGACGGGAAGAGAATCAGCACGGCCGAGCCAGATGCAGAAGACCCCTCCTAGCGTTTGAAATATCCATAGCATCCATAGCCTGCCTCGCATGCCAAAAGATCTGGCGGCCACATCGGAAGCGTATCCACCGAAGGGACGAGCGAATATGTTGGCCATGCCAAAGGTTGCGGCTATAGTTCCCGCAGTATGGAGCTTAAGATTGAACCTGTTACACGCATGGACAATTACGGTTAATTCAAGTCCAGGAGTTCTTGATAAAATGTATAAGAAGATGGAACAATTTAATTATTTCACTGACCTGTCGAACATATATTCTGCAATGACGTTGTTGGTGGTCAATTCTATTCCCATTGAGAAGCCATAAAGAACAAAGAAGACCCAAGTTCTGTAGTTTTTGATGGCATACCAGAACACCTGAAAAGAAGGAATAAATTAATAAGTTCTCCATCTAAATAACGTTGATTAAAACTTTAAACTCACAGAAAGTGAGTTTTAGAAACTAACCTTGGAGAACTTATCTTTGTTAACACTACCCTTCTTCTGTAGAGTAAGGAGGTTTCCATCGGGCAAGTCTTGGCCTAGGGCTAGGACCAACAACCCCATTATGACTTGAAACCAGCCAGGAATGAAGAAGGCAATCCTCCAGGCAGTGAACGGTGTCGCACCAGCTAGTTTGATTATTTGAAAAACAAGCGGCATCAAGAGTTGAGTTACTCCGCCACCCATATCACCCCACCCGCCGGCACATCCGTTGACAAGCCCGAGGATCTTACCATTGAACATTATTGTCGTCCAATATTGGCACGAAACAAAAGTTGCAAGGCAGAATCCGATCATGAATCGGGCGGCAACGTAACCTTGCGCATCTGATACAAACGACATGCAAAACACAGTTGGGGCTGATAACATCAGAAGAAATGCAGTGCCATATCTTGGACCAATCAGGTCACAGACCGCACCCATGACAAGCCTGGAGAATATACTCCCAGAAACCGAAGCAACTCCAGCATTACCGACGTCAGTTTTGGTTAAATTGAGATTATCCCGAATGACGGGAACTAAGGGAGCGGCAGCGAAGGTGGAGATAAAACAAGTGAAAAATGAAATCCAAGCTAGATGAAAGGTTCTCATGTGAGGTTTAGCAAAGGAAAACACTTTAAAAGCTTTGGCCCTGTGCTCAGAATCAACTGGTAAATCAAACTTAGCAGTCGTATCAATTGGAACGCTAGGTGATGCAACTTCTAAAGCAAAGGTTTGTTCCCTGCCTGTTACTCCATGCATGGAGCTTCCCAGAGATCCTTCATTCTGAGCCATTTTTTTTCCTTTTTCCAGGAAGAAAAGAGAAGAATGAACAGAAATTAAATGAAGAGATTGATAGAAGTACCAGCGCACTCAATTAATGTTGGTGTGGTGTAAGTTTGGAAGGAGAATGCGGTATTTATAGAGGACTAGCGAAAAAACCTCAAATGCGGGATGGTGGATGAACCAAAAAGATTAAAAAAGGAGGGGTGGGGGGAGGGGGGGGGGTGTGTTTGGTGTTGTTGAGGGGTGTGTTTTTGGGAGATATTGAATAACCTTATTTTAAATTATTCCAAGAAAAAAGTGCTTGCGCATACCTAATGTGTTACCGAAGTTAAGAAGTAATAAGAAATGGAATATTGTTATAAATGATCAAACTATCAATATTAAATTAAAAGGAAAACAAAAAAGAAAAAAATTGGTTGAATAGAATTTTATAAATAAAATCTCTTAATATAAATATAAATAATACATTTTATTATTATTTTTGTAAAATATTGGGTCACAGCCAATTTTTTTTTTTTAAATATATCGTATTTCTTTTCTTAAAATTAAGAATTTTTATTATTTATCTAATTTTTTTATGCTGTTTATATATCATTAGATTAATCTCAATTTGAATGTTTTAGATTACATGTCACATATGTATTAATTGTACATATTATAGTTAATTTCAATCATAAAAAATGTATTAATATTCTAATTAAAAAATTAGTATAAAAAATATGTAATAGAATTCGAATTCTTGCCACTGTATATATACATATATGCATGCATGCATACATCCAGTAATAGAACACAAGTTATAACACAAATATTAGCCAAACATTACATATTTTTTCAACATTGATTTTGCAATTTTTACCCTAAAATTAAAGATAGAAAGGAACTTTTCTAATATTCTATAAACTACTGTAATAACAAGGCAATCGGATTGTTGAGTCAACTAAAAGCAGCAAAAAGATAATTAAGAAAGGAAGCCGCGTATTATTATTTTTAATATTGTTTAATTAATTAAACTGGCTGCATGTTGGCGATGCGCTTGGTGGAGATTGTGGGTGTGTCGTTGCAATCTACCACTGCCGAATAGACCTTTGCTTGTGCGTGAAAGAGCAGCGATGAGATTGTTGTGGGTACAAGAAGAATGTGACCTCTACAGACTACAGTTGATGCGGGAAAGATAGAGAATAAACTGAAAATTACTCTTTTTATTCTTTGCTTGCTTGCTTATTTTTGTTTCATAGAAACTGAAGATAGCAAATAGGAAGACGTTTATCATCAAATTTTCATTAATCATAATGATTTACACTAATTGAAAGCATAAAAGCTAATCTTTTAATTGCATATCAAAATAAGTAAAAAATAAAAAAATATAAAAATATAAAAAAATTTGCATTAATAAGATCTGTGGCCTGGAGGTTTGGTTGATAACTTTGGTTGACACTTGAGTTGTCAAGTTTCGATTCCCTACCACCATCATCTTCCCAGACAAATTACCGGATTAGCTGGGTCAACTCAAATGAAGTCCGAAATTTAAATCACCTATCAGGTTTAGATCATTAAATAGACCAAAAATTAAACAAAAGAATAACATCCCAATGAGGCATTTTAAAAATAAGAGACGTAATGAAGTATTAGACCACAAATTCAGGAAAAAAAAACAGAGGTGTTTTTTAAAAATAAAAAAGAAGAGAGATACATAATGGGAAATGCAATAAATAAATGATTTTAATGATACTGAAACAGTTAATTTGATATTAACTGTTAATAAGAAAATGAGAAATTATTTATATAAAGATTAGTAGCGTGTCAAATCAACTCTCCCTGTTGATTGGAGTATTTCAATTTTATATAAAATTATTAATTATTTTTTTTCTCAAATATAATTTACGTTCTAAGACATCATCGCTTTCAATTCAAATTCATAGATGTTATCCGCAAAAATAATAATTTAATAATTTGTTCAATCAAACTCAAAACAAAACAAGAAACCGAGATTTCTAAAAGGAAAATAGATGTTTAAATGAATGTTAGAAAGGAAAGCTGATGAACCAGACCTAACTTGAAAAAGAGAAGAAAAGGGGGAATACATGAAACAGGAGGAAATGTTACCATTCTATGAATTTGTTTGTTTGAAGGTCAAATAGAGAGAGAGAGGGAGAGAGAGAGAAGGGGCAAACAAAGAAAGTTTGCACCATGTGGAAGTTAGGTGGAAAATAAATAAATTAAAAGAAGTGACCATGTGCGAGCCTCGTTAATTAAAAAGAATATATTTAAAGAAAGAGAGATGAGAAAAGTCAAACAAGAAAATTCAGACAAAAATATTAATGGAAGAATATAAATATGTGCCCTTATATTAGTAGGGATACGACTTCATGCGAGAGTTACATATTAAAATATAAACATAAATTTTAATACAATTTCATGCATTAGGGTTGTAAATTGTTCACCAACTATTTGGTCAATTTGATCTTAGGAATGACGGATGGTATTTGAGATGAATACTTAATTCTTTCATTTATTTAATTATTTATTTTAAAATTTTAAATTTCAAAATTACTCTTTAAAAATTCCAGCCGAAAGTAATTTATTCACAGAAAAATGGACAAAACCCACCAATTGAAAACCCAAGCTTAATCCCAAAGGTGGCAATGGTGATGATGCACCTCATCTTATGTGATTTTTTAATATTTTTAAATGCAGCTAAGAGTGAGTATATTGTAGATTAATTTTAAAATTTGAGAGTTAGTTCTGATATTAAGTTAAACTTGAGGAGCACCTATAAAAATATCCCTCATACAGTCTTCTCATTATAATTTGGCTTGATAAAGTTTGGAGTATTCTAGGGTAGATTCCAAATAGCGATAATATTTTATTGAGAATTAAATACAATAATATAAACCGAAAAACCAAACCGAAAAAAGAAATTGATTGGGTTTAACTCAGCTAGTCGTCGTCAAGTTGGGTGGAGGGTTCTTATCCTGACCTCCAAAAGATCCCGATTAGTCCTTGTTGTACGGCTCTTCGCATCAGCTTTTGAATAAACTTATTTCCCTAATTAATTAATATGTCAACATCCATCCCACCAAGCCCAAACTCGTTCGTCCTTTTTTATGCAAGCCATTAAAAATTACGTAATATTAGTGTGGGTTTTGGTTTTATTTCCCCACCGCCCATGCAATTTTATTACCGTAGACCTGGTAAAACCCTCCAACAAAAACGGCATGAGAAATGCCAAACACGACAATCGTGAACTATTTAATAGATGGACAGAATATACAAGAAAACACCCAAAAAGAAAATTGCCATTCATTTTACCCCCTTTTTTTTTTTCCTTGTGTAATTAGTTATAAATCCCGTTAGAGGAAACTTCGTGATGATTTGATGATGATCAGTAAACTAAATCATATTCAATTAACATGATATCTTAAAACAAGATTCTAGCTGTATGTTGTCGTATGAAACGACAAAGGAGAAGGTAACTTGTCTTATTGTCTTGTTTAGTTTATAAATTTGGACAGGTAGATATCATCATATTAATAACTTGGTCATAGATGAACAACGTCAAAGATAACTTCTATATGTATATTAAATGTAGTAGTTAGCCCTGCGTTTGTTGAGTACAACCGTACAAGACCGCACGGCATATCTTTACACGCTGCTCGTACGGTGAAATGACGTTAACTAAAGTTACCCCTTTGTTTTCGTTTTCTAATTAATTAAATTTGAATGGGTTGACCCGATCGAGCCTGTGATTTCTAAGAAGAGACTGAAACTGCGATTCGTTTCGTTATTTTTCTGGACAAGACTCTCTCGATTTCTTTTCAAGCCTTACAGTTTTTACTTCCAAGTGGCTTCTTGTCTTGGATTGCCCTTCATTTTTTTTTATTCTTTCCTTCTTTTCACTTTTAACATGTGAACACAGTAGCATACCTTCTTGTTTATGAAGCTGGCCGACCTAGAAACATATACATAAGCCTGGTTTTGAGAGATTATTTAGGATTAGGGTTAGCGAATTAGATAGATAGATAGATAACGATTGATATTGTCAGCTTGAGTTGATTTTAGAATTGTAAAATTGAAATGGATCGATGAATAATACCCATCCAAGTTGACGTGGCAAAAATCGAGAAATGCAACCCGACCATGGGAAAGAGATTTAACGCTGTAAGATAAGATTTATGCTTATCTGCGATGTGAGACACCGAGGTATATTATTTTTCAATTTGAAACACTACAACTACTTTCAAGCAAAGAATATGTTGTTATCTGTTACGGTTAAGATTGAACTATCGAGAAGGTGGGATGAATAAGTTTTTTTTTATTATTATTATTATTTAAAAAATAAATTTTGATTAGCAGAATATATCTAAGATTTTGACCACAATTAATTTGGCTATATTAATCTTCGAGTAAAAAAAAGAAAACAAAACAAATTTTAATGAATTTGTTTTTTTCTATGGGAAGGTTTTTTTTCTTTGTTCTTTTTAATATGAAATTTGGTAAGGAATTCAGCAAATTTTAATGAATTTAAATATATAAATTTTAAAACAATATATTTTGTGTTTTGTATATAATTTTCGATTAAAATGTTAAACTTAAAGATTGTTCCTAAATTACAAATCAAATACCCCTTAATTTGGGTTTCTAACGAGAGGCCAAAGAAAAATTGAAGGAAAATTTGCTTTCAAATTGAGAAATGACTTGAGAGAGGAAGTGATACGTAAAGGGAAAATGAATATTTATTCATTAGTCGACAACTAGCTCCATGTCATGATTCTTACTTCACTTGCTGAAAATAAGCAAAGGTTTGTAGCCATACTATAAAAAAATGACTATGACCAAATACATGGAGCCAAATGCTTATTGAGAGATCTTAATTATAGTCGTAGCCGAGGCAACTAACATTTACATTTTTTCTTTAATTATTCTGTTAAATTAGAAGCTAGTATTTTACGTAAAGAATCTTTTAAGACTAGTTATAGAGCGAAAAATCATGTATCAATATGCAATATGTTCTTCAAAGGACTACCCTTTCAATGTTCATAAATCGGCTATATTTCTCGATGTGTAACGTAAAACATACCGGTGCCATGCGTAAGATTGAGCCACAGGTTCTTAAATCAGAAGTGAACATCTAATCTAATTCATTTCAAGGGATTAAAATCTAGCCCCATTCGATAGCTTAAATGGACTATACTCTATAGACGATCTAAGTTCATATAATTTTACCTGCTAGTAATAGCATATTAACATGAGCTATGATTTGGTATATTTTGAATTTGAACCGTCTATTTAGTGAAATGAATTAGATTTAAAACATTGATCCAGGTATTATTATGTAAATTTTACATGAAAAATACATATATAAAACTTTTGTAGCTCTGGGCAAAGAGGGTAATAAAACTCTTGCAACGACTACTATGAGAAAAGTAAAATATACTGAATTGCATCAAATTTTTTGTTCTTTCAGATGGAGCAACAGTATATATTGGTATCAGTTTGGAATATTTTCAGAATCAAATTGTTATAATTTTAATGTAAAATAAATATGAAATCGAATTATTATTAAGTACTAGAGATATAGCAGTTGAAAAATATTAGCAACTAGATAAAAGTAAATATTCATTTTTATTATAGAAATTCAATTATTAAATTAGTCTTATAGGAGGATATAGATTTCTACAAGCAAATCACAGATACAAATTATAAAAATTTTGTCCTCCAAAAAGAATGGATCTATTAACTTCTTACTTCTATAATAACAGCCGAAACAAACTAAACTGCTTTATATATTGAGAATAATTATAATTATAATTATCAAGAAACATCAATAAAAGTAAGTTATTGTTCTTTATTATTGGTAGAGATATTAATATTAGTATTATACCGTTGAGATGATTAAAAGTTTGTAGAAATATTCTTTTTTGGTCTCAAATTCGTGATTCAAAAAATAAGGACGACGATTGATCAAGTTGAACGAATTTCAATCGCAATAGATTTTAGAGCTTGCAACTCTTTACAATTAAACCTTCTGCAAAACCAACAAGATACTCTGCATTCTCGTAAATATTTGTCCTTTTCAGTGAGTGGTTGGCTTCTCACCAATCATAATTTAAATTTGATGCGACTGCATTTGTATTGTTGGTAGGTGTAACGTGTTCGGAATGGGAAGAAATTGAAGAATCTTGGTGTTCCATAAAGGGAAAAATACTTTTAAAATATATAGGGAAACTGAAAGCTAATTAACTTGTTTGACCATTGGGTTGGGGTATGGATAGCTAATCAGGAAAAGCAAGAAAAGCTTTGATTTTGATTGATGATTATATTATTTTTTCCCCTATATCGATAAATTTAACCATTCCTTTTATTTATATTCAACTTAAATTGGATTATTAGAATCAATGCAACAATAGCCTTCCAAATTTAAATTCTAATTGGATTGCATTATTAATTAATATTATATGAAATACATTTTGACAAAATCAGTTGATTTTTTTTTTTTATATATATACATAACTTCTTGTTTCAACAAGGTTGTGTACTGTAATTTTAAGATACAATTATTTTATAACATATTAGTTCTTTTGTCATTTTAAAAGAATTTCTACTTTGATGATTAGACAATTTTTTCAAAAAATTATTCATGGTGGGTTCTACTTGTATAAGGGAAAGAAAATATTAACCTTAAGAAGAAAAATATTTTACTCATTGTATGTATACCGAGGTTAAGTTCACCTGTGAAATGCATTGAAATTTTTGTTATTAGACAATTTTTAGTGAAAGTTGGATTTTGAAGATTGAAAGATTGATATGAGGTTTATTAAAATTGAATATCTATGACTAGTGTTGTCCATTTAGTGAGATTGAGTAAGATTGGCATTTGAGTATGAAGAAAAAAATATTAAAATGTGGTCATAACAATTTTTCATATACTAATTTTTTTCTTATTGTTTTTGGTGGTCTTAGATAGAATTGAGATCAAATATGTATGTTTGCAAAGAAAGTGGAAGAAAATATTAAAGGAAAGAAGTAAAATGCTTAAGTTAAATATCTTAGATTTTTATTTAATCAAATAAATGAATATACAAGAGTTGTTTGTATACCAATCTAAGAACAATTCAGAAGATCTAATAACAAACTTAAACAAATTCGTAAGCTAACTAAAATAAATCCAGCTGCTAACTTCTTTGATTAATAAACTATAACCATATCTAACTAACTTTAACTGACACCAAATTTAGCTTAACAAACTAATTGAGAAAAATACAAGCACTTGCGACGACTTGAAAATTAGCTTGAGGCATGTATCCTTTCAGCCGCCCTCGAGTTTAAGTTCTTTAAGATCTAGAAAGAACTTCAAGCTTGGCTCAAAGATAAGAGAAGTGAGAAAAGGTTAAGGGCTTAGTAAGATTGTTTGCAACCTCGTGCTCACCAGGAGCATGATGAACTTTTAGCTCTTTATGAAGAATTTTGTTTTTGATGTAATGAACATCAAGCTCGACGTGTTTGTTTTGAGCATGAAAGACAAGATTCTGGGCTAATGCAACTGCACTCTGATTATCACACTAAAGAATGGGCACAGTAGAAGACGCAATGCGAAGTTCAATAAATAAAAATAGCAGCCATATAATTTCAAAGCAAGCTGCTATAAGAGACCTGTATTCAGATTCTATACTAAACTTAGAGACTACTTGTTACATCTTGGATGACCACAAAACCAAGTTACCTATAAAAAACACAACATAACCCCATATGGACTTTCTATCATCTAAATCATATGCCAATCAACATTTGATAAGGCTATGAACCACCAGGAATAAACTAAAGACCAGAGGATGAAATAGCTTATAGATATCTAAGAAGTCATTTGCAAGTTTGCCAGTACTTAATAATTGGAGCAGATAGGAAATGACTAAATCTGTTTACTAAGAAAGCTATCTCAAGTCTTGCTATGGTAACATACTGAAGTCCCTTTGCGATGCTGTGATCGAAAGAAATATCCTCAAAGATACTCTCATCATCTTTAATAAGCTTGAAACCTATTGTCATAAGAGTATAAAAGCCTTTATAATCCTCAATGTTAACCATAAACAACAACTCCTTGATGTACTTGGTCTGAAAGAGATGAACACAATTAGCATTATATGTAATCTAAATACTAAGGAAGAAACTAAGTTTGCCAAGATTTTTGAGTGCAAATTGTTGATCAAACTAGAGAATAAAAGCCTTAGTCAAAAAAGGATTAAAACTAGTAATAGAATACCATCAATATAGATTAAAACCAAGAGCTTAAACATAGTGGTATGTTTGATGAAAAAAGATACGTCAGCTTTGTCCCCATTAAAGCAAGATAGTTCTGACCTTGTCATATTAGGCTCTAGAAGCCTATTTAAGGCTATAAAGAGCCTTATTCAATCTGCAAAAATATTGAGGACATTACTGATCGATGAAGTCTTCTAGTTGATCCATATAAATAGCCTTATTCAACGTGCCACCAAGGAAGGCATATTTCTATCAATCTTTCTTATGGACCATCCATGAAAATACAGAAGATTAAGAACAATTCTGATCGTAAGGGCCTTGGTAAAAAGACTCAAGTATTAAAAAAACCAATGCCTAGTCTTTAGTGGAAGCCCTCGACAATTAAACTTACCTTGTGTTTAAACTAAGACCCATCAAAGTTATCCTTAATTTTAAACACCATTTGCTCCCGACTATTTTATACTTAAGTGAAAAAGAACCAAATCCTAATTTTTTTTCTCTGTAAAGCATCTAACTCTTCTTGCATTGTGATTTTTTAAATAAGGTTTAGCAAAACTTGTTTAGCATAAGTAGGTTCAATTAAAGCATTGTCAGTAAGATAAGCATTTGGATTAGATATACCACTTTTGCCTCTAGTAGTCATAGAATGAACATTTGTAACAGGGGTTGAAGGAGGATTAGATTAAGGAAGTTCCAACGTAGATGAAGAATTACCATAATATATTTGAGACTGATGATAAAATAAAAGAGAAGATGTTTGCCTAAAGAAGAGCGAATTCGTGCTGGAAAGACTTGTAAGAACTTGTTGTGAATGATTGAGAAGACGAATTGTAGAGAAAAAAATCAGAAAGTGAAAAAGAAACAAAAAATGAATTAATAAAAGTATAAAGAAATGACAATTTATCAAAAATGATATGCCTAACAACATAGATTTTGCTAGATGAATACAAACATCTATAATCTTTATAAAATAGATATCCAATAAAAATATACTTAGAAGAATGAAAGCACATTTTATT
This sequence comes from Swietenia macrophylla, assembly GCA_032401905.1. Classification (NCBI taxonomy): domain Eukaryota; kingdom Viridiplantae; phylum Streptophyta; class Magnoliopsida; order Sapindales; family Meliaceae; genus Swietenia; species Swietenia macrophylla. The sequence goes on from CP135565.1 coordinate 4,804,214, forward strand.
ATTACTATAGTTCCTAAGATAAGGAAAACATGCATAATAAAATATCCTAAGCATAGAGTAATTGAGAAAGGATTTGAACAATTTTTGAAAGGGAAAGAGATCATTCAGGATATGAATAGGATTCCATTTTGAGATAGCCAGATCTATGAAAAGAATTCCACCAAAATGAAAGAAGCAAGGAGGACTACGCAACAATTGTTATCCCCATGTCAAAAATTGTCCTATGTAACTAAATGCCATTTTCTTTAAGAAAACCAAAAAAGGCAAGAAACTTACCTTCTGCATCATATTGAATGGCTTTAATAGAACAACAATATGATTTTCAATGAGAAGTTTGAATTTTTTTAAGAAAGCTAAGGTTCCTAATTTAGGTTTTAAGGAAAAAAAACCAAATGTAGCTAAAGTTTCTAATTTGAGTTTTAAGGAAAAAAATTTCAAATGTACCTATTATAATCTAGATATAATGGTAGAAGGCCCTCAAAGATCAAGATGTAACAAGGCTAAAGGTTGTGTACCATTAATATTAGATTTAGTAAAATAAATCTTATGATTTTTGCCATATTGACAAGCATCATATAATTGAGGAATAAAATCTTTATTTATTAAATAGTATTGCTTACAATTCTGCAAGATGAGCTTAAGAGCCTTAGAGTTTGGATAACCAAATCTTTAAGGAATACATCAATAGAACTAAACTTTGACACTGTAGAAATAACGAAAGCTTTTTAAGGAAATTAGTTGAAGCAAAATTTGAAGAATAAACATCTCAATATAATCACATTTATTAAAAGAGAATTCAAAGATAACAATAGAGAAACGGGAGCATTATTGAAAATTTAAAGCTTTGAAGAAGTGAAATAAGAGCTTGATGAAAACCAGAGTAGCAACCTATGTAGCCCGTCGAAGCCTTTCCGTTTAGTAGTAAATCCTTGCTCTCTTGGCTTTAAAACCAAAAATCGCCAGAAAACTCAACATTATATCATATTAGTGTTTACTTTTAAATATTTCTCAAATTCTTTGTAATTTTAGTCATACAGTGCATGTTTTTCAATTGAATTGAATGACATGATCTTGAATAGGTAAATAAGCCTTTAAGACATGATGCATTGCCATTTCTAACTTTTATGTTTCTAAATCAATTAAACTTACCTTGCATAGTCTTGTTCTTGAGTTTATTGGTTAGATGGTGAGTAGCACTATTGTCTAAATAACAACCTTCATTTATAACAACATCATCTTGAAAATTACCAATTTAAGCTGCTTTGTTAGGTTGATTTCCACCTCTATTGTAAGCTTAATAATAGGCTCGTTGTCGAGAGAAACCTAATACATGAGCAACATACTCTTTGTTAAACCTATTAAAATAAATGTTAGTTGTATGGCCAACTTTAGTACAAATTTGATGCTCAGGATTTGAATTGCATCTTTCTTTTCCTTTGTTGTCAAAGTAATTGTTTTCAGTGTTCATGAGCTTGTTGTCCAGCTCTTTTCTTCTAAAATTCTTTGCCTAAGAGTAATTAATAGTAAAGTGATCCTCTGTAGCAACAACATACCAAAATTTTGTTGTCGAGTAAACTTTATAGACAGCCAATGTTTCACTTCTAGTAATAATATTAACTACAACTAGATCATAATTAGATCCTAATCCAGTAAGCAAATATAGAATGAAATTATTATCACTCAATGGTGTTCTAGCAGCTATTAAGTGATGATTTGTTTTTCAATTTCACAAAATACTTTGCCATGGTCATTCATTCTTTCTTTGTTATTTAAAGCTATAATTAAAGTTGAAGGGTTTGTGCTTTATACTAAGAACCAAATTGTTTGGAGAGTGCCTTCCAAACTTCAAGACATGATTTGCATCTTATCACAAGTCTAATTACAAACTCATTCATTGAAGACATTGACCATTTGAGAAGAAGACAATCTTTTCTCTTCTATAGTATGTAGTTTGAATTTTCAACAATTGGACCCTTACTTACTTTAAATCTGACGTATAAAGGTCAATGAAGATCATTTGTCATGAACCTTTTTAGTCTATTTCCCCTTATCAACGGTAAAAACTGAGTTTTCTAGACAAGAAAATTCGTTCTATCAAGCTTAATTGGAGTAAATAAGAAAGAAGTATTCATGCAGATGTGTGAACTAAGAGATTGGCGTAAGCCATAGCGCTATTAAACCAAGTTAGAATTGAGATCAAATATTTTTTTTTGTAAATAAAGTGAAAGAAAATCTTAAAGGAAGAAACAAAATGCTTAAGCCAAATATTTCAGATTTTTATATAGTCAAACAAAATGACTACACAAGAGTTGTTTATATACAAGTCTAACAACAATTCAAAAGATCTAATAACAAACTTAACAAATTTGTAAGTTAACTAATATAAATGCAATTGGCTAACTTTTTTGATTAATAAACTAGAATGATATCTAACTAACTCTAATTGAAGCTTGAACAACTTGCACTAGCTTCACCTTAGGAAACTAGTTAAGAAAATACAGCACTTGCAATAGCTTGAAAATTAGCTTGAGGCGAGTATCTTTTCAGTTTTGATTTATCTCCAATTTAAAGGTGTAAAATTAGGTATAATTAGCAGTTGAGTGAGAGGAAAAAAATTAAAAAATAGTTGTAATAATTTTTCATATTAATAAAATTTTTTCTAATTATTTTTGGTGGCCTTGATTCATCACCTATATAAAAATGGTGGTCTTGGTTTATCTTCAATTTAAAAGTTGCTAATATAATCAATTTCTTAAGGTTAAAAATGGATCATTTCTTAAAGTGAAAAGGATATGGCACTAACATACTCCATTCATTTTCTGATTACGCCCCGTATTGCTACAATGCATAGCCGTTCAGTGTATTGAAAATAATAGGCATATTTTTTGGTTCACTCAATAGTTATTGCTTTGGATTTACGTGCATTATAATTGTAAAAGCACTCGTACTTACCTTTGCTACACTACCTTTATTCTTGTCTTAATTTCATTTTTCTTATACGATATATTTGTTACTTAACTTTTTGTATAATAGCGTCCCATTTACCAAGACACTCTGTTATGATGTTAAAAGTTTTGTAGATAAACTCTATAACAACCAGAAATATTTGTATACTTTAAAATTTCAAATTAAATACTAATTTCTCTCTCTCTCTCTCTCTCTCTCTCTCTCTCTCTATACATACTTACTAATTTTAATAATGGTGATAGACATTATATTATATATAGAATAGTTCTCCACCTATAATCTTTGCCCATCATCTTCATTGGTGGATTACAAATTTATCATAGCTGTGATTATATTATATTTAATTTTAAATTATTTATATTAGCTGCTATATGATAAATCTTTGAATATATTTATGAGTAAAACGATATGTAAAAGTTTATTTTAGTTATGCGCATATATATATATATATATATATATATATGTATGTATGTAAGTAAATGATTTCGTTATTCTTGTTTCTATATTTCTTTCATAAATATGAACTATTTTCCTAAACTTTTTCAGTAATTCTAGTTTTCACCCGGCTTGCATGCTTCTTTCGTGATTTTTTATTTCTTTATTTCATGTTATTTTTTTATATGTTAATTTGACATTGAATTATTAAGCTTATTAAAAATAAAGTTTACATAAAATTCGTTAATGATAAAAGATAAAGTTGTTGAAAGATATATTTATATTAAATTTATCAAATTTAATTAATTTTTGTCAATTAATTAACCCAAGTAATCATGGTGCAAAAAAATAAAAAAGACCCCAAAATTTGATGTTATTCGAATTTTTCAATCTTACATCCATGAGTCTATGATCAGAGAAAAATAATCTACTAAAAAAAGAATTATTACAAACAGTAATGAATTTATTCAAAATAAAAACTCTCTAGTATATTTTTTATCCTAGTTTTGAATCTTTTTAAATAGTTTTGTTTAGTGAGATCTCCTTGACTTAATGCATCAAATTCCTTTCGACTTAATCTAACAAGATTTACTTGCTAAATTGAACTCCTTTCAATAAATACAGGTCTTTGTCTTGACAATATTTAAAATCACTCTTTCTAAGATTATGAAATTAAATATTACAAACTTATAACCTTAACTAAGTTATTTTTTTTTAAAGTTCACAAGAATAACTTGAAATAACTTGAAAAACATAAGAGAAGGAAACAAAAAAAATATGTGGTAACTTTCTTTTGATTTGGTGTTCAATGTTCTCGCTTAACTACTTTACAAAATAAAATAACACACACACACACACACACATATAGTACAAGTATAAGTCTAGTTGTGAGTGAAATTGTTTCTTAAATAAAATAGAAATGTATATTTTTAAATAAAAAGAATTCTTTCCTTAATAAGACTTTATTTAATCAATTATTCTTTTTTCTTTTTATTTTCAAAATATATCCCAAAATAAATTTTTTATATAAGCATATGTTCATATTCTCTAATAAAACTAGGAAGAGTAAAAAAAAAAATTTATTGTGAAAATAACAAAAATACAAAATAAACAATATACATATGATGAATAGTAATTGACATAAACTAATATAGCATATTGCAATATGATAGTTAAAAATAATTTTTTAAAAAATAACAATAATGCAAATCAATGCAAACCTTTATAATCTCCCCATTAGTATTTTTTTGGCAAAATTTTTTCACAATCATATAAAGAGAGGATGCAATTCAAACAATCAAATTATGAAAATATGAATTAGAAAAAAAAAATAGCTACTCCCCATTAGTATGCCACTAAAATAATATTACTTTCCCTAAACATGTAATCAACGTGCATCATGCAAAATATTTAATAAAAAATTCACCCTCCTTAAATATGCACTTATTAATATTAATTTTGCTCTCTATTTTTGACACAAAGTGCCAAAGAAAAAAAATGATCAAAATTCAACTCAAAACAAAGAGAAGTAATAAAAATGCCCAATAGTACAAGCAAATACATATCAAACATCCACCAAATAACAAATATACTAATCACAAATAGAAATATAACCAAAAAGGAAGTAAAAACAAGCATCCACCATAGTCTAATAAGTCATATGACAAACCTAACCAATGTGTGTAAATCCAACTCATTACAAGTTCAAATAAAAATTTCAAGCAAAATATCCAAATAAAACTCACTGAGGAATAGGATCTTGCAGTTGAGATTTTAACATTAGGATATCAAAGGTTAGAACTGCAGTTATCAAAATAGAAGACTCAAGTAGAACAAGTTTAGGACTTATTGTAATTAGAATTAGAATAAGAATTTGAACCAAAGCAAGAGTAGGCAGTAAAGGATCATTGACATGATTATGATGTTATGAAAACTTGAGTCAAAATGTCAAATTTAGTCACAACATATATAAGAATTATAATAGAAACATCAAATGATTGTAAAGTAAGCATTGAAATGTCATCAGTTGGGGACTGTGATATTGTGACAAGTTTAAGAATAAAAATCACAGAAGCTGAAACTTATGGAACTGAAGCAGCAAAGGCTCTTAGAGATGCAGAAGCATTAGAAATGCACTATGGCTCTCCCTTAGATGGTGCAAATGAGTAATTTTAAAGAAGACTCGGCAACATATAATTTAAATTGCACCATTATAGTGACAATATGTGAAGAAGCACAGAGAAAAGAAAATAAAGTAGATGTTAGGTCAAAATGAGAAATAAGAATTAAAAGCATATTTAAATAGACAAGTTTCAATTAAATCCTTGTACATGCATTACTTATTTCTATTAAACCTCAAAATACTTTATGAATCATGCTACAAAAAAGAATTTTTAATCATGCCTTGACCCATAATATGATGATCATGTTCAAATTAGTTTACAAAAAAAATAAAATACAAAAAGAATTGAACTTCAAGAAAAGAATAAATTTCTTCAATTTGAAAAGTATGACTAATCAAAATTGAGAGTTCTACAATTCTACACCATAACACAATAAATATATAACATTAAATGAGCAAATCAAATTAATTGTATTATTTTAATCTCAATTTTATTCTAGGAAAAACAACATGCATGTGAATGAACTGTCTTTTTTTTTTTTTTAATTTGCTTGCTATTGCCTTCTTTTATATTTTTGTTTTTTCAAAATTAATAACTTTCATTTTATTATTGAAGCAACTCTTATAATAGATCATTCTCTATAAATTGCAAATGCATAAACTCAAATTATTTTTGAATAGCTTCAAAAAACAATGTAGGTAATTTTTTTTTATTATAAAGCATGCTTAAAATTCTCATTTTTTTTATTATTTTAAGATAAGAATCTAAGCAAACAGTTATACTCAAATCAATATTTTATTCTAAAATTATCACAATCTCAAAAATTAAGTTCAAACTAAAAGTTCAATTATATACATGCATAAGATTCAATTCAAGATTTATCTATCATATGTCATGATATTGAATGTTCAAATTGACATAATGGCAATCAAACATAAAATTAACAAATTTAAACTATGTGACATAATCATTCTTTTTTGCACACATTCGGGACATTTACACCACAAAATCACATGGAATATAACCCTAAGGATTTGCTTAATGAATCAAATTTAGGTGCATCAAAAAGTTTGGTAAAAATGTCAACAAGTTGATCTTTCTTATTTTTTTACAAGCTTTAAAGTGACAATTTTATTCTCTACCAAGTCTTCAATAAAGTGTTGCTTAATGCAATATGCTTTATTTTAGAATGTAGTAAGGGTTCTGAAACATATTTATCACACTTGAATCATTACAATAAATAGTTAAAAAAGTAAGTGTAGCATTGTAATTCTTTAGCATTTGTTTCATTTACGAAAATTATGCACAACTATATTTTATTTTAAGATCATAAAAATGATTTTTTTGTTGGTATATACTCTAAATTTAATAATATTTTGAATATTTTGTATATTTGTATTATGACATTTTGATTTATATATATCATTTGTTTATTTTATTATTACATATATGTGTTTAATAAATATAATAATGGTCTTAGAATAGCAAGTTCAATTGGTTGAATACCATTCTTAAATATTCTCAATCCAGTATTTTTGTAAATAGGGTAATAACAATGCATTGAAATTAGCATGTGTAATAACTGATAATAACATATGTATGTTATGATATGAGATATCAAGTCAACACATGAATACAAATTAGTAAACTAATGTACTAAACTGACCTATCAATAAAATGCTACATAGATCATTATATGAGTGTCATGTGTGACTCTTATAGTGATAATAATGTATGTAATTTTTAGATTTGAGATCACATAGTTTTCAACATAGAGAATAAAATATTTTGATGTTTTTAAATATTATCTATAATAAGATAGACTATAAAGAAAATAATCAAATATGTTATAACTCGTATAGAGAGATGTATGTGATCAAAGTAAGATTTGTCCCTCTTATATAATAGAAGTAATATTTTAAATTTTTTGATTAAGTGAGACTTTAAAAAATATATAACTATACTCAAATAAGTTAATATATGATATTGACTTCATTTGATAGAATAAATTTATTCAAGATATCAAAAAAAATATAAAATTGAGCCATATAAGAATGAAACATTTGATGTCTTGTGTTCAATTAAGATATTTATGACAAAGTGATTAAATTACATGGTAACATTGATTACGAAGAAAATGATTTTAAACCACTGATATTTTCATTACTTAAGTAGTTATGATATATTATTAGATACCGCTCATTATTTGTAATATTAAAATTAAATTTTAAAGTTACAGCTAATGTTACAATAACCTATTAGTTCACACATTAAAATAAAAAATAATAATAATTATTATGTATATATATATAATTTTAAATGGGTTTAGAATTCATTAAGTTATTTGGATATTAATTTTGATTAAACCCATTATGTAAATATTGGAATAATTTTATTAGTGCCTACTTTACTAAATAAATTAAATTTTATAAGAAAACTCAATCAAATAGATTCAGTTTAAATTAAAAATCTAAAATAGCAATATAAATATATGATATTTATATCTTAGAGGTGTGCGTAAAATTTATTTTTGCGTACTTACTCTTAAGAACAAAAGAACATATAAAATATCATGCACTTAAATTATAAAAGTTAACACTTCGATTAGATTTTCGATCATATAGATACCATAAAGATATAAAAGCAGTTGATCTGTATTCGTGGTTTGACAAAAATAATCTAATTAGAGATTTGTACGCATTTATGGCATTGAATTATATATATATATATATATATATGATAATACTAGAGTTTATTGTATGAATCTTGAAATGTAAACTATTTATTTTGTGTATTTCTGTTGTATATATGTACTAGTTTGCTTACATTTCCTCTACTGTGAAATATTATTCTCTTTTAATCTGATATGTTCAAGAGCGAGTTAATCTAGAATCAAAACCTGCTTTAACCCATTATGACACTTCCATCAACAATATCTTCTATTTTTATTGCAACATTTAAACACTTTAATTTTCTGTGCTTTTCATCATTCTGCTTTGTTATAGTAGTATGTTGCACCACTTAATGTGGGGACTTGAGCTGCTTTTCGAGTTGATATGGATCATATATTACGAGCTACTTTTTATTAAGCTTCGAAATCTTATACACATCATCTATATTCATGGTCTTGACAAGATTTTTAAAATTTAAATTCTTAACTTTTGATAACATATTTCTATATTATCAAAATTTATATTCTAATAAATGAGTGGTTGTATCAAAATATGGCAATTATTAAATGGTTTAAATCCTTCCAAAACACAATTCTCAAATTCATCAAATATTTGACAATTTTTTGTGTAAATTTTATATAAAGATCATTTTCACAAATTTGACTAGTACTAATCAAATTTGTCTTGAGATTTTTAACATGAAGTACATTTTTTGAGTTTGGAGATCCCTCAATGTCAAAAGTTTCTTTTCCTAAAACCTATACTTTTACACCATCATTAAAAGACACATATCTCTTACAGTACTTATCATAATCCATTAGGCTTTCACTATTTTTTTTTTGTGCTTTGAGCATTTACTATCAAAATATCAAGCATTTACAACACAAGTATTTAAAGATATATAAGCAACAAAAACATTAATTTTTGATTTCTTTAACTCCACTTGTTTAAGTCTTCAAGAAGTCTTAGATTTTTATTTAATATTATTTCTTAAAAATTTTATAAATTTAAAACATTTAAGTTGAATGTGACCTTTCATATTACAAAAATGATAAGTAGCAACAAATTTCTTAAACTTACATTTAGCACCATAAGAATGATGATCCAAAACCTTATCTTTAATCATGCTAGAAGGACTTAAATTAATTGGTAATGCTTTAACAAAAAAAATTTTAGAGCAAGAAGACTTTTCTCCAACATATCCAAGTCCTTAATGATTATTATCATATTTACTCAAAGTTAAAATATAATTAAGTTTTAATATACTTGAATTCAGCATTTAAGAATTCTTGAGTGTAATTAAATTCATATTTAACCTCACTTATTCTTTTATCTTTCTCAATAATTCTCTTTGTTGTAGATTATTTTTTCAAAAGACTATTTACTTATTTCTCCAAAAACTTATTATGGTTGTACATTTCTATCCACTTGTTGAGCATTAATTTGTAAGAGGCTTATATAGTATCTATGTCTAATTCATTTTCATGTTACTCTCATCAAAATTAAATTCATTGAGATCAATTCTAAGCCACTAATTTTTTCTGACTTGTTGCAACAACTGACTAGTTTTGTTGTAACAGAACTTAATTCTTGCATATTACTGGTTTTTTTAGAACGTGAGTAAACATTATATGCAACATGATTACTCACATTTTATGAGTTGTCTTCCTTTGATTCATCATCACTCTAGATAATCTTTATGACTTTTGACTTATTTTTGAGCGTGTCAGCATATTCTACTTGTATATGCCCAAAATCATCACATTCTTTACAATGTATACCTCATTTTCTATTATTTTCAAAGGGATTAACAAGAGACTTATCTTTCAAAGGAATTCTAAAAGTTTAGTTGTATTTTTGTTCCATTCTTTTCAAAATTTTATTGAAGTTCTTGATGAGCATGGCAATATCTTCATATTCATCAATGTTTACTTCTTCATCACCTTTAATGTCCTATATTTCGACTTGAAAAGTTAACTATTTCTCCTTTTTATGTTGCCTCAGGTTCATCTCGAAAGTTCTCACAAATCTCATTAATTCTTCAATCTTTATTAAATCAATATCTTTACTTTCTTCAATTATCATAACTTTAACTTGAAACCTGTTCGAAAGTGAACACAATATTTTCCTTACAAGATTGGTTTCTGAGCATTCTTCACGTAAAGTATAAGATTCATTAGCAATATCATTTAATTTAGAATTAAAGTTAATAAGTAATTTATCATCTTCCATTCTCAAATTTTTAAATTTAAAAGCAAACATTTAGAATTTAAAATATTTTACTATTGAAGTTCCTTCATGTGTAACATAAAGAATATCTTAAGCCTTTTTGGCAAATTCATAAGTTGAAATCAATTTGAATTGATTGACATCTACAATTAAGTGCTTTAGAATTATAATTCGACGAATTGTCTTCCTTGTCTGTCCATTTTTCTTCAAGTTTAGGTATCATATTTCCCTCATCGTCAGCCATAGTGGAAGAAATGCGGCCAATTAATATTACACATCATGCCTTTTCATCAATAGTTTTAATGAAAGCTTTCATTCTTGTCTTCCAATATGAATAGTTTATATATCAAATAATAGTAGTCATGATATATAACATCTTTCTTTTTAAGTGTCTATATCTATACTAAAACGAATCAAAAACACTAAGAATTTTATCAAATAATTAGTGATTCGCTTTGATACCAATTCAAAGATTTATTTACGTTATATTTTACCAAATTTAATTAATTTTTACTAATTAATTAAGCTAAGTAACCATAATACAGAAAAAAAAAAAAGACCACAAAATTTTAACGTGGTTCAAATTTTTCAATTCTATATTCACGACGTCATACTTATAGAAAAATAATTCACTAAAAAAATAATAATTATAAACATTAATGGATTTAAATAAAATAAAAATTTTCTCTTATATTTGTCATTGTAGTTTTAAATTTTTTTAAATAGTTTTGTTCAACGAGATCTCCTTGCCTCAATATGTTGAACTACTTTCAACTTAATTTAACAAAATTCCTTTGCTAATTACCGTTGAACTCCCTTTAACAAATATAGGTCTTCATCTTAACAATACTTATAAATACTTTCTTTATGTTTATGAAGTTAGATATTATAAACTTAAAATATCCACTAAGTTTTTTTTTTAATTCACAAAAATAATATAAAATAACTTAAAAAGCACAAGAAAAGGAAATAAGAAAAATATGCAGCAACTCTCTTTTGAACTATCATTCAATGCTTTCTCTTAATTGCTCCACAAAATAAAATAACACACACATGTATAGTACAAATATAATCCTAATTTTGTGTGAAATTATTTTCTAAATCAAATAGTAATACATATTCCTAAATAAAAAAATTCTTTCCTAAATAAGATTCTATTCAGTCAATTATTTTCTTTTCTTTTATTTTTAAAATATATCTCAAAATAAAATTTCTAAATAAGTATGAATAATCACATTCCCTAATAAAACTAAAAAAATTAAAAATCCTCTCCTTGTGAAAATAACAAAAATATGGAATAAACAATATGCGTATGATAAACAGTAACCAACATCAACTCACAAGATATGTTGCAAAATAAAAGTTAAAAATAGGTTTTTAAAAAGTGCTAATAATACAAACCAATGCAAACCTTAATAGTTGTAATTCTAATAAAATTAATAAACAAGGCACTATTATAGAAAATATGATGAAAAATATGACTTTTTTTGAATAAAGTAAACACTTTGCATGAAAATAGCTGTATTGTGAAATAAAAGGGCTGCGTTTAGGCTGAATAAAATTATATTCTCCTGGACAACTAGTTATAGTCATTCTATATATTTACTCTTAAATTATATGCATCAATATCTTCAAATTAATATCTCAGTATCTCTGTCTCTCTCTCTCTCTCTCTCTCTCTGTTATTATATATTATTATATATAAAATAATATATATTACATAAGATAACCTAATTTATTTAGTAAAGTGTACTACTTCATTACATTCTAAAAAAAATTATATATTTAAAATTATATGATATTCATAAATTAAGATGGTAGAATGATATAATAATTATTCCAAGAATCATAAAAATTATTTTTTTAATTAACAAAAGTTACAAATATATATTTTGTATTTTACCTATATTGTTTTACTTAATTGTTATTGTGGTTCCAATATAGCTTATTCAAATTTGAACTATTTAAATTATGTTTAAAATTGAGGTGTTGAGACTTTGAAACTATTATAAGATAAAATTATTAAATATTAAATAAAAATATAAAAATAAATAATCTTCATTAAAAATTAATGTTTACCAAACACTTTATGTATTATATTTTGAAATTGAGGACAACAATCCCTGTTAAGCCCTAGTCTTCTTTGTCATATCTTTATGACTGGGATTATTCCATTTTATGAAGATTTATACTTATTATTTTATGAATAAATGTGTTCTTTTATTATCTACTTTCTATCACATCATATTTATTGAAGTGAACAAATTAATTTGTTAGTTATATGTTTTGTGTCTTGAATTATTATGTTTATTTATTTTTCTTTTCATAAATGACTACATCCCTAAAGTTGTCTTCGTGTCAATTTGATAATTTATCTTTTCAGATCAGTTGTTGTTTATGATGATTGTTGGCGTGCAAGTTAAGAAAATTATAATTAGCTAAGTAACTTAGCATCCTCAAGAAACTCGTCATCATCCCCATACATGGCCACAATACAAAATTTTCACCCTCGGTCGTTACACTTCAACCAATGTTTATCCTCAAACATGTCCTCCCATAGATTAGACAACTTTTGAACATAGATAATATATATGTGTGTGTGTGTATATATATATATATATAGATTACAAATCTAGTGGAGTGTGATAAGATTAGATTAAGCTAGTTTTCATGAACAAAAGCTAATATTTTTTTATTAATTTCCTTTAATATTTGATAATTAATTATACACTCTTTTACATGATTTTATATATATATATATATATATATAAATTATATATATCATGTATAGTTAGAAAAAATTGCAAGAAAAAAAAGTGATTATAAATACAGATCTCTAACATAAATTTTTTTATTGATTCATTAATATAAATATGTTAATAAAAAATTTCTTATCAACCTTCTAATTTGTCAAAATGAAAATTTTCTAATTCATGCTATGTACATAAATGTAAAATTTTCATGAGTAATATAATTTATGAGAGATTTATATATGATAAGAAAAAAATCTATAACATATGACTACCAAAATTTTGTGCAAAAAATAATTTAAATTCTATTGTTGATATTCAAGATAAACCTTAATTTATATATATCTTCAAAATTGTCTTATACATAAAATACACACACACGCACATGCACAAACATATACATTAGGCATTTTTAAAATTTTATTAACACCAAATCAAATCGTTAAAAAAAAAATAGAAGACCTAAATGAAAATATTAAAACCTTGAAGGACTTTAGTTGATAAATTTTAGATTAAAATTTCCCATTTATTTTAATAAACAAATACATAAATGTTCAGCTTACATGACTAATAGGTCCATCTAATTAAAATTACCATATCATTCTTATAATATTGAGTATTGACTATCATAGTGTTTGAATATGTATTTTAACAATAAAAAATAAGGATATAACGTTTCCATTTGTATCTAATAGGTCCCTTATATAAAAAAAAAATGATCTTATAATGTTGAATAGTGAATCAATAGAGTTTAGGTTTCAAATCCACATTTGTTATGACACGAAACTAGTTAACATTAAATACAAGTAAGAAATAGAAAGTTAAATATTAACTATCAAGAAATTAAGAGGAATGCTTACTTACCAATTTTTTTTCTGCTGATATATTACAATGAGAAATTTATTGGGACCTTACTAAATTGGGTACGTTATCAGATCTTACTAAATATTTTATTTCTTTTGTTATTCAAAATTAGGTAGAACTAGAAGTACATTAGTTCCAAACTGATCATTACAAAATAATTTCAACCAGTATAATAAATTGATTGAAAACTGTAACTATACCACTTGTTAAATAGTTATTTTTTCATCACCTAATATGACACTTTCGAATAATGTTGATGTACGAATTTTATATTTTAATTTTGTATGCATTAGAATTATTCCCCACTCCTTTATTTATCTTAATTCCTATTTTTCTCCCCATTTCATAATAAACTTAATGGAGTGGGATGAAGAATTTCTATACAGGAAATCCCTAATCCATTGCAACTCTTCGCAATCAAAAGGATCAACAATTAGAGTGCACAATTCAAATTTTAGAAGACTTACTTCGAACAAGTGTAATCTAGATTTAAGAATAATCGGGATGCTTATTGATCATTGATGAAATTTGTTCATAATAGCAACTATCAGTCAAGTATGGAGATGACACTATGTATGATAGAAAATTTAGAACACTTATTTATTGGGATGAAGTTCGTAAAAGATAGATGTTAGGTCTAGATTGTATAAGAAATTAATGAAAAAAATCACAATTATCAAAGATAGATTTAAAATGACTCAAGATAGAAAGAAAAATAATGCAAATAATCGTAGAAGACAGTATGAGTTTGTTGTTGGTGACTGAGTTATTACACAAGTTTCTCCTTGAAAGGATATTCATCAATTTCTTAAGTGAGAAAAATCGAGTTTTTGATATGTGGGTCTACATGAGATCATTGAAAGAATTAGTAAAGTGACTTACTGTTAAGTTCTACTGTTGAAATTATTATGCATACATAATATTTTTTTTATATTTGTTCATATAGAGAAAATATATTCTTGATTATTATCATATTTTAAATTCACACTACTGCAACTGTATATTAACCCTAAACCCTTGTAGGTATCATTTATTTATCAATAAAATCATTTTTTAAAAGTGTTTCCAGATGAGACACCATATATCGAAGTGAAATTGTTTTATTAAATTTAGACTCAGTTGAATATTATCATCTCGCTCTAATAAATAAATCAAATAAATGATGTTTGCTTATTACAGAAATATTTTGATGCGTCGGTCATTTATGTAAATAGAGTTAAAAGGCTGTCGATTATAACGTGAGCAATCTTTACCCACTAAATAATTTCACTTGTATATATTTGTTTATTCATATGCTTGATTGTGTTTCATTATCAAAGACAAGTCAACTAGGAAATCTTATCCAGGTAGAGCCTCGCATAGAACAATATTGAGATCTGCAATATTAAATATTACCTAGTAAGCAGCTCATACATATGAATATCCTTTTCTTCGTTACCAATAAAATCCGGAATCATCTATATATAATTACATTTATTTCCATCTTTTAATTTCTGGGACAAGTAAACATCACCAAGTTGAATTTAAACAACTAATTTAAGTTGAAGTGCTTTGATCGTAAGAAAAAACAAAACATGAAAAATCTTTCGTTCTAGTACTTCTCTCAATAATATTGAGTTCAATAGCTTGAAAGTTGAAACATTATTTAACTTTGCCCTTCCGCACTATACATGCGATGGAGTAGTATTTGGTGGCTTTGGTGCAGAAGCAACACGCCTGCCACGCTCGGATCGGCTGTTCTCGGCGAATCTGAGACTTCCTTGATGCAAACCTTTTGTTTCTCCTCCTCATTCCGTTCAGAAGCGTAGTAATATTCTTCAGTTGATTTTACAACATCTTTAGACGGTAATAAGAACATGCTACCCCACTGTAGGAAGTGTACCAGCGTAACAGGAAGAGTGCAAGCCACGATCATTACTCCCATCCATGTAAGACCTTCTGCTGTGCTGAATCTTGTTGTCGACAAGAATATTAACTACGTTAATCCTGAACCAAAGTTCTCTCCTGCACCGGTTAGACCTGATATGATGCCCAAAGAACGTCGAGAAATGAATGGAATGATGCCAAAAGTAGCTCCGCAAGCGGCTTGAGTCCAACGGAGAAGAGGATCATAGCCAAAACAGTGATGGGAAGTGTACTCGCGCGGTCAAGCCAAATACAGAAAGCTCCTCACGTAGTCTGGAGGATCCAGAGGACCCAAGGCCTGCTCCTCATTCCAAAATAACTAGGTGCTAGGGCGGAGGCATATCCACCGAAGGGTCGAGCAAGGGGATTGGCCATACCAAAGGTAGCTGCAATGATTCCAGCGGTGTGAAGCTTAAGGTCAAATCTGTTACACGTAAAATTACTTTCATTTCGATCAAAACGTATATGTTTATAAGACAGGACCTATGCTTAGCTCTTAAATGATTGATACAAGTAGACTAGCTAGGAGAGGAACAAACCTATCATAGAAGTATTCTGCAATGACATTATCGGTGGACAATTCAACACCCATGGAATAACCATAGAGGAGTACAAAGATCCATGTCCTGTATTTCGTGATAGCATAGAAGCTGAAAGCATGCGTAGAATATTAATTAACTAGATAAAATGAGTCAACTAAATCTTATTGAATGAAAAATTAATAGACTGGTGGTGGTTCAAACAAGCAAACTGACCCTGGAGAACTTATCTTTCGCAACATTACCCTTCTTTTGTAAGGTACCCAGGTTTCCATCAGGCAAATCTTGACCTAGGGTTAAGACCAAACTTCCTGTAACAACATGCATCCATCCGGGGATGAAGAAGGCAATCCTTCAGGCAGTGAAAGTAGTTGCTCCTGGTCGTCGAATAATATCGTAAAGAATGGGCATCAACAGTTGAGTGGCACATCCTCCAATGCTACCCCAAACGGCAGCTGTTCCATTGGCAAGCCCTATAATCTTACCGTTAAACATTGTGCTCATCCAATATTGGCATGACACAAAGGTTGCAAGAGAGAACCCGATCATGAACCGGACAACTATGTACCCTCCTGCTTCTGATATAAATGACATGCAAAATACAGTAGGTGCTGAAAGCATGATCAAGAAGGCACATCCATATCTAGGCCCCAATAAGTCATAGACGGCACCCATAACTAGCCTAGAGAATATACTTCCTGAAACTGAAGCAACCCCGGCATTCCCAATGTCTGCTTTGGTTAATTGAGGTTATCACGAATGATAGGAACAAGAGGTGCTGCAGCGAAGGTTGAGACAAAGCAAGTAAAGAAGGATATCCATGACAAGTGAAAGGTTCTCATGTTGGGCTTAGCAAAAGAGAAAAGCTTGAACACTTTTGCCTTGTGCTCAGAATCAACAGGCAAATCAAACTTAGCGATTGTGTCAGTTGGTACAACTGTTGAGGCAACTGAGAAGGCAAAGGCAGGCTCTCTGCCAGTGACTCCATGCATAGAACTCACTGGCTCTCCCTCGATCTCTGCCATTTTCTCTCTCTCTCTTTTTTTTTTTCTTTTCAAATAAACAAAGAGCTAAAATTTGAAGCAAATTTGGCGCAGAGAAGTGTATGAAGTGGTGTTTATGCGGTGAAAAGAAAGCAAAGGCAGTTTGGTATTTTTAGTGTGGTGACCGTTGACATTTTAATCGGCTTTTAAGAGCCTATCGAGATTCCCAACGGCTATGAATTATGAACTCTAATTAAACAAAATAATGTACGAATGGATTCCATTTCGCCGCATCTGCCTATGAACAGTAAGCCTCGTCGTATTTCCCGAAGGATCATCTAACCCCTTACTCTCGCCCCACCAGCCAACTAATAACCTCACATAATTGACATTTATCAAATTTAATTATTATATTTTGTTATAGATGTGGGTAAATTATATCTCCTTCATTTCTACTGTTCAAGCTATAGCTAGCTAGCTGCGTTATTATTAAGGAAAACATTTTCATTAAGCTGCAAATTACGGAATTATTAATTAGATGTCTTATTTTGAAACTTAATTATCTGATCATAATGTTCATAAGAGTGAGAGAGAGAGAGAGAGAGAGAGAGAGAGCATAGTAGTGAAAATATTTGCATGTCAAATTCTTGAGAGCGTGGATATATTACCGTTCATTCATATTTAATTTGTAAATGTTTTCCGTTGACATGAGAGTTGTCTTAATTGAGAATTAGTTTTTTTTATTTTCCTTCCTAAATTATTTCCTTTTAGACTAACTTATACAATCAAGTCAAAAGCCAACTTAATTATATGGTTTTGAGTTTACACTTTGGTATTCACGAGTGGCACGCGCATTAGCATACATGTTATTATTATGCGTTGTGATATGCCTGTACAATCGAACAATGTCGAATGTATGTTAGCTGTTAAACATGGTACTGAAATACGGGGACAAGTACTGTTGAGTTATGAAAGCTTAGAAGATTTTATATCAAGCTACTATTATCACGTTATTTTTATTTTATTTGGTTAAATTTTGATTCACAGGAGCGGTAGCTTCAAGGTCGCTGGCTCATGCTGTCACTTCATTCGTCAATTCATTAAGTTTCATCTTTCTTGACATATTTACATTACGTTCTCGTCAACAAGCAAATTCTAATGTTATCAAATGTGCAACCAACAACTTTAAAGCCAACCTAGCTAGGAATATATTTTAGAAAGAAAAATAAAATTCCAAGTCAACTAAAAGCTAATAATTAGGATACATTAAGCCATCATTCTATCAGCCCCTTGTGTTTGATCAGTTGTTTAAACAATTTGCTCAATAAATACCTTGTCAACGCATTCCAAATTAGTTGTTAATTCACTGGAAACTAAAATGCCCCGCAATTTCCTATTGTTTCGGAGGTCAAACTGGCCTAAACTACAATATTATGCTTCTCTTCATCGTTGATTGCTACACTGATTGAGACTCAAAATAATACAGAAAAGCCTAACTTAACCGTTCGCGAACCCTGAGAGTTTTTTCGTATATTATTTTCAAGGGGCTGTGGGCAACACAAGCTGGCTCGGTATATGGCCACCATCAATATTAACAGGATGGCTTCTGCGGTAACCGACATAATCTTGGCCCTAAAATCAGAAAAATATAAAAGAATTTGACATTATCAAATGACTGATAGTATTAATCTTCTCACATCGTATAAGAGCTAGCTTCTGTATTTTAGTCATAAATACAATTGAAAATTAGAAACGGCTGCATTATTATGTAAGAGAAGAATACATCATATACAAGTGGTTGTGCTAATCAAAATTGGGAGGTAAGAAAAGGATAGTGAAGAATGATGGCATATATAAGAGCTCCATTGCAAGAACTCTTATATATCATATTGCTTATAAGTGTGTGCGCGCGTGTGTAGAGAGAGAGAGAGAGAGAGTATTATGACAGCAAGGATACATGTTCTCGTTCCCATCTCATTAGATAACCCACCCACTCTTGGATAAGTATTCGATCGCTATCTATTTTGACAAACCGAAAATTAATAACAATTATAGGTGTTTGTTTGTTTTAGATAATGCCGATTGAGCCATCGAAGTCTGGCATATATGTGAATGTCTGCTTCAAATTGTATAGCCTAGCAGTGATGCAGCCGTACGCTCCTTTGTCATATTTTAATTTAATTAAGTTTTGATATACCTTATTATTAGAATATGCCTGTGTCCTAATAAGATATGTAATTGTAATTATGAAATAGAATACTTGGCCTCTAATTCCCAGAACAATATTTTGGTGATAAGCTCAAAAACGACAATGTAATCTCTTTCACATGCAATTCAATTTTTGAAAAAAAAAAAAACATGGAGGATAAATAAGTGCCGACCGTACAATTTATCTACAAAAGAAATATTAATTGGAATAATGTAACAAACGAAACAGGACAGGCTGATGAAATCATCATCCGTACATATGTAATATGACCTACCATTACAACAACATATATTAACCAAGTATTTACAATTTCAATTAAGTTGACTGACTGATATTTAAATCAATAGTACTCAAACTGATTATAATCTATAATGGTTTCATGGCGTTCCCCTGTTTGATACAACAAAGGGCAGTAAAAACAAACCAATCCGATCCCTTAATGAACTTGTACTGTTGCTTTAAACATATGAAAGCTTTGAAGGATTGAGATGCGTTTATTCCTTTGTATTAATTATTAATCACATGCCCCTTGTTCACAGATCAAATGGGTTAAATGAATTTATATGAAAATATTCTTTTATTGTATCAAACTTTTTAATTTCACGGTCCAAAAATAACACTCGTCTGTCATATGTCATGCATTGAAAGGATTGTCTTTACGACATCTTAATTCATTTCATTTATTGTGATATAAAATGTGACATTCTTATTTTTTTTTTTTAACACATAACTTTAAACTCGCTAGCTTCGTCAAAAATGAATTTATCAGGCCATTTTTTATGCACAATTTAAATCACACTAGGCTTATAAAAAATAAGTTTACCAACTAAAGCGTGCTGTGACAATTTCTTATTAGGTCTGTTTAGTTTTGTTAACAAGAATTTAAATTCATTTTAATATAACCTTTTAGACAACATCGTCTAACTATCTGAATAAATCTAAGACTAATCTATTTTTTGATTGATGTAAAACCTAATGCATGTTTCTAAAAAAATAATAATAATAATAATGACCACATAACTAAAATATAAGAATTTATAGTCCTACTTGATGATAACTCTTTTGACTCATTTGCTATGTAATTGAATCATGTGAGGCAATTCTTAACTTTATCTGTTCAATATTAATGTGTACTACGTCATTAAAATAGCTTTGAAAGTTAAAAAAAAGTTAACAATACTAATAATAGTAATCCATCCCACAACATTGACAAGACGATAATTTCAAAGTTGGGAGTGACTCTAATAAATTGATGATCTGTGAAACAATAAATACTCTTCACAACTAATTTCGTATTTTGGTTGGTCTATCATAACTGATTTCATCGTAGAAATGAAAACCAATCCAACCTAATAAAGATTTTTACTAAATGCCGAGAAAATTAGGTGCTGCCACTTCCCCTTCTGTGAACCGGTTTGTATAGAACAACAGTAACATATTTGGAACGGAATCGATGAGTAAAACCAAGTGCCACTACAGATCTTGGGGCCTCTCGGTTCTCAATGTAAAGATGGTTTAGAATCACATTCTGTGGCAGAGGAAGAGTTCCATTAGCGTCCCTGCTTGCTGGAGTGGTAAGCAATGTGTGTTGCAGATGTGGGGGAACATGAGGTGGATCGCGTGCGTCATCTTCATTGCCCGGGTACACATTGTTGTAACTTGAATCAGGTGACTTTGGGACTTCAAATCCAACTACAGTTGCTTGATCCTGCGCATGGATTGTATGATTAAGATCCATTTGATTTCAGCAGTGCAAATAATCACCAAGTTGTTAATGCTTACATGCTCTTCACTACATTGGTTGTTCATGTTGGAGAGATATCCTAATGGAGCAAAATCATCAACTAAATGGCTACAAAAGTGACCCTGAAAAAGATGGCAAGAGTTTGTCAGCAAAAATTTCAAAATGTAATGGCAATGATAAATGAGACACGTACACTTGTAGCATCTAGTAATATAATAAAAGGTGTCATATTCAAGAATCATATCTCAAAATGTAATGTTGGTATTATGTGATATAATTATATCATTCTGTCATATGTTGAATATGCTTGGATATTTATAGCTTAATCCACAGAGTCCTAATTCAACTAGTTGGCATCAGCTAGTAAATGCCACCTGTCTTTTAATTCAACACACATATAATGGCTCATCATAGGTCTGATGCCAGCACCATACCACATGCAGAAACAGGCTACCAGCAAATTTTGCCAGGAACCTATTGAACTACTTGACATTGTGCAGTGCATCATGCAAAAATACTAGGCTGGCCAGTTATGAATACAGAGATAATGTTAACAGATATTCTACAAGGTTTTAGAGTTTCTGAATTTAATTATTGTTGATAGTATTGACTATTAATTTCAGATTTCACATTTCATATTGAAAATCTATACTCTCTAACTGGAAGCATTATTGCAAAATATCAATAGTTGTATTACTTAGGTGATGCTACTTCAGCATATTAGAGCGGCACGGGCTGTCACCATGTACAAGTAGCATATAGCAAATTAAACAAAGATGAGGTCTTGCTAACCTAAGCAGAACAAGACCTACAACTCAATATTATAAAGAATAAGGAAATGTACAGCAATAAGAAATTTCTAATGCTTAAACTGATCAAAATGAATGTCTAGTTCTTGTCCACAAATGTAAACAAGCTCATATATATTGATGTAGCACCAAAAGGAACTAAATAGGAACAATAGAAGGGGGAGAAAATCTAGAATAAAATAGGGGAAAACATCATAATCTTTATTAAATAATCTCAAAGTCTACCTAAGAATTGAAACAAAGGCATTATTTATAGTGGCCACAGCCTAAACAAGACACAAAAAGAAAAAATTGCACTTCCAATAAGAAAACAGAGTTTCTGCCCTAACAATCATAATGGAAACCTAAAGAAAGAATTAGAAATACAAATCTTACCTAACAATGATAAAACCAACTAAAATGAGTAACTTAAAAGCAACACCGACAAGAAATTAAAGTCTAATTCAAATAAAGTAATAACAACGGCCAAACAAGCCTAGATGTTCTGCATGATGTATTCTGTCATCTTGAGAATGCTTTCAAATCAAAACGATATGGTTAGAAATCAGGAGTTTCACTTCAAAATTATGGTCACATGCCCAGTGCTTGTGCAAGATGCCAGAGGATAATAGTGTGGAAAGAAAATTCCAAAGAGGTTGGAACTGTTAGTCTGCTACAAATAACATAAATGAGGCTTATCATCAATTAATTTTTAAATTTTTTTGTCTTCTGCCCTGGAGTCATTGGAATAAACATCAGGCTGCAATAAAAACCAAATTTCTCTTCCTGAATTTGCTCCCATTGATGCAAACTAAATGAAGCAGGGAGGTGGTATGTTCCAAATTCTATACACAGATGGTAAATAATAGAATTTCAACAATATGACAAAGCAAGGCATAATCAAACAACTTCCTTCTATTGACCTGATAGTATACCCGATCATGTACTGCTTACACTTCTGCTGAACCCACCCCATAGACGCCCTTGAAAAATAATAGTTACTTTCTGCTTTAAATAAGTAAATGTATAGAATAAATTTTAGCCTACAAATAGAAAAGGTAAAACTTATTCTGCAATTCCAGAAAATAAAAAGGTGTAACCAACCCAATATACATGTATTTTGGGCATTTCCTAGTTGGAATCCAGACAACATCGAACATATGCACCAAAAATCATCAAATCCAACAGACAGTATGTTTTGTTTGACATGCTACATCAAGTAACATTAAAATCCCAAACAATACCAAACATATGGACCAAAAATCATCAAATCCAATGGCCAGTTTTAATATGTCACATCAAGTAACATTAAAAAAAGAAAAAGAGCTGCAAAAAGATTAGCTAAAGATGCCCACAAGCTTCTGGTGCGAGCATTACACTTCTGTGACATAATTTAATAATATTCTCGTCATGTTTATAAGTTAAAGCTCTTCCTCTCACATTCTATTTTTTTGTATTAAATAATATATCAATTATTTTGAAATATGT
Source organism: Swietenia macrophylla (assembly GCA_032401905.1). Taxonomy (NCBI): domain Eukaryota; kingdom Viridiplantae; phylum Streptophyta; class Magnoliopsida; order Sapindales; family Meliaceae; genus Swietenia; species Swietenia macrophylla. The sequence goes on from CP135565.1 coordinate 4,827,910, forward strand.
TGTTTTTTTTTTTAAGAAAGTGTGATACTCACCCTTAAAAAAATTTTATTTTATATATATATATATATATGTTGAAGTAAATCATGCTATAAACTACTATAAAGACAAAATCACATAGATAATACACTATTGATATTTTGCAATAGTTTTACTAGTAAGAGAGTATAGGTTTACAACATAAACTCTGGTATTAATATTAATATCATCAACTATAATGTAAATTGAAAATCTCTAAAACCTGGTAGCATATTTGTTAACATTATCTCTAAAACTAATATTAAAAATCTTCTTTTTACAGTAACATAAATAAGATATAACATACTGAACTCATTTGTTAAATATTGAGAACAGAATTTGAAGATAAATTGAACAGATCCTCATCAAACCCTTTAACTTGATTCCTTATTTTCATTGAGACACAATGGAAAAAAATAAAATGAAATTACCACTATGGATAAAAATACCAGATTCAAAAAAATATGTCTTAAGCATGATAAAATATATATATATAAACACGCAACAATAATAAAAAGGTTTTGCTAGTTCTACGTATTCTTGACAAACAGACATAATATCTAATATTAAATTGTTCATTCAAATTAAACCAAACATGCAGATTATAAACAGAACATAAACTATGATAGTCCAATACAAATTACCATGTGTATCAACGACAGACATTGATCCTCTAAATATCTTCAATTAAAAGAATTGCGGCTAGAGAAGATGAAATTAAAAATAAATCTTCAATAAATAATACAATTTTGACGTGTTAAAGTGAACCAAGTGAATGACTGAAAAAGAAGAGGAGTTATGATTTATTTAGAGCCACAAAAAGCAGGGTGAAAAAGAAATTCTTATGGGAGAAACATAAAAAATCATAAAAGTCAATGACTCAAGCAATTTATTGTTAAAATATTATGAAATTATTGTCAAAAAACAAGTGTTGGGAGCATTTACTTACAGCTGGAGCTCTTTCTTTCTTTATTATAATATAATGCATTTTACAAAATCTTATTTACTAATGGACAAATCCAACAGTCAAAGATTCTTGGTCCATTTGTTCATTACTGTTCAGGAGTCCAAATAGGAGACAACCTACATATGTACTTCATATGTAAGTATATGTATGTATGCATGTATGTATGTATGTATGTGCACACTTATATATCCAGATGTACAGTAAACTACCTACAATCTAAATAGTGAAAAAGTTATTCCAAAAAAAAAAAAAAATCAGTATAAGCATGCAACCACAGAAAATGAGACTTGATAACCAATAGGACTTGAAGTACAATTGTTCAGAGGAGCATAATAAGATAAAATTCTCAGACAGGTAAGACTATATAAAGAACCATAATGTCTGTAAATGTCTTTATCAAAGCCCTAACTAATTATATGAACATCAAATTTGAACAAAACTTCAACATTTCATGAATAATAGACATCAGACAACATGTTATAAAAAATATAAAGGAGGGTGCTGCAACTAGAAATGAATTAGGGCAGCGGCATGCTGTCGTCTCATTTTATGGACAATGCCATACTTAGATCACTAGAACAACCATCCCTCTGGACTCTAATATAGGGACGCTACAGAGAAAGTTCTTTAAGACCTAGATGGATTCCATGGAAGTCAAAAGCTGGCTATGGCAAAATATAAGACATAAGAGAAAGATGTTTCAAAAATCTGCATTGAAAAAGCATAATCACTGTTCACTACCTTCTTGTGTTTGAAAGCAATTACTATCTGACCATGTTGCAAAAAGAAAACTTCATCTCTTAATCAAACAAGAAGGTACTTTAATTAGCATGCAGACTAATCACCATAGCCATTTCAGAGTACACCTATCGACTAACATGTCTTTATCCCTAGTAGTCTTATCTCCGCTTATTTAATGAAAGCAAAAATTATTCAGTTAAACATGGCATTTAGTAGGCTTAAAAGTTCAAATAATTCAGTGTGGAAAAAGACAGCTACAATCATCTCAACAACTTGGATCATTAATAGAATAAACTTCACTAGAACTGTAGTTTCTTTAAGGACATTTATTCATATTACTCTCTACAGGCACTCTGAGTAGAGAATAATATAAAAGCATTCAAACCTTGATTGCTTAGCCCAGAACTTGCAACAAAATGGACCTCATTCAGCAGCATATGCTATGACACCATAATGAAAGAAGCAAAAGCGAGTTCCATGGCATCATTTGCATTTTACAATGAACTAAGTTGTAGTAAATTTTATGGCCTGAAAACAAAATGCTAGTAATTGTGAGGTATCTCATTCCCACAATTTTGCATTCAGCATTACATTAGACTCAGAAAAAATAAAAACTCTGCAAATGGACCCATAGCCTCTTCCTGCATAATGTAAAACATCTATAGCATGTGCACCAGCAATGAAAGACCCAATACAGAACTTAAGGAAGTGTTGTTCCTTATGAATATATAGAGTATAACAACAAACTAAAGTAACAAGCAAGAAGCGCAAAATCACACTCTACAGAAGACCATCACTCACTTCAATCAAAATGTTCAACCCAAATACTGGTCAGTTACAATTCAATCTCACCAGCATCAGCAAAAGTCTATAGAAAAACATAAATTTCCTTAAAATGCACCAGCAAACACTTACTTGAGAGTCTAAAGCTGCTAGTTTTGAACCCTAAAGAATTAGATATGGCACAAAAAATTCACATTAAGTTTATGTTTAAATTAAAGCACATGCCACCTTTACCAAAGCAACATTCACATCCGTAAGCAGAGAAATAAAAGACAACATTCTGAACTACCCCCACTCCTCAAGCACATGAATACACAAAGATTAATCTCTAAAAACCAAGAAAATAAGAATGTAAAGCTTTACCACAAGCTAGAAGACTTACCCGAGAGACTGAGCTAAGACTTAATTGCTTCGATGACCAAGAAAACCTTTCACTGCCACTTTCTTGTCGAAATTAACATTCCCAATAATAAACAAACAATTAAGCAAAAGTAATTAATTTTGACAAACCCAGAGCTTATCTGCAAAAAGAAAATAATAATAATAATGATGAGCAAACCCCAGATGAAATCCAGTGCAACCCACTAGAGGATTCACCAAATTAAATTTACCCATCGATGAAACTCCTTACAATTTTAAGCGAACTCGTCTAAATTTGGGTAAAATAATTAGAGAACTCACTTTTCTAATCTCAAAAAAATAAAAATAAAAATAAAAATCTACAAACGCAAGCTGGAATTTGCAGAGAAAAAATTACCTGATAAAGGGATAAATATTTCAAAAAACAAAAAGATAAAACAGGTTGCAGCGGAATCAAAAAAGAGACTATTTATCTAGGAGAATCCGCCAACAGAATCCGACATAAAATTGTTTGTTAAAGTAGTGATAAAAGATAAATAGAGGAGCAGAATTGTTTTCTTCTTGAAACCCTCGACTGATATAAATTAGCAAGAATATCCAAAGATCTTTAAAAATTTTTCGTAAGTAGAAAAATTGACGGTAAATATAAGTTTAAGAGAATAAAAAGTAAAAGAGTTTGGAGGGCTGAACATACTAGAGCAGAGAAACAAATTGCTTGCAGGCGAGGGGAAGAGAGTCTCCAATGGAACAAAGACACGTACATGAAAACTCCGGTCTTGTCGTTTGGCGATACCTTTGTGTGCTGTTCTGTGTTCTGTCCTCTGTCCGACGTGACATCAACTTGGCCCTTGCTATTATCTTAATGACAATCGTCTCCTTTTCTGTCATGAATTTCTTCCCTTTTTTTTTTTTTTTTTTTCCTTCTAAGTATCGTTTTGTGCATCAAAATTCTGATGGTTTGGATAATCTCAATTGCTTATTTTAATTGTATTTTAGGAAAATAACTATGTTAATATGCTTCTTACTTTTGAATAAAAATAAAAAGAATCATATTTCTAATTTTTTTTCAAGAAACAAATAGTAAGATTTTCAACCAAATTATATATATATATATATAATAGTCCAACATTTTAAATATATTTTATGAATTATAAGATAAAATATTCATATTTTAAATTAAGGAACTAAAATATTTTTAAAAAATAAAATTGATATCCAAATTTGCATAGCAATTTATAATATTTGAACTTAAATGTTCACTTTTTCAAAATTAAAAAATTTAAATTCAAATAAAAATATAAATGCTAAGTTAAATTTATAAATAATTTTATTTTTAAACTTAAAAAGTTTTATGGAATTTCTCTGGGTGTAGCTACTTTTGTTTAAAAGATATATATGCGCTCAAATCTATATGATATGTCTAAGTTTTTATCATATTACCAAAAAAAATATTAAAAATAAGTGAGATCGGTGTATATTTCACTTTTACTTGTATTTATTGTTACATCCAATGCAATTTAAAATTGATCAATTATAAAAATAAACCTTAAAAAAAGTATAAGATCATATATATCTACAATACAAAAAAAAAAAAGATTAAAGATTTCTTTAACTTTATATTATTTTTTAATATTTAGATTAGAATCTTATTAACTACTAGAATTTACTAACTATTAAGAATATATGGAGTTAATATCATAAGATATCAATAATAATTAATTAAAGTATTTTCTCACTCCTCTCTTTTCAATTAAAGATGAGCAAAATCAGTGTTAGTTCTAATTTTATTTAAAATTGAAACTATCTTTTTTAATAGGATATTCTCTTTTTTATTTAATTCAATTTTAATTTGAGTTCTAATTTAGAATCAAGGTACCATATTTATCAATTATTTTAATTTTATAAAAAATTTTAAAAAATTAAAATAAATAGTATTAAATTATAGAAACAATAAAATATATAAATAAAAAATAAAATAAATGAAAGAGAAAAAATAAATTATCAAATAAAATTGATATATGATAAATTATTTAAAAATTAATTTATTTTTTTTAGATAATGTATGTGTATGCACGCATGCGCGTGTTTCATATCACATATATATATATATATATATATAATAATTTTATTAAATTATTATACAAATAAAATGATAACTTAAATTAAATAAAATGTTATAATAAATTAATTAATTTTTTCTATGTAACTTAATAAATAAAAATTATTTTCTTTAATAAATTATTTATTTTAAGTGATTGTATTTTAACTTAAAGTATCTACTTAAAATTAACTTTCTATAATTTTAATAAAAAAAATTTAAATGTTATTGTTGTATTAATTGAATTTTTCATAAATATAAATTTGTATTTATTTTACCTTTAAAAAATAAATTACGTAAAATATAATATTTTAAATAAAATATAAACATTAAATCAGTTTTAGTTTTAAGATTTTTGGACTCAAAACTCACTCTAAAAAATTAATTCTAGTTTGAAACTGATTTTTTTAATTTCATACTTAGAGATTTCGATTCTACTCAAAATTATTACCCATTCTTAATTTTAACCTTTTTTCTTCTTTACTCTTTTTTAATTTTTTTTCTCTCCGCTTCGTTATCTTTCTACAAATCACTTATTATTATTTTCTCTAGCTCGACAAACCCCTTTTACAAGATAAGATTGATATTGTTATAACATATTTAATGATTTATTAATTTATTAAGAATTGCACTTTATTATTAAAATTATTGTGTTTATTTTTTCTTTCATATTTTCTTTAATTACTTGTAGATATTGATTGCTTATGAATTTTGATTAGCTTCTCAACATAGGTGAAATAACCAAGATAAAGCAACACCAATATTAGGGTGAGCATTTCAAGTTTCAACTCAACTTCTACTCAATTTTAAAATTCTAACTTACTATGTTTAATAAAATACCCTTTTTTCGGTTCCAGTTCAGTTCTAGATTGCCCTTTTTAATTGAGTACTTGTAGAAATTGATTCTGAACAATTAATTAACCTAGAATCCTACATGTTTAAGAAGATTCTTAACATTCAACATGCCCAAGCTTAAGGCAAATAAAGTAGCAGAAAATACCTAGTGATAGCACCCATTGAACCACCCCATAAGCCAAACCAGGCTGCTATTCATTGCAAAAGTAGCAGCAGGCAGTAGCAACATTCACCAACATCTAGCAGCAGCAATCAACAATAGTAATAACATCCATCACCACCACCAACAGCATCCACTGGCAAGCAACAGCAGCAACGGCACCTAGCATTAGCATCCAGACCATTAGTTTAGTAGAATATTTCATCAGCCAAATCCTATCATATTTGAAAAATTAAAAGACAATAATGTGATGAAATCTGCAAATTAAAACAGCAAAACTCAATTTTCAACTTCAAAATTGAATGTTAATGGTAAAATTTTTATGTAATGTAAATTGATCTAGGAATATGCTAGAATTAACAGTTTCATCTGTCAATAGAAATATCAAGTAAGCATTTTGCTGTATTGTAAAGAAGGCAACAAAACCATTAACATGCTTAAAAAAAGGAAACTAGTTCTACCTCTGTAAACTCATAATGATAATTATTATATAATTTGTAGAATGGGATTTAGACATGATAAGCATAGAAAAAATATGCAACAAATGATCTTATATACTGATGTTGAATTTCTATTTCAAGCTTCACTCATCTTTCCAATCAAATTTCTAAGGCTAACATACAAAATGAGAGGCATAAAAAAGTATAAAAGACCATCAAAAACCATTATAACACCACAAATTTCAAATAAATCGATTTTTTGAGGACTTACCACTAGCATATAGAACCTCTGTAACATGTTTTCATGCTTGATCTTGTCTTTACACTGATTTAGTATCTTGCTTGTGAAAAATTAGTGGAAACTGATCATTTTGTTCTAAGAAACCATATGCTTTGTCAATAGCATTCAATGATTGATAAACTTAGTATATACGTCGTCTATCCTTAGGACAAGAAACCATAAATTAAAAAACAAAACCTATCTAACTAGAAATATTCTAGTTTTGCAAGAGACACAAAATCATATATAGAATGAAGCCACTGAATTTATAGATCCAACATGTAGAAAAAAGACGACACAACTAGTAGTAAATAGTAATATGAAGGCTAACAATTGTGAAATTGTTTACCTTCTTTGCTTCATCTTAACCAGATATTGTTATGTTCTTCTTTCAAAAATCAATAAGGCACAAACTAAAATGTTCAAATTCATCTTCAAATATGCAGTAGCTTCCACTCATAGTTGTTAACTTTGCTAAATATATCTCAACAACAACAACATCAAATCATTTCAAATTACACAACCATATAGAATACTTGATAAAATAACAATGCATGACAAAAATATATCAACACTAAGGCAACAACTAGCAACAGCATGATAGCACCGAACATCCATCCAAAAGCAGCGCAACTCCAACAATATCAATAACAACACTAAAACAATTGACAATATCAATCGAGTAAAAGTTATAAATAAAATAATACAAACCATGTTATAAACAAACAACTTCAGTTGTTTGTCACTTATTTTTTAAACTTCAAAGTCATTTTCATTTACATACTCTGTGCTTATGAACATACTCACTATTGTTTCAAATAAATAAAAAATACACACATGTTATAATAAGACTAAAGTAACATGTTCAAAAGTAATTAGCCTTACCATTATCATATCACTCAACATGTTTTAGCAAATCTTTAATATTATTGGTGTTGGCATAGCCTATAATCAATTTTGTATACATATTAATGATTGTACAACTTTTGGAGTTAAACAATTTTGAAATGGATTAAATACTTAACATGATGTATTAAAAGTCGACTCAGAGGCAATAATAAATACAAGAATTATAAAAAAATTTGTTGCAGTCCTAGAAAAGGCCTTGTACTTGAACTTATTACTTTTTCATCAAATCAAGATATTAAAAATTTTTTCCACTATCTTCACAAATTTCTTCAAAGCACTTTTATGAATATGATTTAAGCTTTACATCTTTTTTATCTCTTATAAATCTTATCAATTCATCTTGAACTTGAATCTATATGTTATCATCATTAACACCACCAACATCACTCTCATCCATTACATTTGAGCTATGAAACAAATGACTTAGTTTAGAACTTTTACAATCACTTTTATAATAATCTTCAAATGTGCATATTTTTCTTTTACTTCTATACTATCATTATCAAAAAGTCTTTTGTAAATATATATTAGATCTAAGATCTAACACAAGTGCAATGACAACCATAATATTTGTTTTATCAAGATCACCAAAACATTTGTCAAATTTTTCTTTTATTTTCAAACACATACTTCTAACATACAGATCTGTATCATTTGCCTATTTATTCATGCAAGTGAGGATGAAAATAATATCATGAACATAATTATTAGATATGATATATAATAATCTTGATAATTCTTTAGTGGTAAAATAGAACTTCTTTAAAAGTCTTGCTAAAACTTTTATTTTTTGCCAATCTTCCCAACTCAGTACACCATTATTACTTTCAAGTTAAACTTATACATTGGATACTCATTCTTCACTCTATTAAATGCTTTTCAAAACATAATGGCTATGTCTGACATTAAGTAAGTGGAGTTTCACTTAGTTGAAACATCAAAACAAACTTTTTCATTAATAGTGATTATTTCTCTTTTAACATAATTTAAATTGTTGACTCTAGTCATAGAATTCCTTACATATCTCAACATATTATGAATCCAACTAATAGAGTTTTTAATTTTTCTAAGCCCATCTTTAACAATCAAGTTCAAAATATGAACAGCACATCTTATATAGAAATAATCCTAACTAAAAACTAAGTTTAGAAGCTTACTCTTCAAATATACAAATGCCACATCATTACAACTAACATTCTCTACAATAATTATAGATACTTTATTATCAATGTCTCATTTTTAAATATACGGTTCCTATGTCTTTTCCTATATGACTAAGTGTTTTAACAAAATTCATAATTCTTTTATGCGACTTTTAATCATTATCAATGAAATAAATACTGAGACATAGATAACTATTCGTAGTTAAAATAATTCTCACATACATATATTTTAAACATTCTAGCAAACTAGTAAATAATAAGAATCAATAACGAACTCACAATATTTATTTACACATATCAATTGGACTAATTACAAGAGCATGAACGAAGAAAATTAAAATAGTGTTTAATGAATTAATTCAATAAATTTAGATTGAACAAAATTTAATAGTAATATCAAATATAAAATCAAACATAAAATTAACTTTTAAAAAGTATCAAAAGCTTGTCAATGTAATACAAGGATGTAGATAGAATTCTTTTTCTAGCAGGAATACCATATAGGTATATATTTTAATTAATTATTTTTACTGTTTATTTTAGGACTTTTATTTCTAACTATTTTAGACTAGGACTTTTAATCATAAATTTTTTAAGATTTTAATTGAAAACTTTATATAAAAAAGTTTAAACAATATTATTATTAGAGATATTAGATTTTATTCAATTAAAATTATGAAAATTATTCTTCTCTTTAGTTCTTCAAAGAACTTTATAGACTTATTAAGAGATTTCTCTTATAATGTTTAAATATTTTTTTATATTTATAGTTCGTGATTAGTTAATCATTGGTTAAAATTTTTATTGTTAGTTCTTGGTTCTTTTAATAATTAGGTCAAAGTTCTTTAATTTGAATTTTAGTTTTTGTGAGGTTTAAATTCTAATTTAAATTATTAGGTTTCAAAATTTATATTATTGGGGTTTGCATTAGTAAAGTAAGAAACAAATTGAAAATGAGATTGTAAAGCATGCACAAACTCTCTAAAGCCTTCACGTTCTACTAAAATAAAAGACAACTTATCTTTTATAATTACTCTAATAAGTGTCACCTTACAATACTCTTGATCAAATTTCTACATGCTAAGTGTACTATTTTCATCAATTTTACAGGACTTATACAAGCAATCTTTGCTTCTTATCCATATTATGAGGATACCTAAAACATCTATCTAGATAATCAAACTTTGTACACTAAAACCTTCCCACAACAATTAAATTTTGTATTTTTAACAATACCAATATGCTAATTATTGATGCGCTCAAAATAATCTTACATATTAAAAGTATTTCTATGAGTTTTAAATATCTTAAAAGTAAATTGACTATTTGCAACGGCAACATCCATCTTCAGTCTTGCAAAACTACAAAATTGATGCATTTTATATAATTAAGATTAAAAATAGATAATTAAAAACAAAATACTTATAATACTTGCCTGAGGTAAGGAAGGCATGAAAAAGATATATGGTGGGCTTTTAAAATTTTTTGTTAAATGGCCTTGTGATTATAATAACTAAAATTAAAATAATAAATGATAATTTTTATTTTTTTATTTACACAATTTATCTCTACACAACATGAAAATTATGAAAATAATTTTATGTAATTAAAAATAAAAAAATATATATTATCATTTATTTATTTATTTATAATTTTATTATTAATTTTATTATCATAATTTTTTTAATTTTTATAATTTGTCTTTAAGTGACATCAAAATAAAAACACAGAAAAAAGAGATTAAGGACAAAATTTAGGATTTCTAGAAAAATTTTTGTAATTAGATGTGAAAGAGCAAAGAATGAGTTTATATTTTTTTTAATATGTATATATATTAGAATATATTAAACAAGAACAACTTAGTGTGGTAGTGCAGGTGGTCAGCATATTGGTCCATACATAAAGGGTCTTGGGTTTGAGCCAAGGCATGCCTAGCTAGTTTCAAAAAAATTATTTTGTTCAAATTTAATAAAAAGATGAAAATATCATTTTATAGTTAGTCAATTAACCCTCTTTGTTAATTAATTAACGGTTAAATTTAACTATTTTACAATAATTTTTTTAAAACTTACGTTTATGTACAATTTCTTTAACCTTTGTGGAGGTAGGTAAAAATACTTCCAATAAAACATTATGTGAGCATTGTAAAGAGCATCTTACATCTACTCAAAATATATATATATATATATATATATATATATATATATATATATATATATTAAAGCAATGGATTTCTGCAGAAATTAATTTGAAAAACTAAATATGATCGATATTGGTTCAGTTTTTGTCTTGAGTTTAAACCAAATAGCAAAATTGAACTGGCCTAATTATTTAAATATTTATATATTATTTTTATTTTCATTATTTTAATAAATAAAAATAATTTATTTATATTTAATTAATATATATTTTCAGAATATAATTTTTATGTTTTAGTTTAAAACTAATAAAATTAAAAATATTTTTTTATTTTTGATATAATTTAGATTGTTAAATCAAATTAACATTTGTCGTTTAATATTGTTGATTTAAAATTCATATAATTCAAATTGAAATTTATAATTTTAAATTAGTTTGAAATTGGGCCAAACCCAAACCAAGGGAGGATGCATAACCCTACATATGACTAAATTGCCGACTCCATCTAAATGATAATGTAATCGGAAAAGGATGTAATTGACAAAAAAAGGCTTGGGCTTTAGGCACTTTCGCAAGTCAGGCTGCAAAAACCTGTATCCTTACATTAGATAGATAATCACTTTACCATACAATTTCCTATTATCTTCTCCGGTTCTCACTCAACCCACCACCCAATGTAAAATGTGTTATCCTTTATTTATTTATTTTAATCTACTACTACTAGTCGTTGCATAGCATAGAATCACTTTCCTATATCATCTTTTCGATTTCATTTAGAAAATTAATGTCATATTCTCCTTCTATTTCTTTCTACTGGTTGTTGCCTAGAAATATTTTTGAAATATCTTCCTAATTTTCAATTTATTTTATCCAATTCAAACTTTTTTTAAAAAAAAATTTTGACAGTTGTGATCTTCTCAATTCTCACCGGATAAAATTGTGTTAAAGTAATCAAAATTTTACAAAAGAGGAGTATAAATATATGTATTATGTTAAAAGGGTATATATGTCAAAATGTCAATTTTTAGACATTTTTATTTTTAAAAAAAAATAAGAAAGAATTACTACTTTCATTTATATTTTATTAAAAAAAATGTTATTCAGACATGAATTCAACTAAATTCATATTTCAACCCCAAAACAAATATCATCCTATTCAAAATTGTTAATAATAAATAATACTTAAAATATTAAATTATTTTTTAAAAAATATTATTATTTATTTCTTTTACGTTAATATGAAATTGATTTTTTATATTTCGAACAGCGTCTGGAGATTAATAACAAAATTAAATTAATTTTTTATTTATTTCTCTTTCACCTTTTATTTTATCCTTTTAAAATACAAAAATTTGTAAACATAAGTTGAGAGTTAAATATTTGAATGAAAGTTAAAGAAAGAGAGGAGAAAAAAAAAATTCTCATCCTCTAAAACAAAAAGTAAAACGATCTCTATAAATAAATATTTAATAATTAGATTAATATTATTCGTTCACATAAAATGCATATTGCATGATGCTGACATAACCAAATCCCGTTTGCTTGCTATGCAGCCGAACCCTAATTATAGCCAAAAGCAAAGTGAAGAAGCCCGTGGTGTTGTTGTTGTTGTTGTTTTTTTAAAAAAAAAAAAATTACTGATATTTATTTACAATCAATTTTCGACCAGGAAATCTACCAATTTGGATTGTGTTATATTTTCTTGGTACAAAGTTCTCTCTCTCCAGTCAACGATATTGAACAGAATAACTGAAACCGGTGGATGTTCAATCAAAATCTGCTATTGCTGTTGAATGAGCGTTACCCGTATGACACTTGGGCTTTTATTTTTTTGGGGATATATTTATTCATCCTTGACTAATTAATTCAAAGTCAAATTAGACTCAATTATTTTCTTGAGCTCATCAATGGAGCTATGCCATTTCTTGCTGTCACATTAGCTGGCCTGGCCCTGGCTTCTCAAATTCATTTCTCCATCCCTACCCAACAGCAAGCTCCAGTAAACATCAAGTTCTGTGGGCGAATCCATAATCTATTCGATGCCATCTCTTTTCGTCTCTTACGTATATTTCAGATTCTCTTCACTTCCAGTGTATGTGCATAACAATAACACGTCACATACTCTGCATCACACAAAGCCAAAACTCGCATAATACTCTCTTTCTCCCGTCACGTCACGTGGGGGTGGCCCCGTCCGTACAATTTTCCTCCTCCTTACCAACTAGAGTGGCGTGCGACCCACGTGACAGCATCCCACTTTCCCTCGTCAGACAGTCACCGCTGATTGCTGCGACCAGACAAGTGAGGCCCAGATCTTGAGCACTGATTTTTTTTAATTTTAGTTGGAATTCATATTTTCTATGTTTACCACATTGTATCAAAAGGGTCTCTTTCTATTCTGTATTCATTCAGTATATTCGTTTTCTCACTTTTTAGCTGACCACGTAGACAACCAAAAAGTCCGATTTCCAATCAAGGGCCAGCACGTGTTCCGTTCGCCATCAATTGTGGGTGGACCATTAAAACCCATTAGAAATTTTTGTTTATCATCAGTCACCATCACCATCAGCATCACCATCACCATCCATTGCGAATTGCCAAGCCATGCACGGGTTTGACATTCACAATTACATGATTTAACTTTTTATTTAATATTAAATGGCTTTATATCATATAACGCCATATTTGAGATTCCACGTCACATTGAAAAACAATTAATTCTAACTTATATTTTTAAATTATTTATTTTTAAATAAGTTGATGATATATTTGGTCAGTATAGATCACAAGACACGCGTTTTTTAAATCATTTTTGCTACATGTTTGATAAATAAAATTTAAAAATTTATTATACACTAAAATATAAATTTATATTATTTGATAATATAAATACAAATTTACATGCATATTTATTAGTTTTCAACTATATAACTAACGTTTATTATTGTTTCTCCAAATGATCCGACAATGCTGAAAAGTTCTAAAAGCCTATAACATTACAATATGCCAAGTATTTAGCAAGACATAACATATACGTCATCTTTTAAAATTATGACCTCTATATATTCGAGAATTTAAGAATCTCAAATTAAATTAATTAAGTGTCTTACTCAAAATTTGATAATTGATATATATATAAAAATGAAACCACTCACAAAATAAATCCACTCGTAGTAAAGAAAAAATAATTTATTATATTAAAATTATTCACTATTTTATAATTTTTAAACAATTATATTTTTAATTAATTGCTTGAATAGATATATATATATATATAAATTTTTATTTATAAAAAATACGGTTGTGCTATGAAAATATATTCTCTCCCTCTTTATAAATTTATTAAGAGAACTTTTTATTTGATTTTCATTATAATCTCATTTTTTAATTAGAAATACGTTCTAATTTAAGTATTAAAAAATCTTTTTATCGGTATACTGACATCTAATTTTCAGTATGTTTGTAAAAGACATTGTTGACAGCAGGAGAGCAAAAAATTGTCACCAACAATTAGCGTCGTCTCTGAAAAACGAATAAAAAGCCAATTGAAGAAGTAAAATTGGTGATTTCAAGAAGGGAAGAAATGGAAAAAGATTTAGAATGAAGTGGTTGCAGAACTCCACGAGGATGAGGGCGCGAATTTATATGATCATTTTCCAACCAACGAAGGAGAAAAAGAAAGAAAGGGAGAAGAATGAATGTGAGTAGGTTTTGACGAGAATACATTAACAAATACCATAATTTAAAAATTAGAGAATATATTTTTTTATTTTTTTTTAAATTAAATATTTTTATATTATATTTTAATATATTGACTTAAGTATTAAAGGAGGTGCCATTGTAACAC